>VYXB01003699.1:449022-576316 GCA_013397135.1 Pachyramphus minor
GCTGGATGCGGATTACGCGCTGCGCTGCGCCGTTATCTCCGCCACCGCGGGAAGTGCCCGGGACCAAGGAGAACCCGTCGGAGCCCAGCCGGCATCTCTGCCTCGCCACCGTCGGCAGGGATAAATCCCTGCGCTCCCGCGGGCAGGACCATGCCCCGCCAGCTGCTCTCAGGGATCGTGCTGCTGGGAGCCGCCCTCCTGCTCGCAGGTAAGGGTCCGCCGGGACCCGCTGCCCCAGTCAGCCCCAGTTGTATGCCAAGCTCTCCGCGACGGGTCCCCAGCGATGTGCCTCCTTGGCGGCGCCTCCCGCGCCCCTGACCGGCCCTGCCGCGCCCCGCTTGTCGGCCGGAACCGGCGGGCACCTGCCTCCCCTCCACCCCTCTCCTCTGGGCAGGGCCGGGGAAGCGATCTCCGCATTTCAGGGAGCCGCATCCCCAGCAGTTGTTATCCTCCGGATTCCCGGTGGCGTGCCCCCGGAGCAGAGCCCCGAGGGGTCCGGCGGTGCGGAGCCTCGGTGCCTCTTCTCCTCCGGGCAAGGCTGCGGTGGCGAGGAGGAAAGCCTCTCTCGTGCATAGGGGACAGCCGTACATCACCGGGAGATGTCTGAACCGCTGCATCAGGGAAAGAAGGCATGTCTTGGCTGCAGGGTAGACTTCTTTCCTCTGCACTTTGTTTTGAAGTGTCCCAGATCTGGCCATGAAGCGGGAAAGGTGCCCATTTTCTTCGCAAAAATCCAGGTCCTGCTGCCGGCTGCCGGGCAGGTCGGCGATGCATCGATGAGGCTGCCTGCGGGGTTGGCCGCGGGGTACCCGGCGTTGGTCTTTCTGGAGAGTGGGATGGAGCTGCTCTCCGGCGCCTGCATCCCGTAATGCTGCGTGTGCCAGGACGGATCAGTGCAGATTTGCTGTTCTTAATTGAGTTTTGTTTTAATTTGAGCGAGGAGCCGGACCCGGTGGGTCGGTGCACCGTGGTGGGCAGTTCATCCCAGCGTCGCGTGTCTGGTCATCTGGCAATAAGGGTGCGTCGGGGCCGCTGACCTGTGGGGATGCCCCGCGGAGCAGATGGGAGCGCTCCCCGTGTCCCGCACGGGCTCCCGCGGGGGACGGCGCGCAGCATCAAGGGGCTGGCTCCCCGCGGGACAGCCGTCGAGGCAGGCGTTCCTGTGGTTAGCGGCGCGGCCGCCAGACCCGCCACGCTGTCTCGCACAAATGGCCGGGGGCCCGGTCTGCCCCGCACCGCTGAGCCCGCGGGAGCGGTCCTGGCGCGGGCGGTGCCCGTGCTGCCCGCCGGCGGCAGTGGTCTCCCGAGGCTGCCCGGGAGGAGAGCTGGCGGGGCCGCTCCGACGAGACGTTTTCCTGCTCGGGAAGTGCTGATTCATCAGCTTTGATACAGATATATAGGTATTCTTCTTTCTTTTTTTTTTTTTTTTCTTTCTTTTCCCCAGGAAAGTGCTAATTTCCCCACATTATTTGTCTCCGCCAAGGAGGTTCTTATGCCCAGGGTGAAATAGGCACAGGCATGGGACACCCACCCTGGATACAGGAAATGTGGGTTCAGATCCTTGCCAGGCTTCCTTCACAGCATGAGTTTGAACTTCAGCGTCCTGCTCCCACATGGGCTCCTGCAGTGACCAGCTATGCTGGGGGACTGGCTTCCTCTTTCCTGTTGGAAAGGTTTTCCATTGTGCATATCATGGCAAACCCACTGCCTAGAGAGAAGGTGGACACTATGAGCCAGGGGCTGTAAGAGATCCTGGTTCACATTGCTGTCCAAGGACTGTCAGGGATGTGTGCATCCTCAACCAATTCCAGTGGGAAAAACTTAACTTGTTTAAGGGACAACCTGGTGCTCTGGGTGCTGGGGACATTCCAGGGTTGGCTCAGATGCTGTAGGCACTGGAAAGATGCTTCTCTGTAGTTTGTCTGAGTGCCCTTAAACTCTTTAGCTGGAAATTCGTATGCCTCCAATATACAAGAAATTGTGCCTAAAATCAGAATTTAGACTTTGAATTCAAACTCATTGATTTTGAGTTTGTTTGGGTTTTTTTTTTAAAGAAAACTGTGCTTGCACAGCTTTGTTTGGACATCCCAGATAGGTTGATCACACTTCTTCTGGATCACTGGCAAAACTTTTCATCCTCCTTCACTGCCTATTTACCTACGATTCTTACTCAGGCTGTCCAGCACTTCCTGTTTCCAGTGTTCTTCGTGAAACTCTATTCATAGCTAGCAGGTAAATAGATTCTATTACAGTCTTATCTGTGAACAGCACTATATGAATCTCAGTTATTTCAGTGGGAACTAGAACAGCAAAATCTCCAGTGGACTTTTCAATTTCATGATCAGCTGGAAAAAATGAGGGAAGAAATGCCAGGTCAAATCTAATCAATATTGAGGGTAGTTTCTTGGAGTAATTCACCTGACTTCTCTGAAAGTGCTGTTCATATGCAAGTTCATACATTAAGATTTCAATTTGATTTGAGTACTTGCTGAAACAACTGCACACAGTGGTCTAAAGTGGGATTAGGGCTGAAGATGTTAATGAAGTCCAGAAAATCTGTCTTTCACATTTCTTCTGGACCTTTGTGGAAACCAGGCTCCCCAGAAAATTCCAAACTATATTCACGTAAAGCAGAAGAGTTAAACATTACTATATAACACAGATATTTAAAAAAATTTATACATGGGATGAAAGTATCAAACTTTCTGATATTGCTAAAGAAAATCACACCATTTACTTATGCTTTACAAGACAGGTGTTTTGCTGATAGGCTCTACACAAAGCTAGATTTCATTCTCTTACAGATGATGTAAATCTGGAGCAATTCCTTTGGACTAGGCTGGCATCTTCTAGATTTACTACTTTTGCTGGAGGAAATCAGGACTTGACCTTTGCCCTAGTAAAGCTCTTTGTATCCAGAAGCACCCAATACTTTGAAACCCTGAAAATTTGCCACTGAGGAGATTTGAGAGTTTTTTTTGGTGGTGTTGGTTGTTTCTTTTTTTTACATCCGAACAATAACAAACTGAGCCTATTTTTTGTCAGATGCTTCAAAGACTGAAGCCAATAGCCCTGTACACTGTGTGGGTGTATAGGACAAAAGGAAATTGTCCAGATTTTCAGGACAGTTGATGAGTCCTTACACTTTAATGTGGTTTGGAAACTTCAAGCACAGTGTATATCAGCTTGCTGGTTTTCATGTCCGACTGAGACTGGGAAAGGAAGAAGCTCAGCAGATGGGAGTTAAGGTTTGGCATTTCCAAAGTCTGTGTCCACTGGGGCTGTGGTGGGACTTTATCAGCAAAACTGTTCCTTTGAATCCCCCAAAGTCAGGGGTTGAGACTTCCTGCTGCAGCCCCAGAGGGGAAGCGAGACTACTGCTAGAGTAGCTTTGCCATGAAGTGCAGAATGCCCAACCACAGTCCCCTCTGCCCTTGGAGACAAGTCTCTCCTATTGGTGTGAGACTTCAAGAAACAAACAGCTTCCTCCAAAGACATGGTTTGTCTCTAGATCTCACCCCTGTCTCTTTTTTCCCTGTATCAATAGTTCTAAGAATGTAGAGAAACATTTCTGTGTATATTTGAGCATGAATTCTACCTATGGACAGTTCTTCTCTCTTTGCCCTTGCAATGCATCCTTGCATGTACTCCTGCAACTGAGAAACCACTTTTTCCAAGCATTCTCAGCTGGGAATGGCCTGTCCTAAAATTGGTCTAGTTATTGTCAGGAAGGTGCCCACACTTTTTTCTTCTATTGAGATGCAAAAAGTTAATTTTTTTTTTTCCCTACGACTGGAGATCAGTACTGGATAAATCCTGGTGGTTACTATGCAGAAAGCGAGACTTGGAAAAGTGAAACTATGGGCACCAGTACTCTCTCCAAAGCCAAGTGTGGCACAATATCCTGCCCTTGTGACCAGCAGAATGAATTAATGGTTGAACTAAGCAAAGTGGTAACAGATTGAGAAATGCCAAGTGTGTGGGCAAAGAGATTTGAAACTATACATTTCAGAGGTACTTTTTTCTGAAATTTAAGTCTTGAGCCATTGAGATGTGTGAAGAAACTTGGAGTGGGAGTGTGGATGACTGTTTCTTCTGTATTAAGTCATGTTTGTATTTGGGGTGGGTTTTTTTTTTGGCATAGTGAATGGAAATGTGCCAGTCTGAAGATGAAGAGGATGATTTAGTTAGTGGTGCATCTGTATATTCAAGACCATTATAGATGCTTGTGAAATAATTAACTGATTCATTAATCCTCTTTCTCAGACTCTTGTCTTATGTTAATGGAGAAGCCAAAGGATCATGTTCGTGGTGACCTGATTTTACTCTCTCTGTTGTTTTTTCCTCAAGTTTTCCCTCCTAGTTTTCATTACCAAAAATCCATATCCACAGTGTTAAGTCACCCCTGTAACATATTTAGAGTACAATCCAGTGTGATGTGGTTGACATGGATTTTTCTCTTGGCATGACTTTTCTGGATGGTGGGGCTGCTCTTCCAGCATTCACTAATACATTGCACTAAACACTTGTGCAATCTTTTTTTAAGTTGTATTCCTTCTTTTGGAGGTATGGCCTTGAAACAAGTTTCTCTTTACCATTGGAGCAGCTGAAAGATGTGGAAGTGGCTAGAAGGAAGCTGTTTCTAAGATTTCAGTGGGTTGAAGGTGCTGCGGCAATGTGGTGACATGCCATGCCTGGAAGCAAGGGTGGAGTGGGCAGGGCACAGTGGTCCTCACAGAGTTGGGGACCTGTGAGCAGATGTCTATACTCAGATGTTCTCTCAGGAAGCCTATGCTCTGGGAACAGACCCCCTGCTTACTGCGTGGGGAGCAACAAGGGATGAGTGTGAGGGCATTTCATGAGAGGAATTTCACAATTTCACATAGTTCACTTAAGCGTCCTTCCTGTGGGATTCTTCCTTGACACAGAGTGAAGGAATTCACCCCTTTTGTTCCCGTTGTCATTCCTCTGTGGAAAAACCTCTCATCAGGATCACCATAGAATAATGTTAACAGAAGCGTGAGAGTGGCTGTTCTGATTAGACAAATGCTCTATTTAGCTTCACGTCATGTCTCTGATGGTGTCCAACATCTGATCTTCAGGGGAGGTTCAAGGAAGCTTACAGGAAGCGTTTATCTGATAAAATTTTCCAAAGAGGAAATTATTTTTTTAGTATGATCTAAAATCCAGTATTATTTACTAAGAAACCGTGGGATTGAGGGTCAAGGGAACTAAAATTTAGTTGTTGTCTATGTTTATGGCAAATGGATATTACATAGTGGAATTAAATTGCATTGTATTGTATAATACAGAGAATTTTCTTCTTCTGTTGTGCTGGTAGTGTTTGGGACGAAACCTCACCTTTCTTGGTTTCATGCAGTGGTGCAATTATCATTCTTCCTAATCTGTTTTATAAATATTAATTATTATAATTTCCCAATGTAATTGAGCCACAGACAAGCTTGCCAGAAGCCTTCTACATGTGCATCTACCTTAGGCACTGTGGTTTAGATGTCATTTAAGTGCAGAATGGGTTTGGCCTCTTGAGCCACTGCAAGGGACTCCTCTGTGCAGACTCTTACTGTTTTTCTCATCTTTCTATTTTAAACTATTGTGTCTCATTATTTACTTGCTTTTGTTTCAAACCCAGGGCCTTTGTTTATAGCTCTGTTTTATAGGTTTGAGTGGGGTAGATGCAAATTTAGTTCCTGTCTTTTCTTCTTATCTTGGAGAATTACAGGGCAGTTCAGCTGTAATGATAGAGCTTTGGAAATAATAATTGGCAGCCTTCAGTAAAGTGGAAATCCTTCAAATTTGCTTTACATTTTCTTTTACATAGTTCCCAATTTTTGTTTCTGTGCTTACAGCTTAATGATTAGTACAGCCCTGGATTAATTTGACAGGCCTGAGTCGCTGGCTAAGAAAGCAGGTTACTGGCAGATAGGCTATTTGTCTATCTGTATGAAAGTCTTCCAATTCAATCCTATTATATTGCTTTAGTTGTCCTGCCAGATAACTTGCAGCAAATTTTAAGTATAAAGCTGGTAAAGAAATTCAGTCTGGTCAAGAAAATGTACACCCTTACTTTATATAGGAATTCTAATTTATTTTTGTGGCAATTTTAGTGTACTTGCTTTGTCTTTATACCATATCAATGCTTTCCTACTATGATAATTAATGGGATAAACTTTCCTCAAAAATATTGATGATTATGTGCTGGGATCTGTCACGGTGGAATTAGAGTAGAGGCACAGTGCTTGCTGACAGATGTCAGTTAGTGATACTGCAGATCCAATGACTCACAGACGTAATCTGGATGGCACTATCTGTACTCCTGTAAGCAGCACATGCTGACTCATGTGTTGAGGCATGAAATTATACTCCTGGATGAATGCCAATGGCTGATCACACAGCATCCCTTTTGCTGGGTAGATGATGGAGTCATAACCACTTCTCATCTGAATAGCCTGATCAGGATCTCTATGAAGGGACCAGAACAGGCACATTAAGGTGGAGGGGGATTTGTGCTGAATGTGTCTGTAAAAGTGTTGTTACAGCCTAGCTCTGCTATTACCAGGTCTTGCTGAGAGCAGCCTCAGTGGACCTGTTTGGCTTTTCTTTTAAACTGGGTATTCACCCTGTTGGAGTTAAGATCAGACTAAGGTAGACACAACTGTGGTATTTATTTTCTTTTCTCAATGCACACTACATGTATATATATATGTGTTTAACCTCCTTGGTGTGGTTTACCAAAGTGACAATCCCACATAGGTTTATAATGTGGGTGTCAGACTGTAAGTTTGGGTTTTCCTTTTCAATCCCATGTGCTCAATGAAAAATAAAAAGTTTCTTATGGCTGCTTTTATTTCTTCTCTGTAAGTATGTTCTCCTTATATAGCCAATGAAATGAATACCTTTATCAGGCTAGATAATGGCAAAAATGCTCATTTCAGACCCTAAGTGCCTAGAGATGTTAAAACTTGGTGGGTAAAACAGGAAACCAACATTTTTTTACTCTCAGGTTCTCTGGCTGTTAAATTTTGAAAGCTGTTTTCAATTGGTATTATATTAAGTGCCTATTCTGACTCATGGAAGTCACCGGGTGACTTTACAGCAGACAGGACATAATCTTCTGATGACCTGGTAAAGGAAGCGCTTTCAAGTAGGTCTCACAGGGCACAGGACATGGAACTGAATGGCCTTGGTTGCCCAGGTATGATGGGAAATGTTAATAATTTCAATTGGTAGTAACTGGAATGAGATTTATTTCAAGTAACCAATGGTGATTTCAGTTTGTTTAATTCCTGCATCTAAATTTTTAAATTAACACACCCCCCCGCCCTTAAGTGGCTTTACCACAGGCTTCTGTAAACCTAGTCTGACTTAACTAGGGCAAATACTGGCAAAACCTGTGGCAGTTATTGGGGAATTATGTATTTGTTTTACATGATAGTGTGTACTGTTCAGAAGTGTTAATGAAGTGTTATCAGAATTGTACTTGCACTTTTTGTAGCAACTGGGTGTTTTTCTTTGTCTCTATAGCACCTAATCTTATGCTGGTGTGTCTATATACATCTAGGAACAGCAAATGTACAGAGTGAGTAAATAAATTATCACTTGCTCTGAGATGTAGAACTAAAACGGGAAGGACACACTTATTCAAATACCTTTCTATGCCTGTGAAGGCCTTTCTTGGGCAGTAGAACTTCTATTTGCCCTGCTGACTGATTTTTAGTTCCAGGGCATAGAATCAGGGTAAAGGCTTTTAGTCTCTGCCCAGGACTCCTCTGATCTACTGTGATAAAACCTATGCTGTTCAGATTCTATTACAAGGCATATCATACAGCAGTCCAGCTTTCTCATCCATTAATCTAGCCATTTTTTTAACTGGCTATTAAGTCCTAATGGTACTTTAAATTCCAAAAATTATAATTGAGATTGATCAGACTAAAGTATTTGTTCCACAAATCACTTAGCATGTATTGTAGAACATCAGACTGGATAATTGGAATGTCCCTTCTGGACCTGAAAGGGATGAACCAATGAACTGACGATTTTTGTGCATCAGTGTGTACTTTGTAAATAAATAGCATCCAACAATTTCCTTGATCTTGAATGTAAATGAGAACGTATTTCAGTCACAACAGAAGTATGTGTGAGTGATGGATCTGTTAAAGGACTGATACAGACTGAGCTCCTGCTTCTACTCTGAGAGTGTTTCTGTTTGCCAGCTGTGTACCAGCAGACATGGTGCCTCTCTTTCATAGGAAACAACAGGAAACAGGGACAAAACTGCCCTGCGGTCCAAGGGCCTATGTCTCTTAACACTTGTAAATCCCCATGGCCCTTAATTGACCTGCAAAGTTCTGCTTCAATAGAAATTGAGAGTTGATTTTGCTGCTTCAGATCATGAGTTTGCTTGTCTGGACACTTGTCAACATCAGCTGGGGGACAAAGGCATGTCTCCTTGCTCTATCATAGTTAAGCTTATCAAAGTTAAGTCCTAATTTCTGTTCTGCAGGCTTCAGGTGTGAAGTTCAGATTTGCTTCAGAGAAGTGGTATGAAATTAGATGTATGAAGGACTGTGAGGTTTCCTTTAGAATAGGGACCTAGATGACATCTGAAAGACCTGGATGGCTCTTGGTGGCTCTTGGTTTGGCACTGTAGGTCTTTCCTGGAGGCTCTTTCTAAGTACAGGCAATGGAGATGGTGCTTTTACCCATGGGAGCAGCACCAGAAACTAGGTGACATAGATGAGATAGAAGTAGAAAGCTTCATAATCCAGGGTGATCCCTTCTCCTTCTAGTACTGTGGCAGGACCAGGCCAGTCACACTTGAGCAGGAAAAAAGGAGAAAATTTTTGCAATTACCACCCACATTTTGAGGCAACTTTGCCGTAAAGTTCTCCTGTCTTTATAAACGGAATTATTGATGCTCATGAGAATCTCAGTGTTGATTAAACTAGAAGGACGGGTTGACCAAGATTCCTTCTTATGGTCACATGTAAATCAAAACTTTAAGTGGGAGTTGAGTCAACTCTTTGAGAGTTGACAAGAAGTTCATCCTCTCTCTTTTTTTTTTTTTTAATTGAGTAATTTGGTGTAATGATGTAATTGGACTTTTTATGGATGGGTACAACTGTTTGAGCAAAAAATTAGTTATATTTATAGAATATAACAGAATATTTACAGAATGTCCTGAAGTACCTTTAAAAGAGATGATAATACAATAGCCTCTCAACAATAGCTTTGAAATAAAAAAAAATACTGATATCCCAGGTTCCTTTCAAAATGGAGTAAAGCTGTATATCCCATATGAGGTTAGCTAGTGGCCATGTTCTGGTTAAGGTGCTGCTGCAGATCAGAGTCAGCTTATTTTCTCCAGGGATGCACTGAAAGTCAGCCCACTGGGTGCCACCATGTTCGTTAACATTTTGTCCAAATTTCGCAATTGCTTATTAGTTGCACACATGTGGGTATTCCCATTCCCTTCAATGGGATGACTCATAAGGAAACGCTCATACGCAAGAGTAAAGTCCTGGGCTGCATTTGAACTGAATGACCCATGTTAAGGAGCACAGAGGGGTGAAGCTCCTATAAAGAAATCATGTGCACTTTCTTTCCAGTGCAGGAGTGTCTCCTACAAAATAGTTTTTTGCTGAATATTGCTTGAATCATGAGGAAATTATATTTGATGGTTAAAAACAACAAAGGATTGGTTATGTTTAACAAGCCTTAAAACGTGCAAATCCAACAATGACTGAAACAATTACTTCGTGATGGATAACTTTATTGCCCGCAGATGGCACTTTAAACCCAAAAGGTCAGATTCTTTGAATACACTGAAGCTGCAAAGATAAACTGATCACTTTCCTTATCCTCTGTGCAGGTGAAAAAACGATTAGTCAACATGTTGAGGATAACTGAGGTGGCTGGAAGACACTCACAGCCTCAAATTATGAAAAAGATGTTAGAAAGCCATCTAAACTGTTAACCTCAAGGAAAATTACAATAACTCCTGATATTGTATTTTTTTAAACTAAGTCACAAAGCTAGCTTTTACTTTCTTTAGTCAAAGGTACCAGAAATACACAGTATATGAAAGAAAATTTAAAAGTAGAAGCTGGAAAAATATGAATGGGAATAATAACCCAGAACATGGTCCCAGTTTTGGGTTCAGCATATCTATAATTTTAAGAGAAATCAAGATTTAGCAGAAATCAGTGGAAAGTTGATAATGTGTGCATGGTTACTAATTTGTCTGTAGAAATGGACATTCACATCATATTGAAAAAATAGAAGCATGTTCATTTATCTTGCCTTTTTTCATGACTTGTGATCAGTGTTGTTTTGTTAACAGATAATTCAAATTTTTTTCCATTTCATTCAGAAGAGGATCAGCTTTTTTGCAGGGCAGAAGATACTTGAAAAAAGTTGGGTTTTTTTCTTGCCTTGCAAATTACAGACTGCTCTCTGCTTTCTTTAAAAAAATATTTGTCCTTCCCTTTACTTCCCTTACTTTACTTAAAATGGCTAACTTTTGCAATCTAAAGTAATGTTTGCTCATTATTTAATTAATTAATAATGTTGACTGGCTTTCACATGTATCTAATAAGCCTTCCAAAACAAATAAAATACGCCAAAAGATCACCGTTTTCCCCGTGATGGGAGATTCCTCAGTTATCAGGATTAATTAGTTCTCTTGTTGTCCCATGAAAAGAAGTTGCACCCCCCAATGTAGGTCAGTGTGAGGGTAGGCTGCTGATGGTCGCTTAGTGACAGGCACAATGATAAGTGAATGTGTCCTGTTGAGCCATGACCCTTCAGAAAAGACAGTGTCAAGTAAAATGCCCACAGAAGGTACACAAAAGGCATAATCCGCTTCCAAATATTGACAGTAGGAATTTCCCTGCTATTCTCCTTCTTTTTTTCTTCTCTGGTAAACATGTCAAACTCTATTGCGTTTGTACACTGCATCAGTTTTGAAGCATTTAAAAATGTAAGGAAGCTAATGACCCATGAATAGATAGAATGTCAAATAAAGTTATTTTTCTTTGAGACTTAGCATCCTACCGGTAAAAGCATTGTCTCACATACTTGTAAAAGCAGCAATATTGGCTTGAAATAAGACTTTGTCTTTTTGTTAGTGAAAAACTAAATAAATGAATATATAACAAAGACTGTTATGTCATGCCAAATACACTGACATTAAGTCTTGAACGTTAATATGTTTAATTACTGGAATTAAGTGTCTAAAATGTACTTGAAATCAATGATGAAATGCTGGCTTGTATCAAGGGGAGCAGAGTTAGACAAGCACTAAGCATCCCTGAAGAACCCACCCACAATATTTGCAAATACTGACCTGTCTTTCAGATATATGTCATTTGTGTGAAAGGGCAAAAGCTTGAGTATGTATCCAGCATATTTGAGGTTCTTTTTTGCCTACAGTATGAGGTAAAAAGGTAGGTGCTTTTGGGGTTGTTTTGTTTTCCTTTGATATTAATAAATCTGAGGCAGATTTTCTGACATACAGGCTTCCAGGCTGCATTGTCTAATATGCTGAACTTGAGACAGATCTTAAGATTTTGATGTCTTATCCCTGAAGACTTATGAAGAGAAAAATTTGTAATATTTATAATGGTTTCTTGCCTGTCACCTTTGGTAGACTTTGAAAACAAGAGCAGCCCACATTCCCAGGGCTGGTCTCCTGGTTGCAGCGTAGGTCAGATATGGGCATGGTGCTGCATGGCTGGCCTTGCTCCTGGACTTGGTGCCAGTGCCAGTGCTGAACAAAGTGGAACACTGACCTGCTCTCCTGCTTGCTGTCAACACCTGTCACATACATGGATTTTTCCACTTTCCCACAAGTTTAACGATAGAAGCAACGACCTATATGTTGCTCTCTGGCAACTAGTTCTACTGTTGCAGCTCTACCAGCTCGGCTTTGGTACCAATGGTTTCCTCTGGCAGACCATTAACTGATGGGTTTTTCATACATATTGAACTGTTTGTAAACACTGTTTCATGCTTTCAGCTGTTCACGAACCTGAAACAAGGAGCAGTTCAGGACAGTTTGAGGCCAAGTTTCCTCTTGAAGTGAGGAACAAGATTCTTAAAACTGGATATAAACACTGCCTTCTTGGGAGAATATCTGAGCCTGCAATTCTGCGATAAGAGGAATACAAATGGAATGCTGGAGGGTGGTAGTTTCAAAAAATGGTCAGATTGTTTAGTTGGAGGACATTGACAGACCCTTTCAACCAGAGTGCTCCCCAAGAATCTGCCTAAGCTCTTGCAACATCTTATCTCAAGTTCTCAGTGATCAGTTTCAGGGACATTATTTCAGAATGGCAAATGAGTAGACTCATAGTCTGTAAGCATCTATGTGAGACTATCCCATAAAAGCACAGAGTGCATTTTGGGAGAACCAGCACCTCAGAGTTGAGATCCATAAATCGTGGGTAAGAAAAACGTATGTTTGCAATATATCACATAACAAGTTTCTTCATCAAAGATTTGCTGCATCCTTTTTCTTGCCTCTTAACAGTTGGCAGAATATATTCATTTCTAGTTAGAAGTATGATTGTCTAGACAAATCCAGGGGAAGTCTGTGTATTTGTACAATCTCACCATTCAGATTTCTGGTGTTGCTTGTGGTGCAGTCCAGAAGACCTCTTTATTCTGAAAATTTGTTATGCTCTTGCTTGAAGCTTGTTCAAGTAAGCTGTAATTTAGTTTATGTCTATGTTCAAGTGTATCCTTTAAATCTTGTTTTGAATAGGCATGGATGATAGTAAATATAGGAAAAATACTGAAGCCACAGCTTCAGTACAGGGCTAAACCAAAAAATGCAGATAAATGTAATTAACTTGGGCATGAAAGGTTAATTAAAAGTTAGTTAACCCCAACAGTTTACAATTCCTAAATCACAAAGGAAGAGAAAGAGGCTGCTGAACACCTTTAGCAAACAGTTTTGCAGATTTAATCAGCCATTTGCTTTTTTCATGGATTGTGTTTGGTAGTCTGAGAAGGTGATTTAGACCTCTTGTCTCCACCAGTGGATAGGCAATCAGTAGGAAAAACTTACTGGTAAGTGGAGCACAGCTGGCTCCCCAAACTCCCTGAAACTGGCAAATGATAGGCAGTGCCTCTTTACTTTTGTACAAAATCTTTGTACTTTTAGCATCTCTCTCCAAATATGGAGACTTGGCTTTTAGGCTATTCTCAGATTGAAGGAATTCAAGTCCACATCTCAGAACAAAGTTTTGATATTCAGCCTCTAATCTGAGCCTACATCTGCTGCTGGATGAAAGCCGCTGAATGAGGAGCAGCAATTGACTTCATAGAATATAGTCAAACTTGAGTAACCAATCTTAGCCAGAACCAGTTTCCAAAAGTGCCTTCTCTAGTAAACAAAGGAGGGAAGCATTTCCAATGGGTAATCCATAGCTGCCAAATAAGGCAGATTCATGTGTTTCTACTATGTTTGATGCATACAGATGTTCATATCTGGCTGTGTCAGGGACCTCTTTAAAGGACTTAAAGTTGTTAAGTTCAGACTGTACTTTGAGTTCTGGCAGAAAGATCTGCATTACCCTTGTTTATGTGATGCTGCTTCTCCTGTATGTTGACAAAATAAAACATTCTCTTGGAGTAAAGTGATCTGGAATACTCACTGCTCCTCTTTCACAACACTGAAATCTCCACAAATTGCACTTGAGTCCAGATCAGACTAAAACTAGTTTTCAACATTAACTGTTTCAAAATATTTTTATGTTGTGTTTCTAGCTTCTGGAACACTTTGCTATCAGTGTGAGGGCAATGGGGTAGATCAAGGATTGTTTCTTCTCTAAGGCATGCACTTCTGTCAGCTTGCCATGAAAGCTTTTGTGGCCATAGCCTATTACGGGGCAAAGATAAAACATATCTTTCTAGCCAGCATCTACTGACTTGATGAGAACTTGATGAGAGGGAAGGTCTGGTGTTCCTTTGGTCCTCTTACCATGGGGCTTTTTCATGGTCTTCCTAAAAATTGCCTTCACATGGCCTTTGCAAAGCCCACCTGGATGTTTTTAAGCATCATAAGCCACCTCGTGTTACACTGACACCCAGAGTTTCACCCATATCAGAATGATCTGACCATGACAGCATGCTTTCTTTCTCAAATAAGCAGCAAATCTGGTCTGGATCTTGTTCTCAAAATTTATTGTAAACTCTCCAGTTGCCTTTTGGCACCACTTCACTGGTAAGAAGCATGAAGCTGTCAAGGGACCATAGGTAACAGTACTGTGAAATTTACTTAGGAAGGGAAGATTCTTAATCCCCTTTCAGCCCTTCCGCATCAGTTCCAGCTTTGCAGCAAATTGTTTGAGTGGGATTTTGGTGTCTTAAAAGTCTGTATGTGGCTCTTGCCATGGAATTGGCTGACTTTTGTCCTTTCCATTGAAGGGGCTGCCATGGTGATGTTTTCTAAGGAAATACAGCCAGTGGTGCTTGAGGGTATGATTCCTTGGTTAGGTGTGTAGCCACAAGGTCCTGAACTTTCTTCATGGTATGCTCAGTGAAAAATTTGAGAGCAAAGTCATCGACTGATAGCTTTCATTTCTATTTTCTTTCCTGAGTAATGCTGCTGGAAGACTATGTGAGTCCCTAGTCAGGACAACAGGACTTTGCTCAGAGGAAGAGAGTATGTGGGGTTAAAGGGGCACACTGATTTCTTTTCCTTTGTAGTATAACATTTTAAATGTGAATGTACTGGGAACAGAATGATTTATCATTGCTAATACTTTGTGGTTTTTTTTGTTTTTCTAGGATCTAATTCAGGATCGAAATTAAAAGTTCCTGAGCTGAGTATAAATGCCACGCAGCATGTTGTTCAAGTAGGACAGACTTTAAATCTCACTTGCAGGTAATCAACTGAGTTGAATTCTGATAATTTGGTAGGGAATTCATACATGTGACACTTTCTTTTTTTTTTTTTTNCATGTGACACTTCCTTTTTTTTTTTTTTTTTGTAACTGAAATTAGAAAAAATGAAACCTTATGTTGTGGGGAAAGGTGGGGAATGAACTTCAATGGCAATTGTTTAATAGTTCTTTGTTGTTTCTGTTGTTGTTTTTGGAAAACAAGATAAAAGAGAACCCCAGAAATAGCCTGATATAATAAAAAAGAAAGCTTGGGAACTGGAGCTATATAATTGCAGCCCAACATAATTGTTTCTGCTTCCTTATCTGTATTTGCAGGGGGGAAATGGTTCATTCATGGTCTTTGCCTGAAACTCTAAGCAAGGATAGCAAAAGGCTGAAAGTAATTAAATATGCCTGTGGAAGGAATGGGAAGCAATCCTGCAGCAGTCTGACCTTGAGCAGAACTCAAGCAAGTGACACTGGAAACTACAGCTGCAAATACCCCACAAGTCCAGCAAAAAAGAAGAAGGAATCTACAGTCTATGTATTTATTAACGGTAAGATTAAGTTTTTTAACACTTCCTGGTGCTTACACTTCAATACAGCAAAATGGATAAATAAGGCGGTTCAGCTGCAGATAAATACAGAATTTTGAATTATATTTTCAGCCTTGCATAATGTTACGATAAGTTACCAATTAATGTATAAAATCTGCTTTCTGAGAAATTGCCAACACAAATGTTAGTGTTTTATCTGTGAGGAAAAAAAAAAATAAAGAAAAAGACCCAATCCAAATAGTAAATGGAAGTCCATATGGAAGTGAATATGTGAAATGGTTATCAGAGAAATCATATCTTACATGATTGGATGTGACAAGATTTCTAGGCAGCTGAAGGATGTCTATCCAGATCACTGAATTATCTCATGCTGCAGAAAATTACTATTTGCATGTTTTCATATTCAAAAATGAACTCTGCAGTCCATGTTACACATATTGTAAAAATCTAGAGTAAACAAAACCAAATTAAACACACAATTTATTCAGCAAACAAGTATTGTGTAATGTATGGGAAGTGCTGGAATTAGGTCAGTTAGGCTGTAAAAGAAATTTTTTTCTGATCCTGTATTCTTCCAGGCTATCAATCAGACATTTCTCAGAATAGTTGAATTCAATAGGCAGAACAATAACAGAAGAAATTATAAACACTTTAGGGATTTAATTAATATTTTAGTCTTTCTTGATTTGTACAGAATAAAATCAATAGATTACTGTAACATGTCATGATTCACAGATTTTACAAGCCCATATTACATAGAATTTGCAACTGGAAGTTTTCCAAATTATGGGTCTGCTGCGTCTAATGAGTTCACATCTGAGTGAATTACCCTTTGTTTTCATTTTGTAACATGAAGAGTGGGACTGGTGCTGTGAAAAAGCAGAATGAAGTGGACCTCTCACTGCAGTGATAGAAAATACGATAGCTCCCGCCCATTATTTTGTGATGCCTTATTGAGAATTATTGACTATTTCAATGCTGTCCATTCTGCTTTCCTTCTTCTGAAATACACTGCACAGTGTCTTTCTCGCCCAGTTGTTTTTATATAATTCATTGTAAATCCAACAACAGAAGCATAGACAAAGTGGGATATTCATGTAATGACCAACATTTCCTGCAGTCTAGGACAACTTACAGTTTTCTTGGATGACTTTCGCAAGTTTCCCATCATAGGACCTTCTTGAACCTTCCACCTTGGATGTCATTACTATCTGAGATATACCCACAATCCTCTCCATTCACCACATGAGAAGAACCTCTCTGCTGAACCCATTTTATGGCATAAGAATGCCCTTACATTCTCTTGGTCTCTTACCTCTTTGAAGTATTAATTTTTCTGGATCCTGATTTTTTACAAATGGAAGGCACAACCAGTATTTCTAATTCTTCACTGCTATCCATGTTGTATGTGTCTTGCCTGCATCGGAAAGAGATCCTCAATTAGATGATTGTGAACCAAAGTTATCTGCAGAATTCTTGTGGTGATGGAAGAAAAATGTATTATTGCAGAAATAGTTTTAGGACAGCCCTCGGCCACTCACCTCTGCCCCCGCACCCTATAATCAATTAAGTAAGACTACCTGAGTGTCTTGGTTTTGTTGGTTTTTCAAGGATGTTCAGTCATAAATGTTGACATCACTGTTGAAGAGAGGGTTAGATTATATTTCTCCTCCTATCTTACTTGCAAAAAATTAGTATAATGTTTAAGGAACAAGCCTGTATCAAGGTTTGTTGATACAGGTTTGGCATGATAACTTTCTGAATTTGACAATCCTTTTGATTGTAAACCAATTTCTTAACACTGAAGTGTTGATTGTGTCCTGGGAAACACACATGAGAGTTAGGGCAAACTATGGATATTGAGGGAGACTGCAAAGTAACTGCTCATTTAATGCCTGTTGAAAGTGTCACTCCACTAAGGTGGAGAGAAGTATATTAGTCATCCAAAAATTTATGATTTTAGGAAAAATTGTTAAGTTGGAAAGAAACAAGACGCTGAGTACCAAAACTCACCCTTTCTGAGAAGTGTACTGTTGGCATATGAAAAGATAATACTTTTTCCATCTTATTATCTCTATCTCTTTTCTATCTGTCTCTTACTGTAAGTCACTGTTTCTGTGAACGCGCATGAAAATTCAAGGGGTTAAGATGGAGGCAACAAAATCCTCTGTGAAGACTACTCTTCCTGAGTCTAGTTTCATTTTGCGTGAATTTGTGGGTGTTTAGGAAATAAACATTTGTAAAATTCGTGTCCCTCCTAGTTCTGTATTGTTTCCTGTGGCAGGACGTTGTGTCAGTCCATTTCCCATATTAGCTCCATGTGGATCACTGAGGTGCCTGTTTCCCATGTCTTAGCATGCTGCAGATGAGAACACATAGTTGCTATTTACAAACACAGAGTCCAAATCAGGAAAGTTGATATTGTTTGTACAGGAAGTCATCACTTATTGTTTTAAAAATGCTATTCATTTCCGTAATTAGAGTGATACTGAATATGAACTGGATTAAAAAAAAAAAAATGAAGTCCAAAGACCAAACCACAATAAACCCAGTAAGTCCTTTGGTTCAGTAATGAGTGTATGCTACAGCAGAAAATGAGCTTCTACAGACAAAAACAAGATGCAAGACGATAAGAAGGAGACTGCAAGTCCCACATGCCCCAGGATGACATGGAGCATTTCTGAAGTCCTGCTTTTGGGGATCAAGAAGAGGCAGGCTGGTGACTTACATTCCAGGAGCTGGTCTTGACACCACCCTTCTTTCAGCTGGAGAGGTCACTGCTGAGTTGCAGAGGCGAGTGAGTGCACAGTGTCTCAGCAACTCTTGACCCCACACAGCTCAGGAATTGAGACATTAAGCGAGGGAAACTGATTCTCTTAAGAGCTTTCAACTTTGCTTCAAGAAAACTGATGGCCTGACTTTGCCCATGAACCATGGGAAAATGAAGCAAAAGACTCTGCCAATTTCTCCACTGTCTTGGACCCAAAACTTCTCAGGGCTTTGTTTTGTAAGGGAACTGCAGCCTAGTAGTAAAAAAAGACTTGCAATGAACACTCACTGCCTGCATCACAGTGAGGCATGGGGAATTTTCTGCTTGAAAAGAGACAATGATAGAATAAAGACATTTAAGAAATATCAAATTATCAGCTGACTGTTTTGAAACCTATATAGATTTCCCTGGGGGACATTACTAAGGCTTTTCTTTCTGTCTGTTTTGTCCCGATATCTCCAAGACACTTTTCAGTTGCTAGAGCTCATTCACTCTCTTAAAAAATGTGTGGTTCTCTTCATTCTCTACTCTCATAATTTCTTGCCTTTGGACAATTGTTCCTATGGTATGAGACAGGAAAAGCCTAAAAGTTCTGTTACATTGATATATTAAGGTTAGTTTTCACTTTAAACAAACTGTGATTCAAGTTGAAGTGCTCCTATTTTCTGTGATGAATACAGTTTTCAGCTAGTAATATGCAAAAGTAATGTCTTAATTCTGTTGTAATAGAGAATAGAATTCTTCTCTAAGTGAGGTTGTATTTGGCTTTAGGACATTAACTCAATTTCTTATTCAATGTTCTCCCTCTCCTTGTCTGTCCTTATGATCCTGTTGTGTATGTCTTCTGAACACTTAATTTTCCTTGCAGATTGAGATGTTTTAAAATCAGACCTCTAGGCTGAGTCAGTTGTCTATCCTCTTTCTATACTTAACAGACAACAAAAGGACCTCATGGTACATGCCACTTGTCACTGAGTTTACAAGAAATATGGAGAGTAAGTTTAGAATAGATAGCTTGCTTTCACACAAATTAAGGCAGATGAGACACATTAGAGCTGGGTAATTAAAGGTACAGGTCCTGAGAGTACTTGTACTCACTAATGCCTAGAATGTTAAACATGTCTACTAGTTGTATGTATTTGGCTTGAGATGTGTCTCAGGCTCAGCAGGCTCCAAAATGAAGGGCTCTAGCATTAAGGAATGGTTCAAAATGTAAGCCTTTGAAGTCTCAGAATGTCTGGGGTTTTGAGCTCTTTCTCAAATTCTAAAGTTGTATGCTGCAAGTTCTGAGTGTATGGCATCTTTCTGGGAGGCCCACTTGTTGACAAATAGCTGGATCCAGTCCCAGAACTGACATGAATTTAAGATTTAGCATGAGTGGATTGGCTCCTGTAGTCCTAAAGATACTATTGTTGCAGAACATGGAGGGCATCCAAAGAGTTCTCCAAAAGGGTGTCTTAAGATCAGAAACATCAAAGTCAAAATAATTCAGCAGATACAAAATAGCAGTAAGACAAAACACCCTGAAAGCTAACAAACAGAAAGGGAGATTTTCGTACTTTTTCTTTTTTTCTTGTTATTCACAAATAATCTACTAATAGAAGAACCTGCTGAGGCCTGGGGGACTCTTCCTCCCTTGTGCATTTTTTTTTGTCTTTGCTTTTGGCACAGTTTTAACATATGAGCGGGATGGTTTTGGCTCATGCTGTCAGAGTCAATAATATGATAGTGCTTCTGTTATGAAGAGGAAACTAGTTGGAATTAAGCTATGTTGCAGCTGTATCAAGTATGTGGACACATTTTTAGCGTCTAATGAGGTTCCTGTTACAAAACAGAGACCTCTAGGACTTGCTGACGTCCATCGCCTGTAATTGCCATGCTTTTGTCATTGCGTGTACCTGGATTTCATATCGTAGGGCACTGTTGAGCAAAGCATGTGTGGACACCTTGGCAGCATCAAAGGCTATATACTAAGCCCTCCAGGGTCCTTCTCCCTCACCAAGGCTCATAGCTCCTACTGAAACAAACGTATTTCCAGGATGAATTGTCATAATGGAGGGATACATCTGAAAGAGCACTCCTCATATCCGTTAGCCTTTCTAGGGATTGCTTGCTGAACAAAGTAATTGCTCTAGCATGGATTTCCTGGCTAATATGACTATTTTTCCTTAAGATCTCGAACTCTGTTTTATTTGTGTTATGGACCTGTGTTGGTCATAGCATTGTATAACTAGCCCCAGAGGAAAACAAACCAATCTGGCCTAAAAATTGTTGCACAATTATACTAGCAATGCTTTGTATCCGAATATGCTCTAGATATAAATTAATAATCACAAAAGTCTAGGTAAAAAAAGAAAAAGAAAAAAGGAGGTGAATACTTTATATCTCAGGTCTTCCTTCAAGGTTTACACATGCTTTGTATTTGAAGAGTATTATTTTACAGGCTAAGAAGAGGGAAAAGTGGAACAACCTTTCTTCTAGAATAATAAAAATGGGACTTCTTTTTTTTTTTTTTTAAAGAACCCAGGCACCTACATGTGAGGAGGTTGAATAAGTATATTTGCTAGGGCATGATTCATCTCATGGTAAAGCAGATGTCCAAAACAGATCAGATGAGTCCCATTGCAAAATTCCCCGTTCTCCCCAGGGATAACAGTAATGGTTTGGCTCCTACCTCAGTGAGAAATGTCTGTATTTTAGATGTGTAAGTGAGGCTGGAACCACTCTTAGTATGCAAGGTTTTTCTGGAATTAATTCTGAACAGCTCCAATAATTTATCTGGGATAAAAAGAGTTAATTAGAGTGAATCCCTACAATGGAAAGAGAATTTGGCAATTGGCACATTACCTTCAATGAAGTCTGCACGTCTATTCTTTACTAAGGACTTTGGTCCTTTTCACGTGCATAAGAGAAAAAGGTTTTATGTGAATATGATGAAAATATTTTACCTCTCTTAGGCTGAAAAGAATCTTAATGATGAGCCAAGTGTAAGTAGGCATTTTGGAAGAACTTCATAGGACAAGCTTTCAGAGATTTCAAGGAGCTTAGATTTTTCTGCAGAGACTTTTCTTCTTGCAAATGTTTGTGTAAGTCCTCTGAATTACATAGCTCAGATTATTAAAAACAAAACAAACCCAAGAACAGTAGCCAAAGCTTATGGAAATAAAGAACCTCTCCACTTAGTTAAATTAGCCACTGTTGGCTAATTTGGTTGTTTGTGCAAACCCCATAAATAGCCTAGACAGATTACTGATACCAGACATAATATTGCTTGTGTTAAGTTCTCTTATCAAGTTTTTATCTGACTGCCAACTAGCTTAGTAAAAAGCTGCTATTTATGTTCTTTAACAATATAGCAAGTGACCTTCATGGATTAGGTGACTTCATGAATGCTCTTTGTGGTTTCATGTTGATTGAAACTGAGAGATATTGTAAGGAGCACAGTCAACCCAGCACACAGTCATTCATTCCAGGCACAATTTAAAAATACGTTAAGCTGAATTTTAAAGTAACCTTTAACATATGCAAATATTCTGGCTGTCCATCTTTCATTTTGGTACCCTTGCAGGCACCTCTGAAGAAAAAAAAGCCAAACCAACAAAACCAATCAATAATTCAAAAACCGAGTTCAGCCCTCTGAGATCTTCCATTCCAAATCCCAATGAAACTGAACGTTTAACTCAGAATCGTAGAACCACTTGGACGTGGTCTTCAAGATAGGTCAGTCTGTGATGTTCCTTTTATGTCTAGAGCTTTCTGAACATAAAAGTGAGTGGAACTGGCCCAAAAGACTGCTGGCAGAAGGTTAGGTCATCTCACACGTGCTGCCAGCCAGCTGTTCAATGAAGGATGGTATTTACCGCCCCTCTGGAAGAAATTGAGAGGAAAGGTAGCAGGAGCTAGTGGCAATAGCTGGTGTTTTAATGGGGCAGAGAGAGGAAAAAAGAAGCAAGGAATGCTCTTGCTTGGGGGACAGAAGGATTCCATGTTGTTGACATACCATGCCAATGTGGCATAACCTTCCCTGGTGCTGCTTTGTGTTCGGCTTTGCCTGTTCCAGGCTGATAGACCCCGCACCAGATTCTTGGTGGCACTTGCCTTCTTGAGACACTGAGAGTATCCCCTTATGGCCTCTAAGTTGGAAGGAGAA
This sequence comes from Pachyramphus minor, assembly GCA_013397135.1. Taxonomy (NCBI): domain Eukaryota; kingdom Metazoa; phylum Chordata; class Aves; order Passeriformes; family Tyrannidae; genus Pachyramphus; species Pachyramphus minor. The sequence goes on from VYXB01003699.1 coordinate 471,409, forward strand.
GAAAATCAAAGGGAATCAGGAAAAGCCTCCACGCTCATTATGAAAACAAAACTGTGCTAGGAAACATGATGCGTATTTCTTTTAATCAAAAGCAGGAAGACATTTGGAGCACTTGGGGCCATGGATTGCCCTCTAGCCCATGGCGGAAGTCCCCGGTGATGTCAGTGGGAGCTCTGCACGCGAATAGCGGGGGCACGGAGACGCCTTGGCGTACCACTGCAGGGAGTGTACCAAGAGGGGCTGTGACTGAGCTATAAAGCCTACTTAGAGCAACCAGGGCGCTCACTTGACTTTTACAGAGCACTTTGTTGACTTTTCCAGGCGCGAATGTCCATTTCCATTGAAGAAGAAAGAAAAGCCAAACATGGTGTTTTATGCTTGTTTCCTGTCCCTGCCTTCAGACGGGCAGGAATCCTGTGAGGTTGGTGCTGCACAACCCCCACTGCCCCAATATTGGCATCAGTCAGTGGTGACACTCTGTCTGCAGACAGCACCGGTAGTCCACAGAACAGCTCTTCCTCACACTTAAGATGATCTAGAGATTATGATACAGGAAACTACTTTGCAAAGCTTGCTGGTTTTGAGCAGGAGCTCTTAATTTCATGACAAAGACAAATGAGACTTCAGGGAGTAGTAAATCGGCTTGTCTGGTGATATTAAGGGGCAGGTGACCTCTTCTGTGGCTGCAGCCCCTGAAACAAAAAAGGTTCTTCTCCCCATGCTACAAACAGGCTCATTCTTGGTCTTTCCTTGAATCGCACTGCAGAGGAAGTGTCAGCCTAACAAGTCCTTAGGGCATTTTTTATTACATATGCATCCTCTATTACTCATAAGTTCCTTTTACTATCTCAGTGGACATTTAATACCTACTATTAAATAATACTTTGTGGACTTCATTTCAGAAAGTTTGTGTAACAGCTTCATTTTTACATTTGAGATACTCTGCCTTGCAGAGTATAAATTAGAGTAGAATTTGTTTCCCTTCCTGTTTGATGTCTCAAACAAAAGTATTATTGCTTATAATAAGAAAAGGGGATCATAAGGGCAGAACAGCTTGATGACACCGGGAAGTGTATATCAAACTTTTGAAGGAGATGCAAAGCTAATGTATTTGAAGAAGTACTTGAGTGAACATAGGTCAACATGCAGAAGTCTGGGGCCAGAACACTTGAATAAAATATCACTACTTGAGGATTTATAAGGGATTGGTTCTTGCTAACTTTACTAATTTCTTATCCAAATAAGATTCCCATTGTTGTTTGTAAGATTTCTGACTGAGTGAAAATAATGGGATTTGCCTGAAAAAACCATTGGAGCTGTAGATAAGCATGGATCTGAACATTCCACTTTTTTAGGAGTTAAAACCCAAACCTTATGTGAATTTAGAGGTAGTCTATCTGCGATGTGAGTCAAACTGAACCTTCAGATCTGAACACCTGCAAAGAAGATTTGGAGCCAGAGACTGTAGCTTGAGCCCCTCTTTGTTAAGTGGTCCAAACAATAACAGCAGCAATGTTCCCTGTTCCCAGCGCAAGCTATTTATGACAATGCCCTTTGTTAAAGGGATTGTTCAAGGGACGGTAAATTACTCTGCCAAGCTTTAGTTACTGAGTCAAGAGGAATTAATGTTTTCCTGGCATTTTCATTTACCTTGTCACTTAAAAAAGAGACACATAGCTATTGTGATAGTGGGAAGGAGGAGAAGAATTAACTCTCAGTAGTCTGTATTCTCAGAGTTGAAAATGTGGTTGGATAATCACAGTAGATTTTTGGTGCAGCCAACATGAATTTTTCCTAAAAATTTCCTTGCAGACAACAGGAATGTGTAGTTTGTAGAGGTTTCCTGATAAGTGAATTTCATCTCAGTTCTCATATAATTACTTTTCCTGGTGACAATAAAATACAAATGCCATGAATTAGGCATAAAGCAGTAGAGAGGTTGCTGTAAAGGGGAAAAATGGACTTCAACTGCCTTGAAATTTAAGGGAGATTTCAAGATAGTGCTATTGATATTGAAGGATAAATACTTATTTTATAAATATTTATAAATATTTTCAAATATTTAATAATAGTTTGCTGAACCTGGACAAAAATAAACAGAAGATGGATTTCAGGATTTAGTTTAGCTTTTGTTATGGACAGGGCTGGTCTGTTCTTTCAAGGCTGTGTGCACTGTTACAATACTATCTTACATACTGTTACAATACTGTTTTACAACTTTAAGACATACACTGTCTTAAAGTTTCAGATATTAACATATTTTTTTCCCCTTCTCTTGCAGATACAGGCAATCCATTTGTAGAGATGCACAGTGATATACCTAAAATAGTACACATGACTGTGGGAAGGGAAATGATCATCCCATGCAGAGTCACAGCACCAAACATTGCTGTTACTTTAAAAAAGGTACCTCGATCCAAGCATGCTCTGAAAGTGTGACTGTGGATGATGCTTTTTGCTTGTTTGTTTGTTTGTTTGTTTACAACTATTGTAATGTTTTTGAAATATTTTAACAATTTAGTATTTCTTATGCAACATTTCTGGGTGTCAGTGTGTTCAGAAATTCAGACATTCAGAAATGTCTTGTGTCTCTCGGAAAGGGCTTCATCAAATCTTCTACACTGAGAGGCAATTTTCTGAAGAAACTTAAACTTTACATACTACTTCATTAAATCCTCACTGACAAAAGTTTCTTAAGCCCAGAAGGGAATTTCTTGTTAGGAAGAGAGATTTCCTCCCACCTCTTCCTCTGGCCTTCCTCTGTTTTCCTCTTCTGTCCTATGGAACAGCCGGTAAGAGCAGTCCCTGGCTTGCTAGGGCTGGACAAGGATCTCTGCAAGCCTTTGCCCTACCTCACACCCACCAGCGCCTTTGCTGCTTCCTTTCACACATAAAGAGATGGTTTCTCTTTGTGAGGAAACTTAGCAGGGAAACAGCAGAGTTCAATGTGGTGGGACCAATTATAGAAAAAAAATAGACATTTTCATGTTTTGGGAAAAATATTTATTTCCTAGGTGCCATGAGGGTTATATGGATAGCTAGATGAACTACATGTATGTAGTAAAGTACCTGGTATCAAGACAGAGAATAGGGCATTTTTTAAAGTTCCAGGGCTTTTTGCTTAAAAATTAGGGGGAGGTGCCAGTGATGTTTCGTTTCTAAATAAAGGGAGTTCTGTACATAGTGGCATGAAAGTTGACAATGTTAAAAGGCAAAGAAATTTGTTGCTTTATAAAATAATGTGCAATTGCCAAACAATACCACCATAAGATGCTTATCTAGTTCAATACAAGTCTTTTGTTTCCTCTTGACTGCAGAGTTTTACACTAGTCATAGATTTGATCCTGTGTTTTGTCTTGACCTGGAGGTTTACCAGTTCTACACAGTGCTACTTCGCTAATACAGATACCAATTTTGCTTCTTGGTTTTCACCTGTTGAATCCCATGAAAGAAAGGAAAATGTAAAGAAAAGAAAGTTATCTGACCCAGGATATTATCTTATGTGTGTCTATGCACACACACAGAGTTTTCCTGCAAGAAGATGCTCAAGATTGTGTGGTTACAGCATCAAAAGTAAATGAGGCTTAGCTTTCCATAGAGGAGACGTTGTAATGTGGGAATTTATTTGGGCACTGTAGTGTTGCATCTGAAATCTCTAACTAATCTAAATTTCTAACTGAGAAAATTCCTGTCAGGTTTCTCGCCTATTAAACAATATTAAAAAAAGAGATTTCTCCTTATTTGGAGAAGACTGAGACATAGCTACTCTTTTTTTCTTATCAACTTGCCTTTGGCTTGGCATTGTGGTGTAAGACATACATCTTTACACCATCAAAACCAGATGTAATACTCTCAGAAGGAGAAAGAGGAGGTGGAGCCAAGTCTTGAAAGAAAGGATTGGTTGCTTACGTGTTTTGCACTCCAGGAAAAATAAATGTATTCCCTAATTAATCGCAGAATGTCCTGAAGCATCCTGAAGTAATCTACAATGCATTACATCATACCTTACTTTATTTATCATCTGTGACACCCTTATATGAAGAATCCAGCAAGGTTGTGCTCCCATAACAATTAAGAGACATGTTAAATGCATTTCACAGCTGCAGGCATACTACTCCTGGAGAAATGGCAAGAGCTATTTGATGTTTTTCATCAATTATAAAGGAAGATGTCTCCAGAATCACCAGATCACAGAATATACTGAGTTGGAAGGGACCCACAAGGATCATCAAGTCCAATCCTTAGCTCTGCACAGGGCCATCCCTAAGAGCCACACCATGTGCCCGATAATATTGTACAAATGCTTGAGCTATCAGGCTTGGTGCTGTGACCAATTCCCTGAGGAGCCTGTCCCAGTACCCAACCAGCCTCTGAGGGAAGAACCTTTTTCTAATATCCAACCTAAACCTCCCCTGACACATCTTCAGGTCATTCCCTTGGGTTCTGTCACTGGTCACCACAGGCAAGAGATCAGTGCCTGCCCCTCCTCTTCAACTAACGAGGAACTTTTAGACTGCAACGAGGTCTCCCCTCAGTCTTCTCTTCTCCAGGCTGAACAGACCAAGTGACCTCAGCTTCTCCTCATACGGCTTCCCCTCAAGGCCCTTCACCATCTTCGTTTGGACACTCTCTAATAGTTTAATATCTTCCCTATATTGTGGCTCACAAAACTGCACACAATACTCAAGGTGAGGCCTCACCAGTGCAGAGCAGAGTGGGAAAATCCCCTCCCTCAACCAACTAGCGATGCTTTGCCTGATGGACGTGGTTGGTCCTCTTGGTAGTCAGGGCACTGCTGACTATTTCAACTATATTCAACTTGCCATCAACCAGAACCCTCAGGTCCCTTTCCATGACATTGCTTTCCATCATCTCATTCCCCAGTCTGTACATACATCCAGGGTTGCCCCATCCTAGAATCTGGCACTTCCCCTTGTTGAACTTGTTGATGGTGATTGCCCAGTCCTCTAATTTGTTGAGGTCTCTCTGCAGGGCTTCTCTGCCTTAGAGGGAGTCAACAGCTCCTCCTAGTTTTGTGTTGTCTGCCAACTTGCTTAGTACCGCTTCCAGTCCTACATCCAAGTAATTTATGAAGATGTTGGAGAGCACGGGGCCCAAGATGGAGCCCTGTGGAACCCCACTAGTGACAAATTGCCATCTGATGTTACCCCATCCACTATGACCTTGTGCTCGATGAGTGAGCCAATTCCTCACCCACCTAATGATGTGTTTATGCAGTTGTGTGCTGGACAGTTTGTCCCGAAGGATCCCATGAGAGATAGTATCAAAAGCTTTACTGAAATGTAAAGAGATTAGATCAACTGGCTTTCCTTAATCGACTATGAGGGTTACCTTGTCTCAGAGGGAAGTCAGGTTTGATAAGCAGGACTTTCTTCTCATGAAGCCATGCTGTCTGTGACCAATGACGATGTTGTCTTTCAGGTGTTTTCCAATACTTCCCAGCATATTCTTCATAACTTTACCAGGCACTGAGGTGAGACTGACAGGCCTGTAGTTTTCTTGGTCCTCCTTCTTGCCCTTCTGCAAAGTCTCTCTGTCTCTCTGTGAGGTGATAATCCTCATCCTGTAAAGGGCCAATGATATTTCTATACTGCTTTTTGCCATTAATGTATTTGAAAAAAACTCTTTTTATTGTCTTCGACATTTCTGACTGGCTTGAACTCCAGTTCAGCTTTGGCCACACAAATTTTCTTGCTGGCGAGCAGCATCTCTGAATTCTTCCATGTAATGTAGTCTTCTGGAGCTGGAAAGAAAATCCCATCATTAGAGTCATAAGGTTCTTTGTTCTATATTGTCAGGAAGTAAAAATATGAAAATTTTTTTTGTAATCTCTCTCTTCTAGAAGGACTCACTGCAGGTGCATGAGCACTGCCTCCAGCATTTTTTTCCTGTGCAGTGCTACTTCTTAGTTTTAGTGGACCAATGTGGGAAAGGTTTATTATCCATCTTCAATACGCAAATGATTTTTTTTGCGTCTTTACCTTAGTGAACCATTTTGGGATACTGTGTTGTTCTCACTTCAAGGCTGAACATCTGTGAAAGTTGTATTTTACAGCATGGCAATCACATACAACATAGGAGGAGGATCTTCAAAAATCAAGAAACGAATAAAACAGATTGGGAATTTGGGGTGGAGCTTTTAATTCCTCTTTCAAATTCAGCCTTCAGGTCCTGTTATAACTTTTATCTGCAACAACTAATGGTTGTTTCTCTTTCTCATCGTATGAAGACTGTGAAATCAATTGATACTTTTGAGCTAATGCTTAATACCTAGATATCCAGAGCCCCTCAAACCATCATTCCTATCAATACAAATCTGGCTGCCTCATTTAAGATCCCTGAAATAAGATAATCCTTATTGCAAGTAAGGTGTGTACTTCTCTTACTTCTTCATTTGTTTTAATCTTGCTAAATGAAGAAAGAGTCACCTTTCGGTACAATGGCCTCTTTGATCCCTCTGTTTATTCTAATTCTGGATTCTCTGTCATAAAGTCAACAATGACATTCATGGGAAGAGAGGTAAATAAGCTTCAACATAAGGAATAAAAAGAGGAAAAAACCCCAGGGATATTGCAAGTCATACAGTCTGAATTGTTACTAATACCACCTCATGCTTCCCAAACTGATGGGAAGGGAAGCATGAAAGAAAAGGCAAGCATTCAAAACTCTAATGTACATTTTTACTAAGCTTTCAGCTAGCTCTTTCCAGGAAAATCTGCCTTTAGAAATGTGGGGAACCACATCTTGTCTATATACCCTTGTCCATATGTGTGTACCTAAATCTGTGTGGTAGTACTGTGTTAGTGCTGCTAAAAAGATTTAGTGGTTGGTGCTGAGTAAAGAAGGAGGCACAGCCTATACCAAAAGAAACTGATGTTTAGTTTGAAACAAAGAAGGTAAAAGGCCAAGACTGCACTGGCAGCCACAGTGATGTGGTTCATGCAGATAAGTATGTAGACAATAAATTCCATGTTTACTGCAGCCGTCACAACAAACTGATTCTTTGAATGCCTCTGACTCGCTGCTGGTACCCATCTGTAAGCTATTATTGTAGCTGAATTTATCCTCTGCTGCTTCAGTGGAAATCTCACTGTTCCAGTACTGTGTTTCTTCATAGGTTTTCTACATCTCTTTGTGATGACCAAATGGCCAAGTTTTTTGACAAGGCCCTGAACTACATGGGCCCTGTTCTGCATAGGTGCAGGACCAGATGATCTCCAGAGGTTCCTTCCAAACTGAATTATTGTGTAATTCTGGGATCCTCTGTCCCATATCATCCATGCAGTGATCAGCAGGGTGATGATGCCATGTCTCTAGCTGGTGGCCTGCAAGCTGGTTTAGAGAAGAGCAAAGCAACTGTCATTCCCTGAGAGAGGGAAACAGAATATCTGAACCAGTAGGGTTGGCAGAGGAGAACAGCATGGAGGAGAGCTGGGCTGAAGCAAATAAGGAGAGAAGGTAGAGCTGTGAAGGGCTCTGAGGGTGAGCACCCAGCCACCACCCATGTTCTCATCTGAGACAAAGTCCTGGTACTTCCATGTTCTCATCTGAGACAAAGTCCTGGTATTTCCACCCTCTGAAGGAGACTTGTTGTAGTATATTGTTTTATTTTGTTTTATTTATAATAGGAATGGCAACAGAGTTCTTAAAAGCCAAGATATTGTTGAATGGTAGCTAGCAGTCTGTAATATAATGGGATTTACTTTGGGGGGGTGGTGTGTGTAACACACACTTCCCCCATGGTTTCCATGCTTATTATAGCATTTTATCAACTCTCATAAAGATAAGGAATTCCACCACGTCATTTTGTGCTCTGTATTTATTGTTTATTTGATTCATCATGCATTTATTTCTTTTGGAAGAAATGGCATGAGATGAGTAAATGTGATCTCAGGGGTAGCTTTCTACATACGCTGAGCAGGCAACATCAAGGATGCCACATTTTGGAGAGAAGCTGTACCACACAGGGAGGAAGCTGTGCTTCTCCCAGCCTCCAACAGCCACCCATGCTGGCTTTGGCTGTAGGAAGGAGAGGGCTGGCCAACACATAAGTCCTCTGCTCAAATAAAGAGGAAGAAAGAGATGAAGTGTTATTATGTGACTGGTGCACAGTGAGAAGTGATGGGTTGCAAGGTGCTTAGTTGATCCAGGGATCTTTGCTTAGGGCCTTAATTCACTTAAACTCTGCTCTGTGCCATCTTTAAAAATATCTTATTTTTACCATAAAAGCAGGTGCTATCAGAATAGAGTCACATCCAGGCTGATCTCTGTGCTACCCAAGTGGGGGCATTCATTCCATCGGTAACTTATAACAAAAAAGTATGAAGTTTTGTCTGAGCTTCAATGCCTGTGTCATGCTTTGCCTTTCCAGGGTTTTCTTTATACCTCATTAATATGGGGCTTAAAGCACAAAGGATTGTAATGTAAAATGTAGCTTGTACTGGTGACAAAGTGAATGCTTGATCCCACATGGCGGTACTTTATTTTTATTTTTTACATTGTTTGGACAACATAAATGAGAGATGCATCAAATTGAATCCTGGCAGGAATTTGTTAAAGCCATGAAATGACAGCAAACTAAATCCATTTGTCAACTCCACCGAAAAATGTGTATGTGTGTCTCTGTGGTGAAACCAGGATATTTAATTGCAAAGGTTCATGGAGAGGAGCACTTTAGCTGCCAACCAGGAGCCAACAGAATGGCAGCCCAAGTGCTGAAGTTAATAATACTGTCAATCTATTGTGTCATAAATTACATCCTGTTATAAATAATGAAATCCTGGAAACAAATACAACATTCACATTCTTCACCCAGATTTTTCCTTTATTTTGTAATGAAAATGTTACTTGAAAAACCTGCATCATTAAATATCATCCTTTCTACTTTGATTGACATTTTTTTTAGCATGCTTTTTTCCTCATTCCTTTTTATTAGGATACTTTGATTAGAGAGTAGGCATGAGGATGAGTTGTCTTTATGACATGTGTTTGACACTTCCAGATTCCACGAGAAACCCTGATTCCTGATGGCAAGACAATAATCTGGGACAGCATGAAAGGCTTCAGAATACCTAAGGCAACCTACAAATTCATAGGGCTCCTGAGCTGCGAGGCAACTGTCAATGGACACACGTATAGCACAAAGTACCTAACGCATCGAGAAAGTACGTAGTGATCACCACTCCCTGTCTTTCAGAAAGCACTCTTCCTTGCTGACATTATTAATTTTTCTCTCTTTGTCACATGCAGCCAACACAATTTTTGATGTTCAGTTAAGCACCCCACGTCTTGTCAAGATGCTGAAGGGAGACAGCCTAGCACTTAACTGCACTGTCACCGCAGCCTGGAACACCAGAGTGCAGATGACATGGACTTATCCTGGAGAGGTGAGCACTCTGACTGAAATAAAGAAACCAGAAGTTTCCCACAGATCATGCTGCATCTATCATCCTGGGAGGAATTCTGCTTCGGAATGCTTGCCATGGTTTGCATTCCGTCATTTTGACCCTTGCTGACATGTCTCTCTTAAGGCTCCTTTTTTTTCTTTCTGGTGCTTAATTGAATAAGTAAACATGTTTACACAATGTACTCTGGTTATATTGCATAATCACAAGTGAACGCTAAAATTGTTTCATGTTTGGGAGCTTATTTTCAACCTGGTGAAATTATAGAAATTTATCACCCAGTTCCAGGCAGGGACACTCTCTTGTGACAAAAAAGTGTTCAGTGAGGCTGGCTTTCTCAACTCACTCATTTCAAAGACTGGCAGACAGTCTGGCACCCAACTCGAGCATGTTTAGGAAAGATATTATGATTTAGCTAGCCAAAATCTCATTTGTCAAGTGTCACATGCACAGTCCTCTTGTTTTGACAACTATAGGAATGATCTTGAATGTGCTTCTCCACCCCCCACATTGGGAGCATCCTCATAAATATTTGTCATTTACAGAATAACTGCCAGGGAGTCCTTGTAAAGCTGATAAGAAATTTGACATTAGCTTAAGGTTTACAACACCCATTCCTTTCATGTCAGTTTGATTTATGCTGGTGATTCAAGTCAAGCTCATTTATTGTGTCACTCATTGTGTCTAATTACAAGCTGAAATTATGATTGCATTATATAGGAAAGATTAATGCAATTATTTATTGTATACTGTAGCCATTTTCCCTGGCATTTTTTCACCTCAGAAGTAAACAACTTAGCAACAAAAAATACTCCAAATATATTATATTGCTCATTGCTCCCTTACCAAACCCTAGCTGGGCACCACACTTGTGAAATTCTGCTTTGTTTTTATTTTTATGGTAACTGAAGGGTGCTTGGTGTTTATAAGCCACCAACAATGTCCTGGGTTAAATAAACTTCAAGGCCAAAGGTTGAGGGGGAGTTTCAGGAAATAACTCCTCAGACTTTCGTTATCTTCAGTTCCACCCTGCCATTCCCTTGCCAAATCTAGTCCATTTTCCATCTGTAACATTTCCAGAATTCTCCCCTTCTTGTGTTAGTGTCCTCTTCTTCTGTGTGTCTGCTGCCTATGGCACTGAATCCAGGCACCAAACGATGTGCTGCTCTTCATATTTGGTTTCAGGGATTTTTAGGAGCAATGCTGGACAATGCAGGAGGGAGCTGGGCATATTGGTAGGGCAGGCTGTACAGAAGGGATGATCTTCCTCCGGAAAGTACTATTTTGGGTGCTATTACAACTTTGGTGAAGACAGGGATGAATTGCCATATAAAGTTGAACATATTTTTTTATTGTTGACCACCTGGAAACGTTAAGCATCTTCTTATTACGTGTCTGTGCTGTACAGAAGAATCCAGGTTTTTTTATTAAGTTATGGTGGCAGTATAGTAAAATAAAAATCTTAGTAATCATGAAAATTGGCTTGATTAATCTTTATGTTGTTAATTTTTTTGCTTTTACAGACAAGGAGAAGAGGTTCTGTCACGCAGCGAATTGACCAGAAGAACACAGAGGCTAATATTTTTTACAGCATTCTCGTTGTTGACAAAGTGCGTGATATTGATAAAGGGCAGTACACCTGCCATGTGAAGAGCGGGCCATCAATCAAAGCTGTTAACACAACAGTGATTGTTTATGGTAAGAAGTGTTGCAGATTTATAGAATACAGAATGATCACGTACCAAGGTCAGTCATATGATAGCTTTACCTCTTGACAGAAAGTGGAAGTGAGTTTGTAACATATTCATCATGGGCAGAAAAAGGAAAACAAGGGAGGAAGGGTATTCAGGAGGGAGACCATGTGCCATTTCTTCCATAACTGTTTAGTATTGTTGCCAGTAGACATGTTAATGTTACATTTGATCCGTTTTGTCTGCTAAATACTGTGATAAAGCTGTCTTCTCTCAGTTCTAGCAGATGCAATCAGTGAAACTATAGGTTTTTTTGGGGAAAAAAGTACAAGCTGAATTAAAATAGAAGACTCCTACTTCCTCTTGTATGGTACTTTATGCATTGCTTTCTCTGAAAAATTAAGAAGATATAGATACCCTAGCTCTACATGGAGCAGGTAGCTCATATATCATTCAAAAAAATGAAACAAGCACAAGATACTGCAAATCATTGATATGGTTTTACAGCAGGAGCCTTAAATGAGTTCCCCGTGATCTGCCTGAGCCTTCTGTGAAGTCTGGCAATTTCTGGCATTATTTCAAAAGTATGTGAATTAGGGCTTTTGTACATTGGGACTCTAGGAGAAGCTACCTTCTTTGTGGCATCTTGTTACAACTAGGATTATGCAGGATCTTTGGAGCACCACTGGTGTTAAAGACCAAGTGGTTGATGGGTGTCCTCTACAATAGATGACTCATGGTCAGAATATTGATTTGTTCATGTTTTCAATGGTGTACCTTTTCTCTCTCATCTGGAGGTGTGGACTAAGCACCCTGTGTGGGTATTCTTAGAGAGTATTTCAGTCCATTTTCTCCATTTCAACTCTGGGAGCATAGGATGAGTCATGATACTTACCTACTATATTCTTAAACCATAAACTGAAGCTGTCAGAAACTGTGTTTTAGATTAAAGTTAGAGAAGCTAGAACTATTGAAGTCAGCCTGTAAACTCTTATTTACATAAGCAGCCCTATCTATATGTTACCCATATCAGAAAGAGGCTGTGTGAATAAAGGTTTGCAGAATTGGGTTTTTATCTTTATAACGTGACTTGTGTAGTTAAACTACTTATTTGTCTTCTGCATGTTATTTTCAATGTACATAGCAAGTGTGAATAAATATTGCACTTGTTTAATAGATATCCACCATCTTTATGCAATTCATAATGTGAGTAAATATTGCATTGTAAATTTTATAGGTACTATCAAAGAGACATTCAAACAATTTTTCATTTTTGAATCTTTTATTTTGCACAAGTTGGCAGGGGAGGAAGAGACATTTTCCAGTCTCTTGTATGAATTTTGTGTTCTATTGCCTCTGGTAAAAGCCATCAACTCGCCAGAGAGTTGGAGATATGGGCAGAACAACGGAAGGTTCAGATTGTTCCATGAAGTGACAAGGATTTGTTTGTTTGATGAAACAGCTATTTACCAGTGATACAGAAATTTTCTTCCTTTTTCCTTTGCTGTTTCTCTGAAGGTCCCTTCAATCCTCTTTGGCAGAATATTTTCTTTTGGAACATTAATTGATTCTTGGCCTGTAGGAGTAGAAAGGTCATCTGATCATCTAGTTCAGCTTCCCACATCCCAAGAACTCCTTTATCTCTTATGGCTTTTTTTCTGGATGAAACACAATATGAATTTGGCTAGAGCATATCTTCTCCAAGCAGATTCATGCCCTGGGAACTTTATCTCAGTTTCTTGTATATTTGTGGTATTCTTTTCTATTTTACAGCTCTCTAGGAGGTTAGGCTCTATTCTTGTTGTTGCCATGTGGGAAAATCAAAATTATTAACAATAATTTTTATTTGGATTCCTGTTCTTTTTAGTAGAGCAACTCTTTTTGCAGGAATAAAAATCAGTAATACGGTGCACTTATTTATTTTGTTTAAGATAAAATGTTCATTAATTTGAAACGTCGAAGAAAAACTGCGCTGGAGGCTGTAGCTGGAAGAAAATCCTATCGCTTGTCAGTGAAAGTGAAGGCATTTCCCTCTCCAGAGGTTATATGGTAGGACAACAGTTACTTTCAAATATGTATCCTGGACCTCTTCTTAGATGAATAGGACCCCTTGAAATGACAACAAACTGGAGGCACTACAGTTCAGGAGTTTTATTGGAAGTTTCAGAGTTACCCAGGATTCTAACAGTTTATGAGAACATTATCTCCATTTTCCAAGTGCAAAAAAGGAGATCTGGAAAGTTCAAAGTTGAGATCCTTAAAGGCGTTGGATATGTCTCCTCTTGAAATCAATGCATACTCTACAGCTAAATTTCTCCAGCAGCCTGGACTGAAGTGTCACATTCACTCAGACCTAGATATGAGACCTGAACTTGCTTTTCAGACAGCAAGAGAAAGAAAAGGTTTTCATTAAAATAACTGGTTGACTTGAGTCATACAGATATGTGCTATTGGAAAAAATAAGGAAGTTGGTACTATTATGTGGTGATCTACATGTTGTAGATCTACTTTAGTGACCGGGGCACTCACTTTGTCTCATGTATACTGGGCTAAAAGATCTTTTGAATGGTTTTTTGTATAATCTGAACTACTTTTATATAAAACAATGTTATCTATTCATGATCTGCAGTGTTTTTTTGTTTAAATCGTTTTAAACACCAGTAGCTCTGGTTCAATTCATTGCACTTTAACAAAGGATCTATGAGAAGACTGATTAAGAAAACAAACCATACATACATAAACAGTGAGAATTCATGTTACTCACAGCCAACAATCACTTTTGCTCCAAAAATGTTGTTCTGTTTTATAAAACCTTTACATTTATGGCTCTACATGGACAATTAAGGGGTGAATGTGGCGCTGATGCTAGCCATTTATATGGCATATTTTGTTTCTCTAATGGTTGGGCTTATTGACTGTATTGACCGTTGGCATATAGATCCAAAACTTCTGAAATAAAAAAATCTCCAAACATTTAAAAATTTATTTTTAAATTTTTTATTTATTTATCACTGTGAGGTTGGTCAAACATTGGAACAAGTAGTCCAGAGTGGCTGTGGAGTCTCCATCCTTGGAGATATCCAAACCCGTACTGAAAATGGTCTTGGACAACCTTCTGACCTTGCTTTGCACAGGGGATTGGACTAGACAGAGGCTCTTTCAGCTGTAACTATTATCTGGTTCAGTAAAATACAGATAGAGTGAAATGCCTAAATCCACAGTCCTTCAACCAAATTTTTATTGCTTGTCTAATAATAGTAAGAATTTTCTTTAAATACTTATTAAAACCTGTGAATCATTTTGATCAAGTCCATCATCATAATGAATCGCTGTTGCACCCTTCTACTAACAGGTTAATCTTCTTGCAACTTATTAAAATGTGGCTTACACTGTATTTTAGACTTTGAAGAAAAATGTTGTGCTTCAGGAGTCCGTGTGTGAGCAACAGTTAGTACTTTCTATGCTGATTTTCTGTTATCTTTGAAAACATTCACTTGATAGCAGGATATCTGATTCTTCAGTGCTTATCTAATCTGCTTACTCTTCCTCTTCCTAAAATCACAGCTGTGCTTAGACTACTGTAATCCTTTGTCCCAGGATGTATTCTGAGGTCATAAAAAAATGGTCAGTGCAGGATGATGCAACCTTTATTTCCATGAGCGACTCTTAGCCAGAATGGTTGTCTTCTAGACTAAATGGTGGCGTAAGCATGGACGGTTGGGATCTTCAGAGACAGAGCTGCAATTTTCAGCAACTCTCAAATGCCATAGAGCCCTGTCAGATCCTTAATAATTTTAATATATAGAATAGATTCTCTGAAGTGCTTTACAAATATCAGCAATCCTTTTTGAAAGGGAAGGATAAACCTCTAGTAAACATAATCTCAGACTGTGAATCCTTTCCCAAAGATCAAGAAGTGTTGTGAAATGAAGGAACACAGGTGGTTTAAACAAAAATAGTTTTCAAAATTTTGATTTCTGGAATTCTGTTAAATAGGTTAAAAGATGGGCTACCTGCTGCTGAAAAATGTGCCCGGTACATAGTTAAAGACTATTCATTAATCATCAAGGATGTTGCTGAGGAAGATGCTGGAAACTACACCATAATATTGAGCATACGACAGTGGAACCTGTCGAAGAATCTTACAGTTACTCTTACAGTAAATGGTAAGTTTGCAACCTGTTCCCATGCTTCTCTTGAACATGTAAATGCTGAATTTTCATTCAACTGGATTGTCATTGATCTTGCAAAGGCCAGGACTTTGTGGGTTTTCTTACTGACTTTCATGGGCCTAAATACAAGCCTCAGAGGAAGGGTGGCAGACCGATCTTTGAGTCAGAAGATGGCTACTGGTTTTCATTAGAAGGGTTGCTGTCACATACTAGTTTCTGATGACTTAAATGTGTTACTAACTGCTCATCTCACTTGATTTAGGACTGCTGGATTGTTTCATTCTCCTGGGAAATTTTCTTCTTACTCACACTGCAGGAATGCAGTATTTTGTGATCACGCTATATGTTGGAAATGAGCTAGTTTTAATTGCTTTTCAATTTTTACCCTTTACAGTGAAACCCCAGATATATGAAAATGCTGTGTCATCATTCCCTGATCCCAATCTGTATTTACTGGGAAGCAAACAAGTGCTGACATGCACTGTGTATGGTATTCCTCAACCTAAAATTATGTGGGTGTGGTATCCCTGTAAACAAAACCACTATAAAACAAGGTAGGACAACTTCCTTACTTTTATTTAGCATTCCCTTACTATTACACCGAAATATTTACTTTTTTTTTTTTTACTTGCTATAAATATTGCTTAGTAAAGTTTGTATTCAACCAAATATTTAAGCACATGCTTAACTGCAGGTGTACAAGATGTCATTCAACATACATGATGTCATTGAACATGCATTCAACATACAAGATGTCATACAACAAACATCTCAAACTAAGGTTACTTGCTTTGACATCAGTGAGAGAATGGACAGCATTTGCTAGAAGCACATGCTATTTTTCCCACTATGCCTTTATTTGGGATTATGCTAATGGCTGTCTTTCTCTGCCCTTCTCACCAAGAGATGGCACTAGCAATCTCTCCTTTTGCTGAAATAGGTATAACCTGAAATTCTCCATTTTGAGGACAGGTGAGGGCTGCATTTCCTCTATCTGGTATGTTACCTTTGAAGGACAAGTCACAAAATTCTGAATATTAATTTATTTTTGCAAATAGGTGTAAGAGAAATCACATCTTTTAACTAGAGAAACATTGAAAAAGATGTATATGAAAATTTTCAATCTTTTAGCTTCTTTCAAGAGTTTATACAACTATGCATACTCTGGATTGAAATCCCAGTGCAGTGCTGAAGAAGTTATTTTTTCCTTGGGAGCTGGGGTGGTGCTCGTCCTCTGTCAGATATTTCCTTCTGTCAACAAGCACATATCTGCACTACAGCATAGGAGAGTGTGTCATCAGAAAGAGAAATTAATAACCACAAGCAGGTGTTCAATAATGTGCTAAACTGTAGACTCCATTAAATGCTAATTAGGAGTGTGTTTGAGCAGGTGATCAAAGGAGAAATGTAACAATTTGAATCAGCTATTGGCTCTGTTACAAGGTTGTTTCCAGACTTGATTCCAAATTGCTTCATAATTGTTCTGTGATATTCTCTTTAACCCTCTCCACTTCCTTCTCCTTAAAGTACTCGTTGAAAAGGCAGTCTGGAGAACACCATTTTTCATGCTTTGCCTAAAAGGAGTGGGATGACTCCCTCTGAATAATATGATGACAATTAGCTATCACAGAAAGGCAGAAATACCCGAGTAATTACATTTTGTCTCCTGCTCCAGGAAGGGAGCAGAGTGGAGTACCTCAGCAGCTGGTACACCTTGCTCAGGCTGATGTCTGTGCCAGTTTGGGTGTTCTTCTTGAAGAATTGGAAAATCCTTTAATCCCACATATTTCATCATACTTTCCTCTTTGTGTGAGGGGAAATTTGCCTAAATAACAGATTTAAGGTGCGTGTACCTTGTGCAGCAGATAAAAACCTTTCTTGTTCTGCCATTACAGCACTTTTCTTGTATTTACCTGCCCAGTGTTAGGTTTCCAATACTAAAATGTTGCTCTGCTTGTACTCAACTAGTGCTTATTTCCACACAGTATATCTTGTACCTTAAGTCAATAAACCTCCACAGATGTATGGCATTCCTGCTGTATGGCAGTAGGGATTCTCAGCAAATTTCTGAGTCGTGTATCACAGGACAGAGCATCCACCCCAAGTAAAAAGATGCTGTTGCTGCAAAGACCGTGCAGTGCACAGATCTGTTTGCTCCAAGATTTGTATCTGTGTTTAACTTCTCATCACTTGAGTTGTGTCGCTGCAAGCTGGAGAATGATGCATAGTGCATGTTAGATGATTTTACTTTTGAAGGACTGTTGCCTACAACCTCCTTAACAGCAACCATTAGATTATATGGCTGCTTCTTTCAATTTATTTCCGAAACAATATTTCTGTTTCAACAATCTAAAAATACCTCAATGAATTCCATTGTTTTTAAAAGCAGATATAATTTAATGCTTTGTGATTGATACAATCAGTTTGCATAATTTTTCTTTCTGCTTCACTCTGACTAGTAATAGGGGATTGGACAAACAAAATAATTTCCATAGTTTCTTCATAACAAATTAAAAATAAAATGAAAAAAGTTGTAAAATTGCTCGACAAATGTGAATTTTTGGAACGTGGAAAGACCAACATAATTAAAATTCCCTGTTCTTTATTTTCTGTTACATTTACTTTGTTTGAACCAACTCTGTTGCCATTAAACAACTTTTTGTTAGCTAGCTAGCTAACTAGGTAGGTAGGTGGTAAGATTCTCTTCTGATGGTGACCCCAGCAAGGAAACACAGATGAGTCAAGAAAAACTGTCTGGGGCAAAATGTAAAGTTCTGTGGCTTTTTAAAGCTTACATAGAGTTATTAAATTTAGAGATGACAGGCAAAAGACAGTAGAAGATGCAATGAGAAATAAAAGTAAGCAGGGAAAAGAAATTAAATTAACCTTTCTTAAATGATTGAGAATCTTCTTCTCCAGGGGTACCTGTGACTGCAGGTTACTCTGCTGCTCTGTAGCAGACACTTACATTCCCAGACTGGGAAACCCCCAGTTGTTCAGTGCATATAGAGAAGGACAGCTGGTGGGACATTTGTCCTGCAGTGTCCACCAGCCTCATTGACCTCTTCTCTACCACTCTGGAGCTGGTCTTTCTGCCCTGGTTTTGGCTCAGATTGGGTTTTCAGCAGAGGTATGTGGGGGGCAGACAGTTGCAGGACTCACTGAGGGTCTCCAGAGCGAGGCAGGCTAGAATCCACCTAGAATGAATCAGTTCTGAGTCTGCAGAACAAGTGTCTGCATGCCAGGAACATACTTGATGTTAATGGTTCTTGACCTGAATCTCTTCAGCAGATTTGTGTTTATCTTAAACTGGCCTGGCAGAGATTGCCAAGAAAGGCATGTGGGATACTGCTATTGCTCAGCAGTTATACAGTGTCATTTGGGTCCAGTTTCTCTCTCTGGACATTTCTATATGGGCAGTTCAAGAGAGATCTTTGAGCTCTGCCCAAGGTTTGACTGATCTGCCCCTCAGAAACTGCAAACAGATACCACACTGAAATTTTACCGTGGGTTATCCAACTCTCCCATCACCTTGCTGCATCCCTCTCTCCTCAAGCTATCAGTTTTGTTTAGCTTTAAACTGAATACCAGATTATTATTTTACAACCCTGCCATCACATCAGTCTGTGTTTTTTTAGCTTTCAGTGTTTTTTCTCTGTGTGTGTGTGTGCTTGAGAGAGAGAGAGAAACATAATGAGATTGTGAAGTTGCCTACAAAAACGAAGTTGTAGGTAAAACTAGTATATGATTCTCTGCCTTCCTGACTATAGTGTCAGGATATATGAACTCTTCTTGATAAAACCACCTAATGCTGGGGTTGGAGATGAAGGGCTGAATACAGGAAGCTGACAGAAGCAGGCAGCAGAGACCAGGGCTATGCAGCAATGCTAAAGCTGGTACTGCTGCCGAAGAGCTAATTTCAGGAAACCACAACATTTGCAGTGCTCTGAGGTGTGAGGGTCCTCATTGAAATCACTACTGATTTAACACAGAGTGATAAGAAGGGAATATCACCTCCCTTGGAGACTTGTCTGCAGTGTAAAGGCAGGATCATATGAATGACTTTCTATAAAAATAGCTTTCTGTAGAATTTCTATAGAAATAACTCTCCAGCACTGCAGACGGAGGAAGAGTTACATCTCTGGGAGGAAAAAAATAGGGGTTTTCCTTGAAACTTCAGCAGACATACAGAAACACTGAAACTACCTTAATAACATTGCACAACCAGACTCCCACTGGCTTCAGTGAAAGAGGAGGCAGGCCATGTGTGCATAGCAGTCTAATTGCATTTCTGCATTGTTTATGTCAGTGTATTAATAAGGGATTGAAAGGCAGAATCATTAGGATGTGCTTGGATAGATGATCAGGGGAAACCAGATTTGGAACATCAGTGAGGTATGTAAAATGAACAAGTAAAGAACAAATGTTAATTGTACTTAATTAGAAATGTACTGAACCACCCAAATTTAATTGTTGGATGTCTGCAAACATTGATGCCCATTAGTTTGTCCATGGTGATTGGTTTTGTTCCCTGTGCCACCTTCTATTTTCAGGAAGGGAAAGTCTGGGTCCTTAGAGCTGGTAAAAGTAGGTCAGACGCCATTAATAAACAGGTAGTTCTAAAATGCCTTTGTTTCATTTGACATGTGGCTGGATCCTCAGCTCTAAATTCACAGTGGCTGAGGATCTGGCTGGTGGTCTTTGTGCCTTCCACCCTGTGCTACAAGAAATCTTCTTACAGCAATCTAGTAATGCAAAGGTACTTACGGGTACACCAGAAAAATTAGCTGTTCTCTTATTTTGCTGCTGTTGGGGAAATAGATTAGTGTAAAAAAGAAAATCAAACCCTGTGGTTTTTTACATATCTTTCAAAACATGCAGATGAACTGCCATGACTGTACATTGTAGCAGCACAGACTTGCATGGAATTTGAAACCAAAAGAAAGAGAGGAGTGAAATAGCATCTGATCTGCTTCAGCCTGAACAAGCAACATGCTGCAGTATCTCAGTCTGCACTTCCACTGGGACGCAAACTTCAATGCTTGCTTGTGAACACATTCTTTCCTCTGAAAACATCTAGTAGGGCTGTATCCTTGTCTTCAGTCAGTGTTATGGAATTTTAAAATATTTTTTACTATTTTGCTTGCAAAATGCCCTATGAATCAGACCTGGCACATACATATGGTTACATAAGCTTGACAAATACATGCTTTACACCGAGTACAGTTTGCCCCAGTCTGTCCTCAGGGTAACACACTGATGAATTTATTCTGCAAGCTAGGAATTACTTCCTTATGGGTCTTAGTTGAACCAGAACCTTACGCTTTCAAAGTTTGAAATTTCTAGTTTTCAAATCACTTTAAATCAAATTTAGGAAAAAAAAAAAAGTAAACCAAAAAGCATTACATTTTTTGTCATTATTCAAACTGAAAACATAAGAACTACAGCAAGATCCAGGTGGTCAGGGATGCTCTGCTTAGTAACACACTTTAATTCTCACTCTCCTATTTTTTTTTTCACTTGCTCTCCCCCTTTTTTTTTTCCCCTCCTAGTTTCTTTTTTTTTCCTCTTGTTGCTTTCACAAGGCAGTCTCTTGGCTTGACTATGTGCAGTCTGACACCCAGTCTTAGGGAAAAACACATAAGGGTCACACAGATCATGGGATGTTACTGATAGATCTCTACTCCCTGTGGCCCAGCCCATAGAATATACAATATGTGACAGGCTGAACGTGGGGACTGCACGACGTGAGTGAGGCCCCAAACGCTGGCGGTGTCTGAACCAGTGGGGTGTCCCAGCCCGTAGCCAGAAACCTGCTCCTGCACTAGCAGGGGCTCCAGGCCAAAGGAAGGCACCAGGTCAAACTCTGTGTGTGCTTAGGAGTAATTATGAATGGAGTACTATTACTGGATCAAGTACACCTTTTACAAAAATATACAAACTTTGGTTAGCATCCTTTTTCCTTTTGTGTGTATGCCTTTCAAAAAGCCTTTGCAGAAGGCTTTGAACAGATATGCTGTGTGAGGTAAGATCATGCTCAGAAAAAAATACTCTGTTAAAAAATAGAAAACAGAGGTTAAGAAGGAACAACCAGTTCTTGCAGAGTACGAAGGCAACCAGTGAAGTTTCTCAGCAGCTGGTGCTGGGGTCTGCAGTTGTCAACATGTTCAGAAATAACCCGTAAAAGGTGGTAAGGAGGTGACAGAGTCTGCTGCTGATACCAAGTTATTCAGAATTGTAAGGATGAGGGGCTGATTGTGAAGAAATGCAGAACTGTATGAATCTGGGTATCCAAGTGATAAAGTGGCAGGACACTTAAGATAAATGTGCATGACATACACAGGAAAAGAAAAATCTGCTTTCATATGTAAGACACATGTAAAAAGGCTGTTGGTTGGTCATTACTACCGCAAAGAGGGATCTGAATGTTGTGATAGATGTGTTTGTGAAAGTGATCACCATCATGAGCAGCTCAAAAAGCAAATCAAATGTTAGGAATTACCAGGAAAGAAATAAAGACAGAAATAGAGAACACTGTGATAACTCCACAAATCCATAAATTACCAACATCTTTTATACTATGTGCATTTTTGATCCTTTCATTTCAAAGGATGCAGCAAACGGGGAGGCACAGCAGGAGTGGCATCAAAAAGGGTTAAAGGAATTTCAGGGAATGAGAGGAATGTGTGAGGGACGAGTGAGGAAGGAGGTCAAGTCTCTGCAGACCAAAAAGGAGGTGATTTGGGGGCTACAAGATAGAGATCTATAAATCTGTGAAGGACACACATGTCTGAGAATCAATTGTGTATGTCTTTTCCAGTTCAAGTAGGGGCTGTTAAATGAAGACAAGAAGAGCACAGTTTGGAACAGAGAGAGGATATAGCTATTCATGCAGTGGATAGTATATCTGTGAAACTCCTCTCCAGAGGATTTTGGGGGTTTGAAAAGTTTGCGCGAAGTCTTGGAAGAGAAATCCACTGAAGTGTAGGAACAGTCTCCATTGCGGGAAGTTCATGAGCTGATAATAATTGGTGACTGGGGGAGTATTAGGAGGAAGTACCTGAAGTTAGTCCTGCTCTTACTCATCCCCAACCATCTGCATATGGTCATTGTTGGGACAGGATATGGGGTAGATGGATCCTTGGTCTTACATCCATGTCTGTGAGTATTTTCTCTTCCTGTTTTCCCTCTAATCAACTCCTCTCTCTCCTTAAAAATGTTTCCCTCCATTCTTTCTCATTCCTTCCTTGTTTTCTGCCTGCACTTCCAGTCCCTCACTCCAGTCAGCCCGGAGTTGCTCTCAGACCCTTGGACTTGGAGTGAAGCTGAATACAAATCGTCTTGACAAACACAACCTCAGTGCAGCAATAGCTCCTCCACCTCCTTAGCTAATCACTAGAAAATGGAAAGGGTGTGAGTTGTGCCTCCAGCTTGTCAGCAAGAGAGGAAGTGTTAAGGACCACATAAATAGATTAGTAAGGTGTTACTCCTTTCTACAACCAAGGGGATACACTCAGCACAGCAAAGGAAAGGAAGGGAATTTTGCCACTGTGAGAAGGAAGGTGTTGCAGATACACAGACCGTGGAAGGTTATGGATGTAAGGTTATGTCTAGAAGTCAAGTGAGCTATCAAAAGTGAGTTGTGCATGAAAAAGAACTTACGCTAGAAGGGTCTGAACAGTATCCTGGACTTTGTATATAGGCAACATAAATTTGAAATAAAAAAATAGAGTGACACTGTTTCATGGACTTTATCTTTAGGATTCTGACTGTTCAACCAAATCACAAGATCCTCTTCCTTGAAGTACTATAGACTATTAAAATCAGATTCATTTTTCCCCAAAAAGAAATTCTAGGTGCTTGTGAAAATCTCATGCTTTAAGTGATAATTCTATAGCTCCAGCCAACATTGAGCTCCTCTGTGGAGGACGTGATTGTTGCTTTCGGACAGAGAAAGTGAAGGCTGAGTCCCAGTGATTGCATGGGACATGAGAGTGATTATAGTCTAGTAACAGAGGGAAGGAAGGTAGGTTTGGCTGAAATATGATGGTAATTTGTGTCCGTGAAGAATGTTAAGCAGTGTGAACCAGAAAACTGAGGGTCAAGAGGCAAAATACAGTTATCTGATAAGACAAGGTGAGAAAATTCCAGGTAACCTCAGGATGTACTAACACCTGAAAAATTACTTTCAAATGGTGTTATGTTCCCTAATGGCCAGGGGTCTCAAGTGTTGGGAAAGAAATTGGGAACAGAATGGGTTTTTTTGTGACTTTCAGCCTCAATCATTTGCCTTTTTTTGTTGTGAGTAGCTGGTATTGCAGGGTGCTCAGGTGTGCAGATATAAAAGTGATTTTTTTTCCTGTGGAAGTGTGAGCATGGGCTGATGAAGTGTTGAAAGCTGGGGTAGGTAACAGTACTGCTGATCTTACTGCTTGTTTTGAGATAGCTCAAATCAATCATCTTTCCATGGAAGCATATTGGAATAGTTCAGGGCAAATCATAAGGTTTGGAAAGGATGAGTATGAAAAGGGAACACTATCCCATTATCTGGTTGCATGTAGATAATAACAAGAAAGGCAATGTGCAGTTATCAAATACTTTCTTTTTTGATAGAGCCATGGAAATACGCAACATATGCCATATACCCTGTTGTTTTCAAAGATGCTGACCAGGAGGATGAGGCATTTGGGACATCAGGGATCTCCCCTAGAGAATATACTTACTTTCCAGATATTCTCCTCAATGGGGAAACAGATCATCCTACAAAACAGAAAAAACCCTCAGTCCTCCCTCTGGCAAATGAGCAGTACACCAGATCCCCCTCCCAGCCTAATGCATGGAGGCTGCTTAGAAAACCTTCAGCCACCCCACAGCCTGTCAGTGAATAGTTTCTCATCACGGTGTCCTTGGTCACAAGTTGCACCTACTGTGGAGACAAAGGTTGAGGAGTGGCAATGGAGAGTCATGAGTGTATCTGAAGTGAGATGTGCTGGTGATATCCCATCTGCTCTTGGCAGCCAAGTGTTGATACTGTGATGGGAAGAAGTAGAGACCAATGACAGTGGGAGCAGAGAGGAGGAGTCATGCAAGGGAGAAATATGCGCCGCTTTCACTAGGATTTCTTGTTTGGCATTCCTTGCTAAATTCCTAAATAAATATAAATAAACAAATAAACAATATGCAGTGTAAAATATATCAAGTTCCTACCATTTGTAGATTTCCTCCTAGCCTCACTAATCCCCATATTGGGGAAGGTACTTGGGATGAGCTCCCAGCTGCAGCGTTGCCACTGAATGCAGTGGGGCCAGTATTTCAGTCTCCAGCTGATTGGTTTTAATCCAGAGCAGGAACATTTGGACCAAAGCTTCTGAGAATCATAGACTCACGTGCACAGACAAAGCTGGCAGGGGGCCAGCAGATGTTCTCCCCTTCCCCCCTATAAAGCACAATTCACAAACTGTACATGATACCTGCTACTATTTTTCTTCTCTGTTTCCTGCTTCAAATCGACTCAATATTCCCAGGGACACGTGGCTACACCATCCCTGTGGTACCAGTTGCACAGCACTGGATGCTGAGGCACAGAGCTGGCGAGGCCCATGTCATTCAGATTTTTTTTGATAACTTCCAAATGAAAAACAGTTCCTATGTATTTTTTACAATTCCAGGAATTCCCAGAGTTCCTGTCTTAAGTTAGTGTTGTCACCATTGCTTCTTGAAAGATGTGAGTCAGCCCAACTGGGATTTGTAGTAACGTTGCCCCGATACTGCTAGGAATAGATTGCTGCTTTTAAAAAAGAAGATAGGTGCTGAGAAAAGTATTGTGACTGCCATTAATCACTCTAAAAAATGGGCAGTGTTACTGACAGGATGGCTTCCTCTCACTCCTAGTACTGGTGTAATTGACAAATACTACCAGTTGACATCTCAGTGATGAAGAGTGTGATTGAGGCTTCCAGCGGCTTTGCCAAGAGGAACGCTTAGAGAGTTAAATGGGATGTTACAGGAGGTAACGATTGCAATGGCCTCTGGCATCACGCAGGAGGAATTGGGAGGGAGGAGCTGGGAAGACAAGGAGACCGAGATGAGTATTTTTCCAACTGGTCTGGGGAATGAGGCTCTTTCACTGGTATTTGTCATTGTACTGCTTGAACTGCCAACTGCAGTACTGTCTTCAGGATGGGGAAGATGTGTCTGGTCAGGCTGGATATGGGACTTTCATTTAGAACTGACTGTCATACTCGGAGTCAAACCAGTCCTCTGAATAATTGGGCAAATCACTTACTTGAGCTGCTATGCTCTGCTATAAATCACTGGGGTGACAACAGAACAGCTTTTCTTCTGAGACGAGTAGTTTAATTGGCAGGACTTTAGCTTGGAGCTGGTTTGTAGTTAGTTTTCAGTGAAATACATCGAGATGACATGAAGTACACTCTTACCCTGGAAACTTTTCCCCGCTGACAGTTATAAATACACCGCACTATTGTACTTGGCATGCCGTATACTAATAGAGGTGAGGGCTCTGAAACTCATTAGGAAAGGGAGCGGGCCACCAAGCAGAGTGAGGACAGTGTGAAGCGAAGGTTGATCACCACAGCCTTGTCCAGAATAAGCCATGGGAGTTTTCTTATCTCGCTTTGGCAGGAGGTGCTGCTAGCTTCCTGTGCGAAATCAGGAGCATATGCAGCTTTCCTCTTGTTGTTTGGCTTCCTCCGCTACACAAGACGGTTCCCAGCACTGTGATTATCTTTGCATCTTCAAACATGGCACACTCTGCTTCCTCAAGGGCTTGATGTATTCTTGAGAAGCAGGCTGGCTCCCCTCCCCCAGGCCACTTCTCCAGGGCCCCTGCCGGTGCCAGCTCTGCACATCGCAAACCCTTTATAAAGCTGGACTTAACTTCTGATTCCATAAACCACCCCCAGCCTTTCCAAAGTCATGTAAATTCCTGCAACTACGGGCGACGAGCGGGTCTGACAGCAGAACTTGCCGTGCAACACAGGCAAAGCTGGTCTCACCCCTCTTTCCCCCTGTGCTGGGCTTCTCTTGAAATCCAACAGAGAATTAGTGGCTCCTGTTTTTCCAGAGGAATAGCCTTTTTCTCCGACACGTGCTTGTGTGGGCGGGGGTGGGTGCGGGTGGACAACAGCAAGTGTGCATGCCAGCACGCATGCAGGCACATGGGAAAAACTACTTAGGGTGTGAAAAACCTGATTGCTCTGCTCAACTAAGAAAGCAGAGCCCGATTACCTTGCTCTGAGGTTGCATAATGTTTATAAGCATGGGTTTGTACACATCCCTGTTAGCATTTGTTATATGAGATCTCTACATGTGCAGAGTTGCACCCACAAAATAGGAACGTGAAAGGGTCTGCAGGAAAACAGGTGAAAGAAATGCTTAGAAATGTGCTGGCAGATATCAGCTTGTTTATCAAACTCTGTGCACACTGCGTGCCTATTCATTAACCTGGTGGTAAACCTGCTGTAAGATTTCCTGAAGATGCAAAGCAACAAGGCTCATCCCAAAACAAAACATTTCAGGAATTCATACCCTTTGGAGATATCTGGAGTAATATTCAAATATCTAAATTTTAGTGGGATTTCCCTGGAAACACGGGCAGTTCTTGCTAAAAATGGGATACTCTTGCTATTTTACTAAGTGGGTATTTTGAATTAACTTGCAATTTCTTTAAAAAGCAGAAAAATATGTAGCTGATGTTATCTGAGGACACATGCAATGAAACCTCAATTGAGTTAACGGGAAGATGATTGTCTGTTTCGGTTCCAGCCAGCGTAGATTTTTGTGTTTTCATTTTTCTCTCTTTCTCTCCAAGCATCTGTACTTAACACAAACATTTGGTTTGATGACTACATCTAGGTTCAGCAGAGCCTTTTCTCTTTCTGTTACAAAATTCCTGTTGTTAGAAGAGGTCAGGCTAAGAGGCAGGGCTCTTAATTACTCCCATTTTTCCCTTCCCAATCTCTACCTGATGCTGCTGGCTTAGGCAGTGTCTTTCACCTGGCACCCCTGGTAGTAGCAAGAGGCAGGATGCCTTGGAGTATTAACCTGAGCAGCCAGCTTGTGTGCTGTTCCTAAAGCTACATTAGTGTATTCGAGGTTAAAGTGAAGGCATTTGGCAGCTGACGAGAGAAAGCATCTGATTCTGCATACAAAAGGATGAGTCTGAGTCTTGTCCTAGACTTTGCCTGGCAGCCGTGCTGCAACTGATCTGTAAATGTTTGGTGATCCAGCAGTCTGTGGAGCCAAAGTGGTGTATATAACAATATTCACATCTCCAACTGTGTGCTGGCGGCTTGATTGTGACTCCTTTTTTGTTAAAACCATGAAGTGTATTCAAGTTTCTACTAGAATTGCATTAACGTTGTAGTCAGAAGTTTAGATGTAGAATAGTATGTGAAGTTAGAAGAGTTCACAGATGTGCCTCTGGGGCTAATATTGCATTTAGCATTTTACGTGTCTTTTTCTTGTTATTGTGATGTTACTGTAGTTTAGATAGTGGTTTGTATTATGGTATTAATGAGTAATCAGCACCTCATTGTGCTAGGTATCAACAAAAACATAGCACTGTCCTCATCCCTAAGACATTGCAACCCAAATATATACAGTCTTTTTAAGGAATTATGAGGAAGAGTATAATAATAGCAACTAAGTCTGGAGGCTACAGAGCTGCAAGAAAGGAAATTGGAGATGCTTTTCAGAGACACACAAGCAGGTTCTGAATATACATAGTCTTCCTTACCACAGTATGTGTCTCTGTAAGGACTTTATGGTAAAGAGTACAAAATTTCAGCATTTTAACAAAGAAACATAAATGCGTTCTGTGGGGAAAGGTAAAAAAACCTAGGAGGTACGTTTTAGTATAAGTCAAGAGAGGTTTTGGTGTGTCTATTCTCCTGTACAGATTGTATCCAGTCACAAGAATGTGCTTTTGATACTGCCTGTTTGTGTGCCTACGTTACTGGCATCACAAAATGAGTTCTGACATTTCCTATGGCATGGAAATGTTACCATCTTACCAAAATTATCATGTCTTCTGTGTTTTAGTCTTGCTACAAATCCAGACTTCTTGGAGCATTAAATGTGCAAAGTAAATGACATCTACCTTTCTGAATAATTTTTAACCATATTTTCCCATTAGAATGCATCAAGTGCCTTTACTAACGCAGTTATCTTTTATCCACCCTGGCCTCAACAGTCATGTATCAGAAGCTGGCTTTTAAACCAGCTGAAAGAAAAAGTAATGTTGATAGTGCTCTTCTGCCGTGCTATTGCTCCCTGCCCTCTTTCCATGCATGAATCTCCATGGCCTTCTCCTGGGTTTTTTGGCCTTTCCAATGCACTGATCCTCTCAATGCCTATTGGGAAATTGGAGCAAACAGTCCTTTACTACAGCCCAAGTTAGATTGCATGTCGTCATTTCTTTAAACCCTAATATCTGCTAAGACACCGGCCAGTTTGACAGAAAGCTGCACAATTAAAAACAAGCATTTGAAGTTATTGTACTATTGATATTCTAAAAACCACAAAGTTTAAGCAAAGTGCACAGTTGGCTGAAAGGGCATGAATCTCATTCTTTGGTCAGGATTGCATCACATTCTCTTATCCAGTCACTGGGCATTAAAATTTGTTTCTCTAAACAACTGTTATACATCTCAGAACTATATTACATGCACTACAGTTCTTATCTTTCAAATCCATGGAAGATCAAAGGAAATCTGAAAGAGGTTCACCTAGCTGAAGGGTTACTCTCTACCAATAGAACTGGAATTGAACAAGCAACAACTTAATTTTCGATGAAAAGATAAACTAGATACTCTCAAAGAAGAACAGGATCAGACAACATTTAAGAAGCATTCCATTGTGTTTATTTCCATGTGTACCAAATTAGGCTTTGAGAAACAAATTAGCTCTACCATGACCACACCTGAATGTTTTGATTACAAGCCAATTTGTTGCATAAGGCAAAAACATTTTTTCTCTGTGACTTCCATTCATTAAGATGACTTTGATTTTTTCCTAGTTAAATTATCATTTAAATCCCTTTGCCATTTAATTTTGTTTAACTTTGTTTTGTTAATTTGCAAGATTATGCTCATTTTTACTGTGTGTCTTGTAATCATTGAGCCTTGGTATTGATATTTTGCCATTTTGCAAACTGAACTAAAGAAAATACTCTAAAATTACTACCACAACCATATCTCATTATAACAAAAAGAACCTGCACATAGTAAATCAGCATCCAATACATTATGGAATGGGTCTTGAAACAAATATAATTTTTCTTGAGTTAAAGGCTAAAAAGTGAGTTAAAATGTGAGTATGAACTCACATTTTAAGCCAATATTGAACCATGGTGATGTTTGAAGACAAGAGCATTGGAAATAAGATGTTGGTCTTGCATAGCCCTATATTTAGGCTCTGACTGTAAATTCTGACCTCCTGATCCACAGTGGGTTAAATGTGAACACTGAATCCGGAGAGCTAATATCCAAGGAGGGGCTGTGGAAGTGGATCCAATTATCAGGCTCCAAGCCTCAAGATTTAATGAAAAATAATTGTTCTGATCTGGTGACCATAGCACCTGCAGTTTCCCTGACTTATCACTGTTTTAAGAACAATTGTTTTGCCTTATGTGTTGAATTTCTATCACTGAATCAATACCATTTCAATTTTTGTTTTCTTCAGGCATGGCTTTTGCTTTTATACTGAAGGATCTTTCGTTGTGAAAGCTGGCAGCAACATAGGAAACAGGATCCAGAGCATCACTGAGCGAATGGCTGTAATAGAGGGCAAAAATAAGGTATGATTCCTAGGAGCAGGTAACCTTTCTGTGTGACAGCATGTGTTGAAAAGGCACTGTAAGATGCTGTTGAGGTAACAGTGAAGAAGCCAGTATATTTATATTGTTTTGATTTGAAAACCTGCATACATGCAGATAACTTTCATACTTGGTATTTATTTGCTGAGATGCAGAGATGCATTTATTTCTGCAGGGAGTCATATTAAGATAAGTGACATGCCAAAAGAGTGGATCAGTAGGACTCACTATGACTGCTCTGTTAGACACGGTCTGTAGTATCTGGGTGTACCTCAAGAGCACAGGGGCAGGGTTCCAGGCCATCTTTGATTAATGTTGTGCAATTGCACAATTTCATGTTTTTCCTATGAGAATTAAACAATTTACTCTCATTAGAGCTTATTCATAGATGTGGTCCTAGATGATTAGATGACCAATTTTTTTCTGGAATAAAAATTTTAAGAGCCAAATGAATCCAAATTACAGAAGCAAAGTTTGGGATCTCAGTCAGAGACAGCAAGGTGGGATCCATCCCAGTGATATTAACCATCTAAATGTTAAATGTCTAGCCTAAGTGAAGTATTCCTTTATTGGCCATGGGCAGATGCACACAACTCTGAAGGGCATGTGGGCCTGTAGACTTTGGTGTCTAATGTGAGAGAGAAAGCCAGATTAACTTGCCAGGGGCTAAGGAGGATTACCCATCAATTAAAGCCTTCAGATCAAGGATGTCCTAGATCAGCTGCACTTCTCTGGCTTAGACATGAGACTGATTTGGTGTGATTGGGTGGCCTGTGCTACGGAGCTGCTCAGGTGAAGATGAATAATGCCATGGCACTGTCACAGCATTGGTTTTCACAGGCTAGTTTAGTTTGTGGCGGTAACGTCTGAAGAGATTATAAATTTTGAAGCATATCTTTCTCTATAGGCTGGTCATTTTTAAGGCCACTGAAATGCTTTTTGTGATTCTAAAGGTGCTGGAATTATAGGTCTCTTTTCCTTGATGTCTGCCTTCAGTCCTTTGCATATGAAAATGTGTATAAACTGTAATTATTCTCATGTTAGGGCCCTTTCACACACCACAGAATAAATAGGGTTTTCTGTGCAGCCAAGAATCAGATCTGGGAGTGCATTTTCTCCTGCTGTTTTATTATTTAGAAAGTGTCACAGGTGTTCATGGCACCATTCCAGAGCATGGGAATGAGCTGGATCCCAGTGAGGCATTTGCTCTATTTAGCTGTCCAGCTCTACGTGCTTAAAGATCAAGGCAAGATGGAAGCAAACAGCTTCCTAGGGTAGACTATCATAGGAAAGCACATGAAAAATGTGACATAAGGAGAGATTTGAAGGAGGAAAGGGAAATCATTTCAGGCACAGGAAGACACAGTCTATTCCAAAGGGGGAATGATGAACAAGGTGATAAGAACCAGTTATTTTCCAGAAGACATATAGCTGTGCTATGGGTGAAGTCCTACCTGCTCACAGGGTGCAGAAGGAACTGTCTGATGATTAGATCTCATTCTCCTTGTGTGCCATGTATTTTGGAGACAGTGTAAGAGGAGTGGCTGAAATGTCAAAGCAACTTCCAGTCAACAGCAAATAAATTCCTCCCTGGAGGAAGATGCTAATAATGGGTCCTTGCGGCAGAACTGCTGGGTTTGTTTGAAGTCTTTGGCAAACAGCCTTTTTTGAAAAATGTATCCAGAAATGAAGCAAGGAATGGTGTCTGCACCATTCAGGTCTGACCATTCTGGTCAAAACCAGAAAGTTTTGTAGTGAAACTTATTGGTTCTCCTTGGTATTCCTTGTCTTCTGCTGTTTAGTTCAACTAAGAAAGTTCTACCTTGCTTTACCTTATTCCTCCTGGTCCCTATGGGAAGGAGGACATCAGTGAAACAATCTTTTTACTCAGTTTTTTCGCAGCTTTTCTTAAGTTTCTCTATTTTTGCCACGCTTCCGTAGCTTTTCAAGCACAGCTGGATTGCTATTGTAAAGCAGAAAATGCTCTCTAAGCCCAGGTTCTTGGCTACAATTTGTGCAAACAGCTGCCCTGGAACATCCAGGATTATTTTCTTAAATCTGTGGGAGTCTATGACTTTTCACTCTTTGCAGCCCGAGAGTCATTCTTAGTCTCCCAGAGCAAATTCAGGGAGACGTTCAAACAGAACAATTCCTCGTCTGCTGCAATATTGTAAGGCTGTTAATAGCACTGTGCTCACTGAATGCAGCACGTCATCGCAAGCGTCTGGCTCTGATGGACTGCTGACCAAAGTTCTGCTACTGCAAGCAGCTCTGAACAGCTCTTTGAGGCACTTCCACATTAATGGTGCCCTGCAATCTAAACAGAGTTATCTCCCCCATTTTCACATCCCCACACAGCAATCATGGAAGAAACAATCCCAAAGCTCAATGGAAACAACAAAGATGTGGGAGACAAAGTGGTAGGAAATGGATGAAGTAACTGAAAAAGGCTGCACATTTGGGTTAGTATGAAAGGAGAAATCAGGGTGGTCACAGGATGAGGTTATTGTAACCAAGGGAAGAGATGAAAAAGAAACTATCAAATGGTTTCTTTAGTAATCAAGGTAGCTGTTTTCACCTTCTTAAAGATCTTGTCCCAGTTTCATTTGTGCACATTTTCTATATGTGCAACTTCTGAGTGCCTTCAGTTTGCTCTTTGCTGTGGTCAGATGTTTGTTTCTTTGTGGTTATCAGGGTAGCCACAAGTATATTTTAAAGTTAGAAAAATCCCAAACCCTGTGTCTGTGCAGTTAAAGTAGTGCAGGAAGCCGGTGCTACATTATTCTTCTGGTGACAGAGAAACTGTGACAACAGTGTTTTAGTAACATTTCCGCTGAAGCCTCTCTAAAAGGACATTGAGAAACTCAAGTGGTATAATGGAAGAACTTTGTAACATAAGCCGTAATACTTAATCATAATACAGCTCTTGAAGTGATTTGAGTCCCCCACCCGAAGTTTCAATTCTCGTTTTGTTGGACATTCCCGTGACTTCCTACAAGGTTGTGCTATTCTTAGGCTTATCATGTAAACAGGTCACAGACACTCTCCTGTCATTCAGCTACTAAAACCCATCACTTCTCAGTGTTCCCAGCTAAAGCTAACTGCTATGTATAACTGAGGGCTAATACTGATTATTATTCTTTGCATGCTCTGTGTTCATTAAAATGTCAATCTGTGAATGACCTGCAATTATAAGGTACAAAGAGCTGGTGCATTCATTGTTACCAGTGCATACACACAGGCATGTATTCACTCCTGTATGTGCAGGCACACACTGGTTTATCAACAGCTTTGAAAGGAGCCAGGACCCCTGATATAGGGGGAGAAGAGAGAGGGTGTTGCAGGAGAAGTTGACAAGGATCCTGGGTATGGAGAATGTGCAGAAAAGCACTAAGCGAGTTCACATGAGAGAAAGTGAAAAGTGTGCGCCAAGAAGGAAGGATGGTAAATCCAGGGGAAGGAGATAGTGGACAAGAGGGCAGTTGAGTACAGGGAAAAGTTGGAGGGAGTGAGACAAAACCCCCTTGTTTTGGGGAAATAACCTATAGAATCACATTCTTGAGAAAATGGAACAGAATGTCCCTGACTGCCTCACCCCTCTGCTGTTAGCAGATGTTGGGGTCCACTGACAACAGCAGGTATGTAAAAACTGGGTCCGTGTCACAGGATATGCCTTCAAGAACTGTGTAGAGGGTAATAATGCAAGAAATCGTGGTTTATCATGCATATATGTGTGTATAGAGATATACATATATATTTATATATTAATATATGGCTTTTTTTCCCACTGCATAAATACCTTACTGACACAGGTTTTTAGTGGTCCCATCCCTTGTAATTGACAAAGCCACTTGACTTCACAAAAAATGGAAAGTAATGGCCCTGTAACATAATTCTGAAGGTGAAACCTAGACTTCTCCTTGTCCATCTCTGGTTTGGCTGGCAAGGATGGGTCAACCTGACTCAGGGTAGTATTAAAACTCCCAACATAAAGTTGGAATGCTAGATAGTCAGAAGAGTCAGTCCTTCCTAGACATGACTGATAAGGTGTGACCATGCAAAACAGAATGGGTCCATCTCTCCTGCATCTTCTATGCCAAGTGCTAAACCTCTACCTCTCTTCCACATCCCCACATTACTGATGAGATGAGGAAGCATGTGTTGTGTCTGTTTTCAGTTCTGACACATGCCATCTGTCTGGCCAATACATCTGTGCAGATTGTCCATCTGGAACCCAAAGCAGAAGAGAAAGCCGTTTAGCTCACTACAGCAAGATTTTTATCTTTCTTCTCTACCCAGCAGCTGGTTTTCATGAAATGCATGAGATCTTTGCGCTTTGAGTTGTGAGTCAATTTTAGTTGAAATTGAACAATGGAGTCAAAAATTACTGAGCTTGTAGGGGAAGAGAAGATACTGGCAGACAGATGGACAGGCTGGCAGACAGATATACAGAGAGTGTGACCTTCCTCAGAAATCATGCGAAAGATAGCAGCAGGAGTGTCCCTTGATTCTCTTCAGCACTTTGTAACTTCTTCTGGAGCCTTCTTAAGTGCTAATAGAATCGCTGTCAACACTTTCAAGCGGATCACTGCGAGGTGCCAGTGGAGTCAAGCCCTTGGTGAGATTAAAACCAGCAGAATTTGGCGCCTGCTGCTGCTGAGCTGCAGCTCCCTCCGGCTCCTGAAAGTGATCTCCTGCCTTGGTGCAGAAGGGAGGTGTGAATCAAGTGCTGCCTTGCTCTACCCGTGGCCCTGGGGAGGAGGGCAGGGGGTGCCCTGATGTAGCTGTCTGTGGCGTGATTCCTTGCCAGGCAGCCAGCTGTATTCAGTCTCGGGGGACAGCATGGGATGCAGAGGGAAACTGAGCTCTGCTTGCTGTAGAGCAGCACCTGGCAGTGCCTTTCCTGTCTGATCCCAGGGCAGGCAGAGGGTGCTCTCCTGCATATATTCATGTCCTGCTGTTGAAGATATTTTGGTGTTTCTTCCATGATGGTCCAGAAGGTGAAACATGTTGTCCAGATGTTTTGCACTGATGCTCCTTGCCAACATGTGAGGCACACAGTTCATATGTCTTTGGCACAAATAGACCAATCCAAGAGTGCATTACCAATATTTAGACGTGGGTCTTCCTAAATAATATTCATTTAGCCAAAGATAAATCCAAGGGCTTTATGAGAGCATATTTTCATTTATTTTCTTATTAAAAAAAAAAAAACCAAAACATGTCCTTAAAAGCATAACTAATAGGGAATCAGAAATAATTGACACACTTGCACTAACCTGCTCTATGTAGAAAAGGCAGTATTCTGTTTTTTAAATATATGGGCTGTTTCAGGAAGTCAGCACAGCAATCTCTGAACACAGCATGTTTATGCCAGTGTCTTCAGAGGCCTTCTAGGAGTCACACAAGTTATGTTGCCAACCATTTTCTGAAAACTCTTCTTGCTTCTCTGCCATCAGCTGGAGCAGTGGTAATCCTCTATTTCAACTACTCTGAGAAAAGAAAAATTCAAGCAGACCATTCAAGGGAAAGACCAGCCCACCCTGGCTCCAAGCACAATGATCACGCCAGTTGCTTCGCACTCTTTGCCCCTCAGTCTTTGCCTCATGAGTTTCCACCTGAAACAAATCTGTAAATTCCTCTTTTATTTCTTAGGTTTTCTGCTTTATACCTCTTTTATTTTCCTGCTGAAGCTGCAGCAAGATGGGATTTACTCCCCTAGCCCCTGCTTTTGAGATGAGCCTGTAGCATAGCGTTTCAGCTTACATGATGGCTGTAGAAAGAAGGAATAAAGGACCAAAACTTTAGTGGTAAATGGGCTTTGCGAACAGATGATACTCAAGATACTGAGTGTGCCAGGAAGGATTTGCCTGTTCTGGCTTTCTGTACATAATGTGGTTGCAAATCCAGGATCTGAAGCTCTCTGTTACGAAGCCAGATGATACAAGGTTGCGAGCTATACAGAGGAATTCTGCTGCACAAGCTGATCTCAAAGAGCCGTGGTTGCTCAATAAACAGCAACATGCCAGGCTCAGTTTTGTACACACTGATCCTCTGGTGGGTTTTGGCTGGCATCCACAATGCAAAACACAGACTGCACCACTGGAGGGCTCACAAACTATTTAAAGATATGTTATCTTATCCTTATGACTAATTTATAAGTTAAAAGATTTATGCCGAGGTGTGCTGTCCCTAAAATATTCTGTTCTGTTGCAAAGTCAGTCTTGCTTTTTCCTAGCCACCGTGGCTTTCTCTGCTTAGTCAAGTAAACATATCAATGACTGCTCTCTGGCACTAAGGCCTCCTGTATTCATAATATATGTTTCTCTTACCTTCCAAAAAGATGTCGCTTGCATGGAAGTTGCCTGTTGGAAGTGACCCTTTGCCCATGCTAGAGAAGTATGTGGGACAGTGCAAGTTGGTCAAAACCAAAACAATGCTGGGGGAGAAGCTAGCAATTTAAATAACTGAATTTTAGTGCAGATGAATGTTCTCTCAGGCAATTTAATACACAAGAAGCATCTTGTGCATGTAAGTAACTGCAGTCCTGCTGCTTTAGCGTAACTGTATGCACCATCCTCAGTGTAACAAAAGTAATAATCCCATCGCAGTCAGCTGCAGCAGTAAATCTCAAGATTGAATGCACAATTTTTAATTAAAAATGGATAACTTATGATGTAAGGACAAAATACAGCCTGATACTAGCAAAAATTTTTCAAACCATTGGAGTAATTGTGGGAGGAATAGTTGGTGTATATTCTTCAGGCTCAAAAATATTTTGCCTCTGTGTATAGAAGGATAAAGACAGGTGTCCTGGAATCAGAGAGCAAGAGCTTCATTCTCCTTCACTGTGCGTTTTAGGTCACAGTTGCTGCCTGGGTAAAGTTGCTGTGAGTTAATACCAACTAGCAGAAATCTGGGATGGCAGAAAGAGTTTTTAAGCACCCACATTAGCCTTCTATGGTAGTCATTATGGGACTTCCTTCTGTTCTGAGTTAGTGTTGATAAAACAGCTGCAGGAATCCTGGTGCTGGGCCCTGTGTCCGCACTTTACAAAATTATGTTTAAAAACTGGAGGAAATTCAAAGAGAATGACAAAATATAGACAGAGCTGGACCCATAATTTATAATTAGAAGTTTGTAGAGGTCAGCCTACTGAATTTAGCAAAACAGGATGCTATTTTCTAAGGTGTGTAATTAAGTATCTGTTATTACTGATCCTCTTTCATCTCACAGAACATCCAAAAAGGTAGTTTAGAAAAATTCTAGCTAGAAATGTTATGTAGTTTGTTAGCAGACCCTTGAGACAGCTTTACAGTGCTGTTAGCATCATTTGCAGTGAATTTACCACAGTGCAGTCTTCTAACACAAATAAGCCAAAATCAAATTACTTGACTCCAATGTGTTTTTTGCTTGAGTAGTAGAAAAAGTAATAGACTCTTTCTACTAAAGAATGATTTTGCGAAGCCAGAAGATTTTGTACTAATCAGGGGTTCACCAGGAGTTTGGGGATAGCTATGAAGTCTCTGAGTAGAAACAGAAGAAAATGTTCAGCCAGTGTTTATGCAGAAATGTAGATAACTGGTCCTTATTTATTACTGACTCACCATCTTGGGCTTGTCTCTGAACTCCAGCAATCAGACAGACTTAAAACAGTGTATTTAATTGCACAAAACTGATTTTAAGGTTTTTGGAAAAGCCAAATAATTTCAAACAATGGGATTCTGCCGCCATACAATTTCCTTTTGTCACTATCCCAGCTCTGCCTGTAACTCCAACCAAACCAAATGTTTTACAGAAGAAGTAAAATTGAAACCAAAAGCCAGAAGATTAAGCTACCAAGTTCTAACTGGGAACATGTTACACTGATGACCTCCATGTTCATGCCCCATGTCTCAGCTCCATAACAAAATGACACCTCATTTTTTTCTGCATAATTTACCTCTTTTGCTTAGTGCCTAAGCCAATAGACTGTGTCTTTCCATTACCCTGAAGGTATAACTCTTATTAATACAGTGGATTTTATTTTTCTAAAGGCACATTAGATGTTACTGGTCCCTGGCCTTTCAAGATCTTATATTATAAGTCATATAACTCTGAAAAAATATTTAGTGTGCTGGACCTCTTAAGATGGTGATATAATACAATGGAAATAAAACTGACATATTATTTAATAATAGGAGTATTAAGTCCAAGAAGATAAAATAGTACAAAAGAGCACTGATAAACATCTGTTTTACCCCTGTCCTTTCTCACCTGACACATGTGTGGGAAAATGAAAGAGAAAGAAAAGAGTATAGTGCCTAATGGACCTATGTTGTGGTTTTTTTTCCCAGCATTATCCAAGTGTCTGAGGCATGCCTCACCCTTTGCAGTCTGCTTCCTACTGCAGGCGTACTGCTTATCTCCTCAGGTTAAATGCATTGTGTCATGCTTCGTGTTTTGTAGCTTACCATTACATCACCATGGAGAGATAAATTGATCTGAAAGACACATTCAAAGATTTTTGGTTGTGATGGCTCTGATGCTGTAAAGGCCACCCAAGGAGTTTGTTTCCTGTTATTCTTCTGTGCTTTCTTAAACTGTATGTGGTGATACCCCCAAGGTGCCCATCACTGAACGAATGGAAAGAGTGGCTCATGGGACTGCCAATGGTGACTTAGGAAAAACAGAAGGGAACTGAGTTCCTGAGCCAATGAGGAGACATAAACCTCTTCTTTCTTTTGCAGACTGCTAGCACTCTCGTTGTAGCTGAAGCCAAATCTTCTGGAATCTACAGCTGTGTGGCATCCAATAAA
This sequence comes from Pachyramphus minor, assembly GCA_013397135.1. Taxonomy (NCBI): domain Eukaryota; kingdom Metazoa; phylum Chordata; class Aves; order Passeriformes; family Tyrannidae; genus Pachyramphus; species Pachyramphus minor. Next base: position 510,334 of record VYXB01003699.1, read on the forward strand.
GTGGGAAAATCAGAAAGAAATGTCAGCTTTATTGTAACAGGTAAGATTTAGTCCCCCTGTTTCCTGGTGTGAGGATTATAACTGTTAGGATGTTGTGGCTTTTTAATAACCATGGTTAGAGAATTGTTGTAATGTATACACTTGTAAACTCATACCATGCTTTTGGATAGATGCTGGTAGCTTTTACAGCAGCTGGTCTGGATTTCTAAGGACACCAAATTCAAGAATGACTCATTTCTCCATCAAATATCCAGGATGACACAAATTGCTTACAAATGCACCGAGCTGTAATTCCGTATTTGGGTCATCTAGTCTCTGCAGGCATTCCATACATGAAATTTTACTGTATTTTCATACCCCAGTAAACCAGTTTTATGTGTGACACTACAGCCTCATCCTGTTGCCCACCAGGTTATCTCACAACACGGTGCCTAGAACAGTGCCAGGCAGTGTGCTAGAGGAGGGGTGTTTGGGGTACCCCTTACAGGTCTCAGGGAATATGGCAATTTGGACGTAGAAAAGTGTCAGAGTACAGACTATAGAATTTTTTTTCCTCTTCTGAGAAAGGCAACCTTTCTGGTTGGGCCATGGCATTGAAAAGTCTCATAATGTTAGCTGCACATATGAGTATGCTTTTAGTTATTTTTCCATTACGAGATGTGTTTAGATGTTTTCAAGTTCACAAACAAATTATTAAATGTTTTAATTTCAGGAATTACTGAAAAAAAACCCCACAGTGAGTTTTTGGGAATAATTACTGCATGATTTAGCAATGTAAAGTTTGCACATGCCATTACAAAGGATTTGTTTTCTGTTGAAAGATTTTCAGTTTGTTTTGTTTTGTTTATTATGAGTAGTTCATAGAGTACTTAGGCTGTTAGCAATTTCCAGGGTAGATCACAAAGAAAGGTAATTAATTTGAAAATATGAGAAAAGGAAAAAGGTTAAAATATTTAGGCAGTTTAATCTCAAAATCATAATCTTGAAGCCCAAAGGGGAAAATAATGTTAATGTATCCCTTTTAGTTTTTGCTTTCTTTTATCTGATTTTTTTATGTTGTCATTCTCTTGCTTATCATTCTGATGAGTGATTTTAGTGAAACTCATTCTATTTCTATTCTGAGAGATATCAAAAGAGAGTAGACACACACTCACTGGATTTGGTTAAAAAAAAAAAAGCTTCTTAAAAAAAATGTCCTGCCTCCCAATCATGGACCAAAATTTATATTTCTTAAATATTCTGACTGATCTAAAAGAATCATGGAATATCAGGTTAGAAGAGAACTCAAGGATCATCTGGTTCAACCTTTCATGGCAAAATCACAGCATCCTGTCCAGATGTATTTCAGAAGTGTCCAACACTGGGGAATCCACCACTTCCCTGGGAAGATTATTCCAATGGCTGATTGTGTTTACTGTGAAAAATTTCTTCTCATGTCCAAACAGAATCTCCCTAAGAGTAACTTATATCCATTAAGCCTCATCTTTTCAATGTGTCTCCTTGTAAAAGGGGAATCTCCAGCTTCTTTGTAGCCACCCTTTAAAACTGGGACATAGTGATAACGTCTCCAGTAAGCCTTCTTTTCTCAAGGCTGAACAAACCTAATTCTCTCAGCCTCTCCTCATAAGGCAAGCTTCCCAGTCCTTTGATCATCATCTCTGTGGCACTTCTCTGGACCCTCTCCAGACTGTCCGCATCTCTTTTATTAAGAGGGGACCAAAACTGAACACAGTATTCTGGGTATGGCCTTAGAAGTGCTGGGTAGAGTATAATGGCTTCTTTATCTGTGCTGGTGATGCCCTTGTTGATGCAATCCAGCAGCCTGTTGACTTTTTTTGACACAACAATACCTTGTTCACTCATGTTGAGTGAATTGTCCACTTCAGGTCCCTTTCCACAGAGCTGCTCCCCAGCTGTGTGGATCTGTTGACTTAGATGAACTGTTTTTGTGCTTCCAGGAGAGCACTCTTTCTTGTAATTGGTAATATGGAAGAAAAGATAGCTTGGGCACCAATACTTTTCGCTGGCACCTCCAGGACTTTGGAGGCTTTCCTTGAATCTGCCCAGATTCCAGCTTGCAGTATCACTCATGAGCACATGAAAGAGTAGAATGAATAGCAGTCTGCTCTTGACACGTTTTGGCACCCTCAGCAACATCTCAGACCTTACCTCCCAGAAGGTAGCATGATTCCCTGTCAGGCCAGCAGATGGGCACCTTAGCGCCCCTGAATAGAGTCACCTACTACAAGCACTTGTCACTTCTTTTTAAGAGTATCCACCACTGTGCTGCTGGGACAGTTTCACCTGGCAGACTTTGTTTGTGTGTGTCTGCAGCTGTTAAAACTCCATATCATAATATATTTTTGCATTTAGAAAGTGCCAGTTATCTATAAATATAGAAATTTTGTAAGAAGCATGAGAAATATAAACAGATATGTGACATATAGGCAGGTTGTTTGCTACAGTACGGAAACAAGAAAAATGTCTCCATGTTCTACTAATAAGTGTGGCAAGAACATTTACCACCTTGACTGTTGTCCCCACTCTCAAATTACAGTTTTACTTTCACCCCTATTCTCACATTGTGTCAGTTTGGACAGAAAGCTAAGCAACACTTAAGTCTCCATAAATTATTTTGCCAATGGTGCTGTACTCTCATCTTTGTGTGGGTACTTCACATATAACTTGGAGCAGTCACTGAGAGTCATTCACTGAGACTGTTCCTTTTTTAATGTGCAAAGATGCTGAATTTGGCCTTCTCTAACTCTTACTCTTCAGTTTTCAAAAGGCCACATGGGACATCCTGAAACCAAATAAAGTTGTATTTTGATGGGCCCCTTTTGCTGTATTCAAATCTCCCTTTCATCAAAACAAAGTTTTGATGGTGGTTTGAGGTATGTTAGTGAATTTACATGAAGGAGTTAGTTTCCCCACTTAAATCTCATGTTCTTAGATCTTAACCATGGAGGGAAGGAAATACTTCTCCTTGATACCAAAGCTTGCATGAAAAAATGTAGAAAATTGTGACTTCCTTTGAAGATCTTATATTGGCTGGTGTTCAGAAAGAGGAGTGGCAGCTTTATTATGGCTTGGAAATTCTTAATATCTTGACTGGAGGCAAACATTCTTTATATGGTGGTGAGGTTGAAATGAATTTGTCCTTTATGTTCCTGGAGCTGAGCACTTCAGTTGTGTGTCATGGAAAGTCCTGATCATCTGCTGAGAGTCACTTCCATTGATTGAAGGCAGTATAAACTACTGTGTTGTCCTTACAAAAATCCAGTTAGGCTCATCATAATTCTCCTCCATCAGGCTGAGACCAAACTGCCATGGCTGGGTACAGCCTGGATTTCACATCAATAAACACACTGAGATAGTAAAATCCTGAGAGCCTTAAATGCTGATGGATGTGAACAGTACACTGCAAAGTATTTCCTTCTTATGAGTCCAAAACCAATACTTCAGGTCTTGTGTGACAGTTTAGAACTAATTTATCTTATGCTGTTGAGTCTGCTCGTGCCCCATGAAGTCAGCCTGAACCACACAGAAGTGTCTAAAAGAAAGAGACGTGTCTAAGCAGGAGAGGATGAACCCTTGCAGGAAAAGATGCTGCTGCCCTCTGTAAAAGTCACAGGCCTGAAATTACCCCAAAGAGCAGATGGAGGCAAAGCCTGTTCTTAACATGAAGAATCCCTTTCCTCAGAGGCAATCTCCTTCAGGGCTTGTCCTGGTGTTGAGAAAATGCATGTACTCCAGTGGCTGTAGTGGTCTGAGTAGTCTCTTTTCTGTAGGCAGAAACCACTAGGAAGGTGCTGGGGTGACAGAACCTGTCCCAGCAGCCCCAGTTTGGAGTTGACATGTTCCACTCCTTCAGGGAAGAGTAAACATGAGGAAAAAAGTGCTAGCAGAGAGAACCTGGGAATAACAAGCCCTTTATCAAGTTACTGTAAATCTCACTATTTTTGGGGCTTCAAGTGCAACTGGCATGTCTTTCTCTGGGAGGTTTGAGAGTGATACAATTTTATACACTGTGCCTGAGGGTGTGTGACATGAAGCTCATGGGCTTTCGAGTAGCTTTCCTATGGCTTCTGTCAATTGGAAGGCATTTTTGGGGTATCATCACTGACTTACTTCTAAAGGCAAATCCTTATTCAAGGTTCAAAATAGATGTGAACCTTACATAAAAGCAATGTAGAAAGGTGTTTTCTGGAAGTTCTCCTGTTTGCTGATGTGGAAACAGTCTCTGTAGCAACACCTCTGTGCCAAATTTAATTGTTGTAGCCCCCTTTCCTCCAGCCTGCCCCTTTCCCTACATTTTGGGCTGTTTTGCTGGCACACAGCAGGCCCATGGGTGTGTTTGCAATTACAGAGGGCGAAACAGGAACAGCTCTGCCTTATCTTCCTGGTTTCCCAATGACACTAAGCGCATTTTATTTTGAGATTCCTGATGGTGCTTGGCAAAGATAAACAAAATCTTCCATCAGGAAACCTGGGAGCTATTTCTACAGGAAGCTTCAAATCACTAAAGTAAATAAAACCCTTTTACATTATTCCCAGCCACGTTATTTAGCAAGCCTGAGCCTGTAACAATTGGCGAGAGGTGTCATAATTTATGGGGTTTGTAGCCTTTAAACAAATGACTCTCTGGGAATCCTGTGCATTTTGCTTTTTTTCCCTGGATTTGTTCAGAAAATAGACTTTCTTCACAGAAGACACATTGAGGAAGAGATCCAGACCTGACAACATGAAAGTAATTGTAACTATATTATTCTGGTGGCACGCTATCCTTTTAGGTTAAAAATAGTCCACTTGCCCCAGTCCCCAGGGATCTTCAGTTTCATCTTAAGAGTTTTGCTTGGCTTTTCTTAGCTTTTACTGAGTACTGGCATCTTCAAAAGCAAAAATCACCAGTATTTCTAACAAATACCCTGGCTTTCCCAATACACATCAGAACAATTTGAGATGGACTGTGAGTAAGACGCAGTAATTTCTTTCTTCCAAATACTTACCTATATTCGAGATGTTGGCCCCTTGATTGGTTTTAAGTCTGAACTGAATGCTCTTTAACAAAATTAAGTATGGAATTCACTTTATCTAATTTAATTCTCGAAGTTAGGTATCTAAGTCTAAGCTGGTCATGTAGGATGTCTTCATAATTAAGTGTGAGGGGCCAGGATCTCTGGAATTTGACTCATCCTGAAGTGGTGATTTGCATTGCCCTCTGGAGGAGCCTATGTCACTCTATGGGCTGTAAACTTTTGCCCACATACAAAATAACTACATTCAAGTATATGTCTACCTTTGGCAGATAAGGCTAAATATGATGTACCCCATGTATGGAAATGCTTCATCTTAGTAGCACTTCCAGCTGACATATTCTTGAGACTAGAATCTGGCACCACGTGCTCTTACATATGAAAAAGGATCCTGATGATAGTCAGTCATAGATGAGTTCACAAAATGTGAAGTTTTTCTTATAGCTTTGTTTGCTGGAGAAAGAAAAAAGTGTATCCCAATGAAACGTAAGTGGAACAAGTGACCCCATAGGCTTTAATACCCAATCCAATATTTTAGTGCCAGTGCCCCCATTCGACTGATCTTCAGACTACACACCTGAACTACTGCTGATGACAGGGACACACTTTGCTCCCGCTGCAAGGGCATGATAAGTTCAACCAGCAGAAATCAGGTCTCTCCCTGGAAGGCATCTACAGTCAGAAGAAATTTCAATCCAGGACTATAAGGAGCTCACTTACCCTGTGTAAACGCAGGGCTAAGCGTGGAAAAGAGGACATTATGGGGAGCAACTGATGGTTTCAATAGGCAGAACTTTGAAAGGCAGCAGTGAGCAGGTCATGTTCCTGGTCCCCCTGGGAGGCAAGGCAACTCAGTTTGTGATGCGAATATTTAGGGAGAAGCTTTCTGATGGATTGCTGAATCAATGAAAGAGGTTAGTGAAAGAATGTGTGGGATATTATTCACTTGAGATCTACATTTTACTGAAGTGACATTAAACCCAAAGCGACATTGGTAAGAATGGATCTGAATGAAAGTCAGCATTGAGCTGTTCATGCTCTAAGAAATAATAAAAGAAGGTATAATTCTCCGTATTGAAAGAAGAAGCCATTCTTAGAATTTCAAGTCAAGTTTACGGCCAAGTGCCGTAGCAATTAGTAGTGAAAGAACAATTGAAAATGGCTGAAGTCAATGTCACTTGACCAAGAAGAAGGAAATTACTTTATCAGAATATTGGCTACAAATAAGCCGAGAAAGGTTGCATTCTAGGAGTAAAACTTGGAAGTGCTTTCTCTCAGGAACTTGCTTTACTTTCCCTGAGGTCAGTGGTGTAACTGCCTTGGTGGAGGGATGAGCCCCAGGTGGAGGCAGCTGGGAGGCAGCTGGCACGGCCACAGCCCTGTGCCACTCACCAGGTGAAGGACGCTGCAAGTACCACTACAATAAACTGCACACTTTTTCCAGTATGACTTTCTACATTGTTGGCTAAATTATTCCTGCCTGAACTACCTGTTATGAGGTGAAAATTTAAGCCATTTTTACACTGAGTAAATGGATCCTTGATTTCTCTCAGGTGAAAATATTTTTCACCTACTTTTAATGCCAAGCCACCTAAACAAAGTAATCTTCATCCTAGTGCTGCCCACATGCAGCTGGCCACTCAGGCCAGAGGGTACTGTTTCTGCTTTCCCCTTGTGCGTCTGGCACACTTTAAGTGCAGGAAGGGCAAATACCTTGGTTCCAAGGGAAATCTCAGGCATGTGACCACATGTTCAGTAGTTTCTCAGAACTTGAAGCATTTTGAAGAAATAGACACACTATCTGAATACTTATGACTAACAAGAAAACAATATAACCAAACATGATGAAATGCAATACTTTCATACTGCTCTCTTGAGATTTGTTTTCTCTTATGCAGTTCATAAGCTGGAGCTGTGATCAGAATTTTTGTCTCTATTTTTAGAGTCCCACTGTGCTGTCTTTAAATAATTCTGCTTTTGGTACCTTGCCCCAGTCTATCTTAACTTGGCATAAATTTATACAAACTTCCAAAAGCAACTTCAGTTTACACGAACTGATATCTGTGCCCAAGTGCCTCATAGCTCCAAGACAAATTATAAGAATAGCTGGAGCCTAGCTTATGAAAGGAAAGATTACAGACTTGAGCAGGAAAAAAAAGACATATTGATTATTTCAAAGACTTCCAGATAAAAGGGAAAATATATGCAGTGTTAATTTTGTCTCATTCGTTTCATCCAAACTGAAAAGTGTTCTTGATTTTTGACAGATGTACCAAGCGGATTCCATATTAGTTTGGAAAAAATGCCCATTGAAGGAGAGAATTTGGTATTGTCCTGTTCGGCCAACAAATTCCTGTACAAAGATATTACTTGGATTTTACCAAGGACAGTCAACAATCAAACAAAAGCAAAAAGGTCTCACAACAAGGAGTACTCCACCACCCTCACTCTGACCTTCAAAAATGTTTCCCTGGAACACTCAGGCACCTATGCCTGCCGAGCAAGGAACATATACACGGGGAAAGAAGTGCTTCAAAAGAAAGACGTTACAATCAGAGGTGAGCACTGCAACAAAAAGGCTGTTTACTCTTGGATCCTCAAACATAAAAGCACAAGGAATGATTGTACAACACAAAGCAATGTAAAACATTAAAGGACTCATTAAACAGTAAGAGGTGTCTCATATCATCTTGATTTCTTATTACTGTTGCTACCTTTCAAGCCCTGAGGTGGTGCTGATTCCCCCAAGGTTTGGATATGGGAGGAATAGCAAACAAAAACCTAATGCATGAGCTTCCAGTTGAGTTCAGACGGGTGTTTTCTGCTTTGACAAGGCACGTGGAAGCTGGGGTTTGGAAGATACCCCATGCTACATTTTCCATGTCATTATTTTTTCTCTTGCTGTCTCCTACTGAGCAATAAGGAAAACTTTGGATCAATCTTTTCTTCTGCTTTGATATCGGCCTCATCAAAAGTGTCAAAGCTGAATAAACTGATTAACGTTAAAAACTGCTGTTTTCAGTCAACAACGGACATTTAATAAGCTAACTTGAATGTGCAGAAGGAGCACAATTCAGTTTGAGATTGACTGGACTATATATTTTTTATTTTAATCTGATCTTGATGGACTTATAAATATTACCTGCTGAGCAAGTTCTAATGCTTATTTATTTGAAATTATTTTCTACACTAAAGTACATTAATCTTAAAAAGTATCTTCTAAAAGAAGTATGCAGGGAAGAAATAAAAATGTTGATATAATGCACAGACCTATCATATCATTTATAATAATGATGATTTTAAAACTGACAGACATGAACCATGTTTCTCCAAATAAATCCAGGTAGACTTCCAGTTGCTGTGTTGGTCAATTTTTAAAGTCAGTTCTGCACTAATGTAAAAAACTACTGATGAAATTTTGAGTGTTGCTCCTGACCTGAAGATTCAGGAATTTGTAATGTTGTTATGATTTTATTAAATGAAGAATGTTACACTAACACAACTGTCAAGGTTTCAACTGGCACAGTGAGTTAATAAGTTTCTTAAAATACAAAACAAAATTGAAGCCATTAAAAATACTCGTTGCTTTTGGTATGCAAATGACAATTGGATTTATTATGGGGATTAAGAACCAGCCAAACTGCTGAAGGAGAATTAAGGGCAACTTAAGAATTCCTTGTGTTTCCCCTTTTTTTTTCCATTGTCACGATTTGACCATGGGATGTTTCTGTGTATTATAAACTCTGTAAAAGGAAGAAGTTGCTATTTTTAATAGATCTGATAACTTTATTTTTTTACAATACATAGCTTTTTATTTTTGGTTACATTTATGATCGATCATTTATATAGCATTTACTTAAGCCATAACAAAACAGTCTGTAGTGACCAAAATAGCAAAGGAACAAAGTGGCTGTGCTTTTAAAATAGAGGGTGACAACATGACAGTTTCTTGTGCTTGGGAACTCACCCAACTATTTCCTCCTTTAGGTATCGAGACTGTGTCCCACGGCTAAACATGCCTTTCACGTGGGAATTGCTTTTGTCAAGTGTGAAAGGGTAAACAATAGCATTTCCCCATAATGCCAGTTTCATGGAGCCTAAAATGCTTAGAAAACAATTGATAACCTGGAAGTTGTCAGAGTAAAGAAAAGAATAATCATTTATATCTTGAAATGGCACCTATAGCCTGCTTCTATACAGTAGCTCTTTTGTTCATTATTAGTGTGATGGCTTCCAGAAACAATGTGTTCTTGCAAAGGGATCAGGCTCTCTTTTTTCCTAGAACATGCCTAAAAAGCAAGTGAAGTCATTGGTGACTGCTTAAAAATGGAGCAAGCACACTCTTTAGCATTTGCAAGTCTTCAGAAGAATTACAATACAGAATCCCCGTTTTTCCTGGGGTATTTTGTTGGAAGATGTTTGATGGCAAGGTAGGCGGTGATGACAGGACATTACGAATTTTCCATGGCCTTGGAAGCCAGAGCATGATGACTTGTAGCAGCCAGTTGCCGGGCAATATAAATTTGGGTCAAAAAAAATGAGATGTGTTGATTAGACTGTTCTTCTGTGAAATTGTTGTGAATTGCAATGATGCAAATCACTGCTGAGTGGACGTCCCACGAGCCTAGTCTCAACCAGCACTTAGAGGGCCATTCTGTGTAAGAATGTCATAATAGCCCAATATGGCTGTCCATGTTGGGAGGCTCAGAGAAAGCTCACGGGAAATGTTTGAGGAAAGCAGTTCTTGGTGGCCAGATAAAAACTACTGATGTCATTTTTGATGTCCTCAGGTGACTGTAGAATCTTATGGGTTTGGGGAGTTTCTCTGCCTTTTGTTGTGTAATATATTATTTAGGGAGAAAGGTGTGAATTATATTTCTTCTTTTTAAGTGTTAAAAATAAAGCTTGTATTTATATTTTTGTACTGATCAATAAAAATAAGTGAACAGACAACATAATCGTAACGAAGGGCAAAAATGGATGGAATACAAATGTAAACCCCCAAATTAACAAGTTGTTATTTTTCCCCTTGTTTGCTTTTGGAAATGCAAATTTTCCCTTTTTACCACCCCAGGTCAGATGAGTACTTTGACGCCAGTGTCCCCTTCTCCCCTCTGTAACCCTCCTGTCACTTCCTTGGGCCAAACTCTGCCTACAATGAAGTTCCTTGGAGTAACTGAGAGCAGAGCTTGGCCCAGCAAGGCAGCATTTGTGGGCAAGCATGAAGGAGTCAAGTCCAGGGGGCTGCCCTGGGTGCTGAACCCTGTGCTGTGCATGCTGGTGGCCAGGGTAGCCCCTCGGCTTTGGGGTGAGCAGAGTGGGACATTGGAAACTGATCCCCTTGGCTTCAAGGCAAAAATGAACGGGAGAAAACAGGTGGTTTGCAAAACAGAATAATCCTCAGGTTGACCAAGTCCTTGAAAAGTCAGCTGATTGCAGCAGAGAAATTACTGAAAGTGCGTGAATGGTGACTTAAGTTTTAAGCAAAAAAGCTTTCCAAATTATGAAAACCCATCTTTAGTGTATGGCTATAAACAAATTAAAATTAACCACAACTCACAGAATGTGTGATTTGCCTTTGTTGTCTCATCTTGTTTGCTTTCATTTTGGATGTCTGGGATGGGGTATCTATCAGGGACTGCTGATAAATGTGAACTGTGGAGTTCTTCTCAGCATGTGTACGTGGATATGCATCAGACTGTACCTGTTCATAGTGTGAAAAATGAGAACTGTGCAAAAATCGAGGCCAGGTATCAATGAGAAGAGGGCAGTCTTCTTGGCTGCAAGTCAAATACAGTTTATTATGTCATTGTGTAAGTATGTGATGAAGATTTACTTTACAGCGTCTCTCATAAGCAATACTGTTTGGGAAGAGAGAACAAATTGTCTACTATGCTGTAAACAATAAACAGATATGCCTGTGGAAATTACTGGCCTGCAGCTCAGAAAAGCCCAAACTGGTCATTGTATGGTCATGACTATGCTGGAGTTAGTTCCAAGGGGCAAAGACAGCCTACTTTAAAAGTGTTTTTAGTGCTGTGGGGCTCATGAACACTGCCTAAGCTGGTGGCACATAGGTGCTTAATGTTTCTGGAGAGTTTTTATTTGCAGTTGCTAACAGAGTCATTATGAAGATGGAAATGTCTGATGATTAGTTTTTCTGTAAGGATAGAGAATAATCTTCCAAACACAGAACATCAGATATTCAGTTGATATTGAACTTGGTGTATTGGTATCTGTTGCATCTTAAAGGAAAATATTTGCAGAGTTAGCTTCTGCTTTGTTTTGTTTCGTATTTGGAATGTGTGTCTTACCATCTTAGAAACTTCTGATCCTGTCAGTATCCTTGAAGGGAAAGGTTGCAAACAACAATGGAATTTGAGGGAATCTGCAGGGCATCTGCATCTGTGACACTGCTCAGGAGCTCCTTGAATTCTCCATCACTGATTTAAATGGACCAAAATACCAAAAAGAATTAAATGAGAGTTGCAAATGTGAATGAAAAATGTTGCCATATAATGTGCATGAGAGTGACAAATATCTTGACCTTTGTCAGAACTGCCTCCATCTCTGTATGAGATGAGGGAAGGAGTGGGAAAGTGTTGAAATTATGATGAGATTATTTTGCTTCTTTCAGGGATGGCTTTAATATGAAGTTTATAGTGTGTTTTTCAAATGCTGTGCTGTGGTTTGGCCAGGTTTTGTTACATTCAGCCAGATATGTGAAAGGCAAAAGTGGAAGAATTTATGAAGACTTTGGGACAATGCTTTTGTGCTTATGGTTTCTGGTTTTTGACTACGTGAGTTTACTGAATATGATTTGTAATGCTACTCTTTAAGTAAATTATAAAAGTCACATTCATGGTGTACAGAGTTGCATGGTGCTATTAGCAACATTGAGATACTCTGTTACAAGGGTGTCCTGATAATTGTTAAAATCTTTGGTTCACAGTTTGATGGTGAAAAACTGAGCTTTCATAGGAACTCACTGCTTTCGATAAAAATAAACACGGTAGGTCATGGAACTGAGAAAATCTCTTGAACAATGTCATCACTGGTTCTCCACTGGTCATCATAAGCTTCTACTTCTGAGTAATGGGAGTTGTCTGTACACAGCAAACATTCTTGAGCAAAGTGGAAGAGTAAATTAAAAAAAAAAAAAAGAAGTTGGTAGAACAGCCAAAGCAATCTCTAACACCAGTACAATAAGTGTAGGGAAGATAATTAAACCCCCATAGTTACAAGAATGTAAAACAGAGGTGTTGTTTTGTCTTGTAGCTCAAGAGGCACCAGCCCTGCTGCAGCAGCTTACGGATCAGACAGTGAACGCCAGTAACTCTGCCATGTTGGAGTGCCAGGTTCGTGGTATCCCTGAGCCCCAGATATCCTGGTTTAAAAACCATGAGGAAATACAGCAAGAACCAGGTGAGAGCTCTGTGTACTCACCTACCACTTACAGGCTTTTTATTTACCCATCTGCCATAGGCAGCTGTTGTAGTGTCATTGGTGCCGGTACCCAGATGTAAGGAAGAAGTATTGCCAAGATATTCCAGGCAGGCAGGCAGCAACACAGGTGCTCCAGATTGTTTTGTCTCAGTCCAAAACCTGAGCCAGGTTGGAGGTCTAGACACAACAGGTCTCTACAGAGTCAGTGGAAAAAATTTTCATCCTGTAAGAATAATCTCCAGAGAAAGATAACTTCCCTCCATTTACTATAGAGGGAGCCTAAGGATCAGGTGTCTTGACAAGAAGATAGCTAAGCAAGAAAAAAACAAACTCTTTGTTTGTATTCTGTTGTGTATGGGAGTACCAGGGGGAGTCTGTGGTAAGGCATTCAAAGCCTGTTCTTGAGTCACAAGCTATCTACAACACTAAATCCATATCTAGAATGTCCAAAACTGAAATGTGTCTACTGGCAGCAGAGGAATCCAGGTCTCATGCAACAGAAAGGAACAGTTTCCCAGGTGGCATGTTCTAGCAACAGGAAAACTTTGGGCAGTGTTTACTGCTGTGGCTGGAATGTGGCTTCAAAGATCAGCTAAGACTGAATGTCTGGCTGCTGTCACCACAGTCATGGAACTGTTCCTTGGAGATTTCAGGTGGAGATGAATGATGGAGGAAAAGGCAAAACCTTTGTCCTCGGAATTCATAAACTTTTGGATCAGAAGCACACACTGAGCTAGCCTTATAGGCTCAGTAAAAATGTTCAAGGAGGTTTGGTCCATATGAACTTGAGTTATAGATGCAGTCTTCTATAAAAATGTTTTAGAAAGTTTGTGGTTATGGTTATGTCCTGCATTATTGGAAATTACTAGAGCATGAATAAAGACAACTGGAAAAAACGTCTGAGGATTTCTCCAAGTGAGTTATAAGCCTGTGCAGACTTGCAGCCCAAGCACTAAACTTCATCTAGAGCCAGATTCCGTGTAGGTTTAGGGTGACCACATAGTTGTAATGTGCATTAATAACACTGTCCTCTAAAATGAATGTTGTGTGTCTAACTTGGGTGTAATGCAACACATATAATTAGGAGCCAGGAAGATGTCTCCAGAGGTTAAGTCAGAGCACTTTACTTAGATGCCCGAAATAGATGGTGGGAGTACATTTTGATTGGACTGTAGTTATGATGGAGCCAAACACAAGTGTGTACTTGACTGCACATTTCCTGGCTATAGGGTGCCTCAGCAGCAGGCAGTCCTGAGGCCAGATCTGTTCCCTGCCTCTTCCTTGCTTCTTGGAGTATTGTGCAGGCCGGCTTCTGGGTTGACCTAGCTGGAATAAACAAGATGTTGAAACTTCAGGTTATTCCTATGGCTAAGGCTACACCTCATGGGACCTCTCCATGCGCTATCCAGGGTCCTTTTGTGAAGGGGCCACCGTTCCATGCCACATGGGCAAGTGAGATTTGAGAGGAGTCTGCTGCCCATAGGGACATCCTGGATGTCTTTTGGAAGTGCTCTAAGCTTGAACTGCTTGTGGGGCAAACCTGTGTCTGTAAGTGTAGTAATTAGACTACCCATTTTCCAAAAGCTGGAGACATGCTGAAGAATTTACCTGGATGAAAGCCTAGGCACGGTGTTAATCAACACAGACAGTACCAAGTGCTTCCAAGATCATTCCCTTGGGCTGAACTGTTTCACTCACCCAAGGGCTTTGCAAACACTGATTTCCAAAAGATTCACAGAGCGTTCAAGTATGTTTGACTTTCCTGCAGATAACATTGTGGTGTGCAGTCTGTGGCTCATATTTCTTTTGAGAATAACTTGAAGCAGATATTATTACAAAGGGCCAGTTTTTGTTTATATCCTGGCTCCCTCTCATTGCAAAATATTTCGTTTCACAGGAATAATTTTAGGGCCTGGAAGCCGAATGCTGTTTATTGAAAGAGTAAAAGAGGAGGATGAAGGACTTTACCAGTGTATAGCCACCAACTTAAAAGGCTCAGTGGAGAGTGCGGCATATGTCACGGTACAAGGTAAAGCATGACATTAAATGGGAAGTGCAAACTTTCCAGGGTGATGTTCTTACTCAGGCTTGAAGGGCAAGGGTGTGACCTGAGACTCATCTGGTGATCTCTGAAGGCAGCAGTCTGAAGGAAGTCCTAGCAAGGGAAGCGTACCAGGTTGGAAAGGAAGCCTAGCAGGAAATGCTAACTCAGAGTGTGTTTACATTGACCTAAAAAGAAGAATTGCTTCAACCCAACAAAGATCAGGTCAGGGTAGAAGATAAATGTAAATTTAGTATCAGCAAAACAAACAAAAAACAGAGTAAGAAACTCTCTCCTACCCACATATTTTTCCATTTCAGGTTAATTCTGTTAGAAATTAGTGGCCTGGGATATTTTCATTTGTTTATTTTTGATGTAAAGTCAACTGCCAAATAAGACTAGAAGCAATAGCTATACATGAGGGTGCTACTACAAAGAATTAGGTATGATCTAGTTATTTCTGTAACCATTACTTGAGATAGTTTGCTGTTCATTTAAAAGTCCAGCATTGTTCTACCTTCTGACAATCTCCACTCATGCTGATGGCAGTGACTTCTATCAATTAATTTTACACTGTAAGAAAATACATTTTCTTCAATGACCTTTTGATTTCTTTAAATACCCTTTTGACTCATAAATTATGAGATAAGAGAAGTAGATTGATATTTTCCATATAAGTCAGTGCCATGTATGAACTAAATTTTACATAATCTGCTTTACTGACCTCATGTGTTAAGTAAATAGTCCTAAATGCATTTACTTTCTCTTTATAGATAACAACTTGAGTATCACCAGGTCTCTTGGGCAGGGATTATGTGTTTGTGGATGTTCTCATACAGTTGCTGAATGTATCTGAATACTGCTTCGTATTACAGCTACTAAATCAGTATTGATTTTTTGCCATGAGTGTGTTACCAGTCTGAGGTAATGGCAAGGATACAATGATGTTTTTGCTTTAAAAGGTCAGGGATAAGTATATTTGTATGTGGGCTGGTCTAACTGGTGAAATAAAGGAGTTAAAAATGCCTATCTCCTTATGAATAATTACAGAGTCATAGAATGATTGAAGGAACTTTGAATAACCCCTAGTTCCAAGGCAGGGACACCTTCCACTAGACCAGGTTGCTCAAAGACCCGTTCAATCTGGCCTTGAACAGTGACAAGGTTGGGGCATCCACAACTTCCCTGGACAACCTGTGCCAGTGCCTCACCACCCTCACAGTAAAGGATTTATTCCTGATACCTAATCTAAGCCTACCCTCTTTCAGTGTGAAATCATTCTTCCTTGTCCTATCACTCCATGCCCCGGGAAAAAGTTCCTCTCCAGGTCTCTTGTAGCCCCCTTTTAAGTACTAGAAGGTGCTACAAGGTCTTCCCATAGCCTTCTCCTCTTCAGGATGAACAAACCCAGCTCTCTCAGCCTGTCTTTTTAGGAGAGGTGCTTCAGCCCCCTGATCATCTTTGTAGCCTCCTCTGGACTGACTCTAACAGGTCCACATCATTTTATGTTGGACACCCCAGAGCTGGATACAGCATTCCAGATGGAGTCTCACAGGAGTGGAGTAGAAAGGCAGAATTACCTCCCTTGAGATGCCTTGATAACACTAAGATTTTTATGGCTGCTGTAATAGCTAAAAGAGTAACTTCCTCTCCAATGCATCCTACTGATTGATAGTCCTGGACAATGTCATCCATTTTTTTATTGAATTTTAACATCATTGCAGCTTGTCTATTTATTACAACCACAAGCATTCTGTCAGATGGCTTCTAGGAAGTCATATCTCCAACTTCAGAAGAGAGAAAAGAGAGCAGCCAAGAGAGCTTCTTCTCTGGTTACATGCCTTGAGACACCACTGGCAATGTCCTTGTATGACTCCTATTGGAGCAGGAGATGAAGACTACTGTACTAAAATTTATGGATTTGAGACTGGACATTATAAAGAGAGACAGTTTGTCTTATCTACTGTGATCAAGCAAAATGCCTTTACACCCTTTTCCTACTATAAGAAGGGAATTCACTGGAGGTTTTTTCACTCATTTCTACACTGATCTGGAGTCCTGTCCCGCTCCCAGGGAATGGCAGCCTCTCATCTCATTCCTGAGCCTGGAGGGACAAGATCTAGGCTTTACCACTTTCTTTGTGTTTCTGAGAAACACAGGCCCTGTGCCTACCACTGTGAGCACCAAAGCCTTCCCTCCATCCCAGTGACTCTCAGAACACAGGGCAGCAGATCAAAGAGAGTGGAGCAGTGCCTCATGTCGATGGCCATGTTTAGCAGATTGGAAGAGTTGTAAATGAGTCAGGAAGGAAACTATCTTCTCTCTTTATTTCCTCTGAAAAAAATTCTTATACTCGCAGATATAACAATGTGGGTTTTTTGTATCCAAAATGGATGAATGGATGGTGGAATCAAAGGACTGCCTTTAAATAATCACAGCCTGTGTTTGGTTTGGAAGCAGGAGTTGCTGGGCTGTCTGAGTAGAAGAGGGGCCACGTTTGTGGGCATGTCAGAGCAAGCCCTCCTCTTGCTCTTGGCTGAGGAACTGAACAGGCAGCAAATATGCAAGGACAGAACAGAAACAGCAAATGGGTGCCAGAACACCCAGCAGATGGAGGATACTGTATCCCTAAAAGCCTGCGGACACATGCTGCTGAGCACATGGGGGACACAGGCTCTTGGGCAGCTTTCTTTCGGGGGTCACACTGCTTACACAGTGGAGGACTTGCCATGAAAGCCTTGCCCTGCCTGCCCCTATGGAGGGTCCTCACACTCCCTGTCAGCAGAAGCCAGGGATACAGCTAGTTGCAGAGGTGCTTCATCCTGAAGTGGATAGGCTGAAAAAGGAAGGAACATCTTTTACACTCGTACTTGCTGAAATATGAACATATAACAAGCAAATGAATACAGCAATGTGTCCTGTCTTAAAGCTGATGTTTGATAACTTGATGTGAACCCTGCTAATGAAAAGGAAAGCACAGCACTTATTAAGTATTCAATGGATTATTCTGACACTATGAAAATGGTGTGTTGTGTTTTAGGTAACTTTTATTTAAATAACTTTTATTTAATTAAGTTTTTTAAAATAACTTTCTATCAACTATCTATCTATCTATCTATCTATCTATCTATCTATCTATCTATCTATCCATTCATCTGTCTACTACCTACCTCCCTACCTACCTAACCTCTCTGTATATCAAAAACTTGTTGTGCCTTTTGGGTCACTCTGAAGTCATCAGGAACTTCCCTATGGAGTTTAACTGGAATTACCTCAGCTACTAAATGAAGTTCAGCCTGGGTTATGTCTTATCTCTGTAAGTGTAAACATGAACATCGGGAGATACTTAGACTCATGTTACCTCAGAAGTCCACCAAAGTGGAGTGGAAAGGAGTCCTGGCATTCTCTAGTTGAACCTCAGCTTAAACTAGGGTTATCACCAACAGTACCTCCAGTCAGTGGTTGCTTTGTCTGACTAGGTTATGACAACCTACAAGCAACTCTGAGCACCCACCCCAGTGCTACACTGCTGTGATCGTGGAATCACATGGATTAAACAGGGTAGATCCCATTGGGGTAGGGGTTAGGGATGTTTTGGGTGCGGCATTTGACATTTGTTGCCCCAGGCATTGCTTTTTCCCCTGATTGACACCTAAGCTGTACCTTAATGTTTAGGTGTTTAGAGCTGAAATCCTAATGAGCAAGTCCATGCCAACCAAAGGCTTGAGCTTGTAGCTGGAGGGATCGGCACATTAATCCAGGCTTTCATCCTGGCATACTTGCACAGTTCTGTGGTTTCTGTTACTACCAGGAGAGAGAAGCTGCTGCTGGTGGCACCTCTTCATTTGCCCCTCCTGACCCCTCTGCAGCACTGCAGAGACATGGTATAGTGTGGGAGGGCTTTCAGAGGGACTCTGGGGCAGGAAGGGGGCTGCTGCTTGTGGCAATGTAGCAGGCAGATAGGACCAAGCTGCACACAAGGGAAAGTCTTTGTCTGATGAGGTGGTTGTTGAGTAACTGTCTGGGAGGGAAGTGCAAGGGGAAGCCAGAAATCTTGGGCTAGTAGGCACAGAGAGGGATTTAGTCCTGCCTACAGCCTATCAAACTCTGCTAACCTTAAGACCTCTTCTGAGTGTTTTGGCCTGTTCTGCCTCAAATCAAACCTTTTCCTACCCAGATGAGAGCTCTGGCTTCAAGGGTTTTATTCCTTCCTCTTGCTAAAAGGAAGGAATATGGCATTTGATAATCCAGCCCAACCCAGGCTTGGGAAATGCTTTCTAGTTTTCTACATTTGCTCAAGCATTTCAAAGACAGCACCTTTGAGTCTCTTTGCTAACTCCTGGGCAACATACTGTAGTGGTTAGAGGGTTGCTGTCTTCCACCCCGGGACTGGCAGTACCATCATGCCTCAAGGGTTTTCTGTGTCCTACCATATGGAGCAGTGGCAGCAAATGAACTTCAGCCCCCCCAGGTTTTGCTGAATAAACGTCAGAAATTACTATTCACCATCTGCATGTGTGCTGCTCAGATGCAAGAGGAGAGTATCCATATGTAAAAGGAAACTGATGCCAAAGAATAAGCAAGCTGCATCAGGCGGTATTATTTATACCATCACTATGTTCCGTGTCTCAATCAAGTACTTAAACAAATACTGGTGAAAAAACAGCACTCTTGGAGAACAGATACTTTATATCTTCATCTGTAGCTGAAGTTGCATTTTTCCTCAATGAGCTTTATTCTCACAGCTCCAAAATGGTCATACCAGAGCAGTCTTAGATATGGGGCATGAATACAAATCTGATTATCACCTTTAGGGAGGGAAGACATTATGCTAATTAAGCAATATGCTCATACACTCTGAACAAAGCTCTCTAGCCTAAAACCAGGCAACATATCCCTCTGGATTACCCCGTAAACCCAGCAGTGAGACATCAATCATCCCTTTTCATGTGTCAGGAGTAACAGCAAGCTTCTGGCTCTGACAGTATGCAAAAGCAGTTGACAAAACTACTGTGAAATCATGTTCAGAATTACTCCTCCTCATCTTCTCATTTCCCCTCTCCAGGGGGTGTTTGAAAATAAGAGGCAGAGTATGAGGGTTCTTTCTGCATTTGCTACCAATCAGATGGAAAACATATTGTGAGAATTGTGGGATTTTGACATGATCACAGGATTTACAATTCCATCTGCTCTGAAACTATTTTGCACGTCCCTAAATAGCAGTCTGAAGTGAGTTTTATTTTGGCTTTTTTCAAGATCTGTCAGTGGGCTCTCAGTCTGAAGTGAGTTTTATTTTGGCTTTTTTCAAGATCTGTCAGTGGGCTCTAATACTCTCCAGATTTCTAATGTTCATGCTTTCTTTTTGCTCCATTTTCAGCCATTGTTGGTTTTGTTTTTCCCTTTCTGTGCTTAATCTGTTCTCTCATTTGGAGAGCTCTCTCAACTCCTTGTCTGCTGGATTCTGTGTGATGCTGTTGGGAAAAGAGAGGGTCCTGTGTCCCCTCCAGGGGCCTGGCCCTGTGTTACTGGTGTGATCAGCAGAAGACCTGAGGGCAGAGCCTGCTGGGGGACACCAGAGGGTTGAAGGGAGCGCTAAGCCACATGCCCTAGGTTTCTGACCTGTAGGAACGGGCCGCTTTGCCATGTTTTGTATGAGCTGATTTTCCAGGTGCCAGAAAAGATCTATCCAGGCCATGGGAAGAAGAGCTCATGGACTCCTGCTGGCAGCACCAGGAGCCTCCAAAGGAACCCCCAGCTTTACCCCAGTGAGGGTTTTGGTGAGGGCTGGTGGGTTTCCAGCAAGGCTAGGAAGAAGGTGTGGGCTGCAAGGCTCAGCCATTAGAAGGGAAGAGCTCTCTGAGCAGTGCTCAAGGAAAGGCATCATGTGCTGGACAGCAAACCCCAAGCAGCAGCACTGCAACATGCCCTGGTCACGCTTGGATTCACTGGTGCCTACACCAGCACAAGCCCTCCCTGGAGTTTCTTGTGCATGTTATCAGCAGCTCTTACACCACACCACTGCCCCTGGGAAAAGGCCACCAGAGCCATCCCCGCTGTGCAACCCTGTCCTCTCCTGAAACTGCAGGAGACCTTTTTTTGGCTCTGTGATCCAGTCCAAACAGAGATTAATTCCCCATTGAAAAGAAGCTGGTCCTTCCTGGTATTTTATTTTAATGGCAAAAAAACATGAAGTGCCCTTGCTTTGCAGGTCATTTTCTAAACTGTTTGCTGCTTGATTTTCCCAGGCATATCAGAAAGGTCAAACTTGGAGCTGATAACCCTGACCTGTACCTGTGTGGCTGCGACCCTGTTCTGGCTCCTGTTGACCCTCTTCATTCGCAAGCTGAAGCGGGTAAGAACACCTGGGGATCTCCTGGTGGCACCTGACTCTCCTTGGCAGCCCTTTGCTCATGTTAGAAAATCTTTCCCAGGCCACTGTAATTTCTGAGTCTACCAAAAAAAAAATTCCATTTCATTTACTGCAGCACCACGACTTTCACAACACCAAGCTTGGCAGAGTTCAAGAAGCATTTGGACAATGCTCTCAGGCACATGCTGTGACTCTTGGAGTTGTCCTATGCAAGTCCAGGAGTTGGACTTTGATGATCCTTGTGGGTCTCTTAAACTCAGAATATTCTCAGATTCTGTGATACTGCTTGCCTTTGTTCCTGGTGCAATCACCAGGCTGCTTGTGATTGCTGGGGAACTGTGACTTGCAAGGCTGCACATGAGTAAGCCAGGAAGAAAAGCCTGGGTGGGGACAAGGCTCTGAGGTTCACAGGAATTTGTGTGCCTGACTCCCACCAAAGGCATCCCCATTCCCTTATAAGAGCTGTGGGAGTTTGGCATCCTAATGTCTTTGAAGATCTGATTGAGTGGGAATGACAGGTCTTCATAGAGTGTGCTGGGGTCTGGTTTGCACATTGTCAGGTGTAATTACATCACTTCCAAAGTGATATTTTACTGAAGCAGTTTTGATAGTGCAGCCTCTAGAGAGATGATCCTGTATCAGTGTGATAAAATCAGCTGCCCCTAACTCTGATCCTCCTTCTTGTCCAAGGTTGACTGTGATGGCTTAAAGCCCCGTTTTGCTGACAGCACCATGCCTGCATCGTGTGATGTGTGCAGGTTAAACCACAGCAGCTTTCACAAGCAGAAAATACAACTCCTCAGTAGCTCAGAAAGATCTCAGGGTAACTTGCAGGAGAAGGTGGGTTTGAGGGAATGGCAGTATTGGGGCAATGGGGTGCACTGCAAGACATGAGATGAGAAATGGCTGCATGCCCCCCTCTCCCCACTCCTACTCCACTGTGGTACCGAGCACTCCCAACCCAAGAGGTACCACAGGAATCAGCTCACAGCTGCCATAGTGGAGCATATCCCACGTGGCTGAGTGATGATTGCTACGGGCTGGTTAAGCCTGGTGGACCTCCAAACCAAGGTGGTATGGCAGCAGTCACTCTTAATGCAGCAAACAGCAATAAGCAGAAATGCATGGGAGTTTGCAGGGAAAGAAAAGCAGAGGTCAGCTGAAGCTGTGGAGAAACTTCATACCTGTAAGAGAAATTACAAGGCAAGTGGGACCAGTACTGAATGCTCACCAGTAACCATGAAGCAATTTGTAACATGACTGCAAACTCTTGGAAAAATTCAAGTTTTAAATGTAGCAAAGGGTTGCAGATTATTTTTTTAAATTTTTTAATGATGAGACCAAAACTTGTTGGATTGCTAAAAGATAATAAAAATCATCATTGCTGTAGGACAAGGAACTTTAATTAGATGACATGTGAAGGCTTCTTTCTAGATGAGTCTTTCCAGCTAGTGTTGGTCTATGTTTATGGTCTTCTCTGTGTTTCTCTTATAAACCCTTACTCTCAAGGATTTATGTCTGGAATTAGCTCTAAGTTAAACTTTATATAGAAATTATGTTGCTGTAACAGAAAAGAAATACATCCTCTCTGAGAGCATTTTCTTGAAGACTGTTATGCATACAGGGAAAAATTATATCCTTAACAATTCTTCGTCATTGAAAATGTTACTTCAGGTCTCTAGTTGTGCCAAAAATTTGATATTCAGTGCATCTGAAGGAAGAACTGCAGGAAGTTCTCTGAACTTTTCCACTCCCTTATTGCTTTTTCTGGGATGGATCCACTTAAAAGCTCTTCAACTCTTCTAGTGTGACTGGTAGGAGCAGTCTGGTACACACATCTCTGTCTAGAAATACTCTTTTTGGAGCATCACACAGATTTCTGTTTCTACCCAAATCCCACTTACCCATATCCTGTAGTGGATAATTTGGATCCAGGCTTTATGCCTTCTCAGTTTTTCCCAAGCATCACTACAGTCTTTCTTGGGATTTTAGTTCTTTGGTATGGTGAAAAGCAACTAAATGAGCAGTTATTAGTTACTGTAATTTTAGTCTAGTTGTGCTTGTAATCAAGGCATGCACAGTAAGTAATATTGTTCTCAAAAAAGCCTGGAAATACAGGTATTAGGGACATTTTTCCAACCTGTAGAGGAAGAAAGCTGAAAGTCACAGGAGAAAAATAAAGCAAAATAAAAAAAAAACCCACCAGTATATGGATATATCTGTATGTTTGTGCCTGCACCCATGTGCTACTTCCACAAGTTTAGGAAAAGCAACATATTCAGGTTCAGTTCAGGAGATTTCCAATAAATTCCAACTAATAGCCAGTAAATTATGGCAAACACTAGACCTTTTCTATTGAAATATAAGTACTTCTGTGTCAAGAAAAGTGCAGTGAATTAGAAAGGCAATCTAGATGCTCTTTGAAGGAAAATATATTTCAAAATGGATGACTGCAGAAACCTTTGAGATCAGACTCATCTTTCCTTACATTTCTCATGTGAAGTGGATAATCCATTTGCTCAGTAGAAACTGCATGGGCAAATTCATTTGAAATTGTATGTTTTAAATTATGTCTTTGAGTCTGGCTGTTTATAAATTCCTCCAAGTTCTAATAATTTGCATAAATTTTTCAGCAATGATACCAAAGAAATAAAAAAATGGTGAACATTTGTAAGCAGTTTTTGAAGTGTATAATATCTAGCCTCTTGATGACTAGTCTTGCACAATTTCTAACCACATATGACCTATCTTTGCCGGGTATATGGAAAAAATAAACACTGGCCGTTGAACTCCATCTGTTGCATGTGGCCACTTCTTGCTTTGCACAATTATGAATAAAAGTTATTTTTATCTGCAATGTTTAGTCACTTGATGAAAACATTTCTCTTGACTGTGCAGAGGGCCCTGTGTCGTAACACCATATGTTAATACAGATCCACATGGATTTCACTGAAAAAAATGGTTTGCCACATAGGAGGAAAGCTAGAGGAAGGAGTTTCTTCTATATAAAAAGTCTTGCAATATATAGAATAACCAAAGAGAGCTTAACCAAACTATCTATTTCGCTGTGAAACACGCAACCCTGTGAAGAGAAGGAAATTGGAACCCTTGATCTAAACAAGAATATTCTGACAGATGCCCTTATACTCCTTTTAATTTTGCAATATTTGTTTTCTAGCCTTATTCGTCTGAAATAAAAACGAACCATTACCTGTCAATCATAATGGATCCTGACGAAGTTCCCTTAGATGAGCAGTGTGAACGTCTGCCTTACGATGCCAGCAAGTGGGAAATTGCAAGGGAAAGACTTAAACTAGGTAATATTGGCATGCTTCGTGTTGAGTTTGCAGTGATGGAGTAAGATGTACCTGTAACCACAGATAAAGAGGAGCTGGGTGTGTTCTAGACATGCAGTGCAACATACTGCCCGGTTCGGTGTGATTTGTTCCATACTGAGGGTCACTGATCTGTGAATGAATTACAGCATTTTTAGGGTTGACTGACTGTGTCTACCTGACTTTTCACATGTATATTTTGTCTCCAGGTAGGAGAATTAAATAGAATCACAGAATCTTTTATGTTGGAAAAGACCTTTAAGATGAAGTACAATCATTAACTCAGCACTGCCAAGTCAGTCACCAAACCATGCCCCTCATTGTCACATCTACACATTCTTTAAATACCTCCTGGAAGGTATTTAAGTCCACCACTTCCCTTGGCAGTCTATTGCAATGCCTGACAACCCTTCTAGTGAAGAAATGTTTCCTAATGTCCAACCTAAACCTGCCCATGTACAACTTGAGGCCATTGCCTCTTGTCAGTGAAGCTGCACTTGATCCCCTCATCCAGATCATTGATAAAGATAATGAGCAGGGCTGGCCTCAGTACTGAGCCCTGGGGAATACCACTAGTGACCGACCACCAGCTGGAATGTAACTCCATTCAACGCCACACTCTGGCCCCGGCAATCCAGCCAGATTTTTACCCAGTGAATAGTCCACCTGATCACACCATGGGAAGCCAGTTTCTCCAGGAGCATGCTGTGGGAGACAGTGAAAAAGACTTTACTAAGGTCCAGCTAGACAACGCCCACAGTCTTCCCCCCATCCACTAAGTTGGCCACCTGGCCATGGAAGGAAAATACAGATAAAAATGCTGCACTCTGTATTTTGCAGATTCATTTACTTAAAACATGACAAAACCAGGGCAACCAAAGGATTCCAAAACAGACTGCCAACTTGGATGCTTCTCTCTCTAGACTCCAGGAACCTGACCTTTGGCATTTACTGTAATTTTGGTGATTCACTGTAATAATGGTGAAGGGCCTTGAGGAGAAGCCATGAGAGGAGTGGCTGAGGTCACTTTGGTCTGTTCAGCCCGGAGAAGAGGAAACTGAGGGGAGACCTCGTTCCAGTTACAACTTCCTTGAGAGGGAAAGAGGCAGGGCAGGCACTGATCTCTTGCCTGTGGTGACCAGTGACACGATCTGGGGGAATGGCCCAAAGTTGTGTCAGGGGAGGTTTAGGTTCGATATTAGAAAAAGGTTCTTCCCCCAGAGGATGGTTGGGCACTGGAACAGGCTCCCCAGGGAAGTGGTCACAGCACCAAAGCTGAAAGAGTTCAAGAGGTATTTGAACAACGCTGTCACACATACTGTGATCCTTCGGGTAGTCCTGTGCAGGGACAGGTTCATCCACAAGAATGCTTTTTGTGGGCCCCTTCCAATTCAGGATATTCTATGATTCTGTAATTTTCTTGCCTCATAATCTGGTTATATACTCATTTGGAAAAAAGCCAGTGCAGGAATGGGTCTTCATTATTCATCCTGTACCACTCCCTGTTTCTCCCTTTCCTCCTTCCCAGCACAATCTCCTTGTTTTCCCTCTGTGCTGCAGTTTTATAAACATTCTTGTGAGTGCACCATAAAGTGTAGGAATGTGGTGACACATAAATCGATGCATAAATAAATAAATATCCTTGGAAGCTTTAAACCTACAGGCAGCTCACCTATAGATATCCCAGCAAAAGGCATGGGCTTGGGAGCATTCTTTATTTGCGTAGCCCAGAGTGGGGCTGATGAGGAGGAAAGGCCGGTGAGGACCATATTTTGAAGCTGAGGATCCCCTCCAGAAACCACACAGATTTTAACAAAAAGGTCAACATTAAAATATCAATTATAAGCTCAGCCTCGTTGCTATAATGTTGTTATTCTTTCAGGCATGCACTACATTTGTCCTTCAGTAAGATCTAGAAAATCCTTGTATTTTAGTTAGGAGCTGTAACAAATTCCTTCTGCCCTCTGGATATCAGAGATAGAGGGTGATTAACACATGAGTACATTTAGGATCACACTTAATTTGTCTGCCAGAAGACACAAGGTGACCAGATGTGGATAAGCACAGCTGAAATATATTGCTTGTGATTTATAATTGTCATACACAATTCTGGGAATGCTGAAACCTTGTGCTGGAGTGTCTTCAATCTTCAGACAGTTTTCTTACTATGATGGACCAAGAGCCTGATGTGCAGACAATGTGACCACTGGGAAAGAAACAAGCAGAAATGGAATCTAAACACCAAGGAAAACCCCATGTCTTGCAAGGCTGGTGTTCAGAGCCCAGAGATGAGAATGATGACCAGAGAATGAGTTAAAAGTGGAAGAACTGGTATAAACAAATAAAGAATGCTGACAATGAATGAGAACCAGATTTGGAGAAGTTGTGTGTGTGTACGATGCTAGATTAGCTCAGTACAAGTCCTGCTTACATGACAGTTGGCTCAGTCTTTGAGTAACCTTGGCAGTCTCTGAGGATTAGTGTCTCACAAAGACAAAATGTGCTTCTATGGTTTTTAAAAAATATTTTTACTTAGACAAGCAACCCCTTTCAGCATCATGTTTTTCTTTCCCACCTACTTATCCTCCAGGACACATATTTGTTATAATTTCTGCAAATAAGTATCTCCTTTCAGCCCGTATCTCCTTTGCTGTGTGTTCCTCCAACACATGTACACACAGCCCAGGGCTGTGATGCAATGCTTATATAACAGTACTCCCCCTTCATCTGTAAGAGGTACAGACATTATAGGAAATTTCATATGGGCATCATTGAAGTCAGGGTAATTAACATTCAGAATAGATTAGCCTCACTGAGAGCAAAATGTCATCTTTTCATTAGGGGGAAAAATGTTGGTGCTATAAATCACTGTCAGTGTGGTCAGTGATAACATTGCAGTCCAGCACAAGCGTTAGCTGAGCTATTGTGCACTTCCCACCTCACTCTTGGGCTTGACCTTCCCAATCTATGAGAGGTCACACACTGCTGATGCTGTGATGCAGGACCCTGAGGGAGTTTTGCCACATGGCTGCAGTGCAGTGTCAAACACAGTGCAGTGATGGTGGATGGCTTCTCTAGCCCTGCTCCATTCTCTGCGCTGTAAGCCCACAGCGCTGGCAGCGAGCACAGAGCTTTCTGCTCTCCTTCATGTCAGAGCTGTCCTGGGTAGCAGAATGGAAAATATGAAGCCACATGTGGGGAAAACCCAGATCGTTCAAACTGTGGCAAAGAACCTGAGAAATAACACACTTTTGAGTCTATGCCTTCCCACAGACATGGAGTTCAGTGTCTGCAAGTACCTTTTGCTGATGCCTCAGTCCAGCAACTCACATGCTTGAAGGACCCTGCTGAAATGGAACTAAAATGGAAACCTTCTGATCCAAAACTCTTTGACTGAGCAGTATGTTCACTTTAATGAGTTCTGAGTGGCCCATTAAACCCAAGTCAAGTGTGGAAAGCTTAAGTAGATCATTTTGCTTCATTGGTCTGGATCTAAATACCACAACATTTCATACCTGAACATTACCCCAAATATATCCCGTGTAGCTGCTTGAAGGCTGCGAGAAGTTGACTGCTCAGATGGTTGGGCAACTTAATATTCCTCTCTTTAATTGTTCTGTTAATAATTTTGTAGTGACCTTTTGTGACAACAGAAAACTTTTGCAAGAACAACCATAGCCACAATCTACATACTAAACTGTGGAGTTTTGGGCTACACCCTGAAAAGTTAAAGCAACCCTATTCTGCACTACCATTTAGCACTGTACAAACAATAGCAGAGCAACAAAGACAAGTGTTATTACAGTTTCCCATTAAATCCCACTGCTGTTTAGAGAAGGAAGTGCTGTTTCCAGTGCTTATTCTCCTTTATGAAAGGTTAGCAGCTTTGTGTAGCTTTATGAGCCGGTATGTTTTCCAAGTGGTGACTAAGTAGGTTATCTTGATGTGGGAAGTGAGTTAACAGTGATGGAAACAGATTAAATCTATGGATTAAATAAAGGTATAATGGGTTTTATAGGACCTCAAACTGCAAGTCTGTCTTGTAGAAACTATGAACAGTCAAAACATAAAGGACTAAGAGCATTAATCAACTAAGAAAACTGAGACTTTAGTCATAATGATGCTTTCCTTATACCTTTGCTGAATGAAGAATCTATAGGCAGTAACTGATAAAGGTGACTGTAGATTTTTAGACACACACTGATTCATCTGTATTTCTCTGTCAAACATTAAACCCTTCACAAACCAAGGTTCCGTCTACTGATGCTTTTCAGTCATGTAAAGTTCTTCATGGTTTTCACTTGCTGTAAAAAGTACAACACTTACACATCTAGGGTGGACATAAATTTCTGGGGTTTTTTGGCTTAGCATATTCCACTTCATGTTTCCACTGCTTTGATAACATATGCTATTTGCTTCTATCAACAGACATACCGAGAATTACAGTTTAGATATGTGATACATATGTAAAAGGTAGTATTGATTTAATTTAGAACTAACAGCAGCCCTTTTTCTCTGTTTGCAAGTATCCAGGTGGGACTCATCTCTCACTTAAACATCAACAAGGTAGATGTCCAAGTGAGAGCTTGGACATCTTGGAGAGTCAAACAGGTGTTCATCATAGGAAAAGGAAATTATCTTATGGAGGTGGTCATGTCAATGTTATCCTTTGCTTTTATATGAAAAGCTGACCACTATTGCTTCTCTTCTCTACACCACAAAGCCTGCTGCTAGGCACTTTAGTGCCTGGGTTCTGCTGAGATGAAGCACAAAATCAACCTGCAAAGAGTTACTTGTAAATAACACTTATTGCTAGCTGATATGCTGACAAGATCTCTCTGACCAAGACTTGGACAGCCTCTTTAGAAGGTGAAAGGCAGCCAGACCTGTCAATGTGAACACAGTGTCAAAGAAGTAGTCAATACTTGCTGCTTCAAATACTAATAAATCATGAAGGAGGTGAAGATCATAAGATTGGCATAAAATATAATGAACTTTAGAAAAGTTATAACTTGAAGTGTTACCTGGTTCTGAACATGAAGGAAGAGGACACTTATCTTCCACTTGTGGAGAATTTTATTGATGCCCACTGATTTATCTCAGGGACCTCTGAATGCTTCTCTTAGGGTCTGCTAGTAGGAGCATAATGATGGTGATACAGCACAAATGTCTGCCCTTAGACACTGCTCATCATGGGCAAACATGACATTTGTCTCTCCAAGCCTCTTCTCACTAAATTCCCAGATCTCATTTTGCAAATGTAAAGATCTCATTTGCACAGATGTGTAGCTTCTCACCACTCCATTATCTCAATCTATGACCTATGGCTTGGTAGGGAATGTGGTTTCAGAGCCAATAGGAGTACCACAGACATGGTATTCGTGCTCAGACAACTGCAAGAGAAGTACAGGGAACAGAACAGAGCACTTTATGTAACCTTTGTCGATCTCACCAAAGCTTTTGATACTGTGAGCAGAAAAGGTCTATGGCAGATTCTGGAATGCTTAGGGTGTCCACCCAAGTTCCTTAAAATGATCATCCTGCTCCATGAGGACCAGCGCAACCAAGTGAGATATGGTGATACACTCTCTGAGCCCTTTCAGATAACTAATGGAGTGAAACAAGGCTGTGTTCTTGCACCAACTCTGGGTCAGAAGCCTCCACTGGAGTCAGTACCTCCACTGAATGGTTGCATTCATTTACTGACATTTTCAATCATATCATTTGCTTCCTCCAATGACTCTGTTTTCTACTTTGTCTGCTTTCTCTTAAGAAAACACCAACAAACAAAAAAACCTAAAACATCTATATGTTGGAAGTATATGGGACTCATTGTAAAGTACATTTTTTAATTCATTATCTATGAAGCCATTTGTTGACAATTTAATTTTTTACCAGAATGTATCTGTTTACTATGGGTTTTTTGCAGGAAAGTCTCTTGGACATGGAGCTTTTGGAAAGGTGGTACAAGCATCTGCTTTTGGAATTCAGAAATCACCAACATGCAGAATAGTTGCCGTGAAAATGCTGAAAGGTATCTTGCTGCAAAAATGTGTTGAAAAAAATGATACAATGTTTCATTTTTTATATGATTACGTTGAAAGCAAGAGCCTACCACAATAATTTTTGGAAGCCTCGAAAATGTGTACAAATTAAGTTTCAGGTCCATCACCATCAATTGAAATGGCAGAACTATGAAATAAAAATTTCATTCACAGTAAAAAGTTGTACCATTATGTTAGACTGACCCTATATTGATCACTGTAAAGGAAATCTAGCTGAAGCATAAGGCATCCACCTTGATGTGAAGACACCTGGACAGAAGCTTTTATATTTTCCCTGGTCATTAGTTCCAATGAATAATCATCTTACTGTTAAACACAGATGCCTTATGTCTAATTTGCTTGTGTCTGACTTTTGCTTCTCATTCTAACCTTCTCCATCAGATTATATAATGATTTTTTATCATGAAGGGATTTTATTAAGCTAAACATATCCAACAGTTTATATCTTGGTCGTGTTGTGCAGGTGTGTCTCCTCTGAACCCTTTGCACGTTCATCACATGGTGCTTAGGATGCTGACACCCAGGCTGTGCAACGGATTTGCCAGCACTGTTCACACTCAGCGATTCTCTACCACCTTTCTCACTGGAGCAGAAAGGACAAAAAAACCCTCACTGATTTGAAGAGGGCACTTGGGAAGTTAGCAAGCAGTATGATATTCAGTCATAGCCTGCAGCAGCTGTGGTTGAATTCCCTAAC
Source organism: Pachyramphus minor (assembly GCA_013397135.1). Lineage (NCBI taxonomy): Eukaryota > Metazoa > Chordata > Aves > Passeriformes > Tyrannidae > Pachyramphus > Pachyramphus minor. The sequence continues at coordinate 541,324 of VYXB01003699.1, forward strand.
CCAGAGTCCTGGTGGCATCCCTTCATATGTATTTAGCTTTCCCTTGTTTATGTATATAAGGATCACAGCAGGCTTTTTTGCATTACCCTGGTAGTTTATGCTGCATTGTTTGTCTGTCGTAATCCCTCAATCCGTTTTGGTATTGTTCTCTGCCAGGACACATTCTCTATTTTGCCAGTAAGGCTTGGGTCCTTGATGCTCTTGGTTGAATCTGTTCAGGCATAGTTTGAGTACATCCACCTTAGCCAGTGGCTCCTAGCTTCACAGATGCTACTTACCATTCACAGGAGATCTGTATGTGTCAATTCCCCCCCTTGGAGGAGCATGTGCAATACTTTCAGACCTACAGTCTGGCATCTGTATATCATGTGGGGTGTGCATTCTTGATTTTGTCCTCAACAAGCTTGTCTGCCATATAATGTCCAATGCTTTCACAGGGGGTGGTACGTGCTATACACGATCATTCCCAAGGAGACAATTTGCAACTGAGAGGGTTGCAAACCTTTCTCCTCTCTCTTATTCCAGAAGCACAGAAATACTCTGGTGGTCAGTGTCAAAAGAACAACTACACTGCAGCAAGAATGGCTGGAAAATGTGAGGAAAATAAATCTTTGGTCCCCATCCAAACCTCCTGCAGCAGTGGGCCAATAGCCATCTATGTCACTGGTTTCAGTGATCACTGGTTTCAGGGTCATCATGGTCCCCTGGGTCATCATCTGACCCTGGGTTCTCTGAGCTGTTTTGCAGACACATGTGCTGGCAGAGTGGTCTGCCAGGCTCAACATCTCTTGGTGTACATCAGCCATCACCATCACCAAGGCAGAAGTGGAGGGAAAGTGTCACCACCTATACAAGCAAATAGTGGGTCACTAAGTAGATGACAAGTTTTGTGTGGGACACCAGGAAAAACTGTTTCCATTCAGATGTTGAAACCAAGCCCTTTAAGACCTAGCTCCAAAGTTTTTTCTCCAGCACTGTTCTTGCTCTTGGCATCACTAAACTGAAAAACTCCTTTTGGATCTACACAAAGCAATATGCTTTTTTCCTTGCTTTCTCCACAAAATTAAATTCTGCAGGAAAAAATATGCTTAGAGGGGACAAAAAGTTGTACTCAACACTACATCGAGTGTTTTGGGTTTCTTTGACATTCTTCTTATTTTATTACTATTACTATTATTATTAATATTGGTCATGACTGGTAGGGTGTCTTCTTCTTACCTCCCTGTCTATCTCCAGGCTTCCTATATTACAGACAGAACCAGGCAATCATTACCACAGGGTGGTTCATCTTTTCCCTATACAGATGGTTAAACTTGATGTCTGTGTCAGCCTCTGGAAATACTTTGTTCTTTCCATTGACTCCTTAAGGCTAGTATATAACACTTAGATAGCTGAAGTCAAATCAAATGAAATCTCCTCTAGATAGAGTTAGTAAAAATCTTGAAATCCTTTTTTATTTATTCCTTCATTTTTTTTTTCCTGAAATGTCAAAACTATTCATGTGGAAAAAAATTTTCTCAGTTCTAAATATAACAGAGTCTACTGGGAGGAAGTTGAGTGCCTGACTCTTTTTATTTAATTGCAACTGAGAGGATGCTGAGCAGGGGGAATAGAGAAGGAACATCAACACAAGAAGTACATCCAGTAATGGAGATTATTTCACTGGAAAGTAATGACAAATGGTAAAGCTCAGCAGGACCAGTTCTTTGCCATTTCATATTGACTTTTATTTTGTATTTACAGAAGGAGCCACAGCAAGTGAGTACAAAGCACTGATGACTGAGCTGAAAATCCTAATCCACATTGGTCATCATCTCAACATTGTGAATTTGCTGGGAGCTTGCACAAAAAATGGAGGTAAAAAAGTCTGCACTGCTCTGAAAATGGGTTTGGATTACCTCCCAATAACAGTCAATTGGCCATGTTGTTTTTCATCCAGAGGTCAAGTTATTAACTTGTAATATTTGAGCTCATCCTATCGTTGGTGGAAAAAAAAGAGGAAGATAAGAAGAGACTTTTAGTAATTTAATGCATCCCTCAAACTTTTCCTCTATTTAAACTCGCTTTTACTATTGACATATGAAGTATGAATATAGGACCATGCCACTTGCTGTCCTTTATCTCACTCATATCACTGCTCAAGCTCAAGTTAAACATTTTCTGGAAAGGGTGGGAACAAGGGATATCAGCTGCTGGATCTGAACAACAAATCACAAGGCAGCTGTTGGAAAATCCTTCATGGTATTACACTAAGAAAATCAAAAGGCCAGTATGAAAGATTGTTTGTTTTAGATATGTCACCTATTTTAGTTCAACAAGTGTGTGTGGGCTGTGAGACTCCAGTTTGAACTGCCTGAAGAGGAAAGAGTCTCTCAGGGCTTAGATTCATGACCCAGCTTTCAAAAATCAGGCCCCGTCCTAATTTCCAGAAACAGTATTGTTTTGATAACATGTCCAATGTCCTTCATCAGCCTTCTACTTCATTAGGACACATTGCCAGTTATTCTGGACTCGCGTTATAGTTATAGGCATGAAAGACTATCCTTCTCAGAACTGATGCCACTTTGCTTTACGCTGTTCAGAAGGCTTGTTTTGTTTTTGCCCAGGGCCTCTGATGGTGATTGTTGAATACTGCAAGTATGGGAATTTATCAAACTATCTGAAAAGCAAGAGGAATTCTTTCAGCCCTAACAAGGTGAGGAGGCAGATGCTCCTGGTAAGGTTCATCTTACCTAAGTATTGATAGCATAGATGTCAGCCTCTGAGCTAGTCTCCTTAGACCCTCTTTTACCAAAGGAGAGAAATGGCTTTTGGGTGAAGTTCACCTAACCTAGATTAATATTCGGTGAGGAATGTGTTGTGCCAAGAAAGGACTTTTCTCACGCTGTCCCTGACTGTGCAAGGAGACTGCTGTGAGTAATGTGGCTGGAGCCATCTACAGCAAGGGGAAGTGAATCCAATCCAGTGTCCCCACGTCCTCTTGCTCTGCTCCTGCTGAACCCATTCCTGGTGAGCTTGGCGTCACTTCAGAAGCTGCTGTCAGTGAAGCCAAAGGAAGTGGTTTTGCCCTCTGATTTCAGTACTGCTGGGAGCACAATTGAGATAATGCCAACCAAATCTCATGTCCCAAGATACCCTAATATTCAGAGATTTACAAGTAATCTTATTACTGTGTAAGGAAAAGGGCTTTCAAGAGGAAAAGAGATTAGACTCTTGTCCCCACATCCCAAAATCCTATGTGAATCAAATTTATGACGTGTCTTATTACAAACCTAAACCCAAATGTGCCAACTATATGCCTGTGCACTTCCAGCAAAATCCTCCAAAGGATCCAGGGCTGTGAAATGGGATTTAGGAACCTGGATGCAGAACAGCAGACCTCAAAACCTCTGTTCAGCTGTGCCAAAAGTTCACAGCATCTCAGGGTTATTTTTTGGGAGGCCTTTGTGGGAGGGCAAACTCAGATGACATCCACCTCCAAAAGGCTTTCTCTGTTCCCACGGCTGTCCATGCTGGACTCTGCATGAGACACAGCAGCCACCTCCTCCTACATGTGGTTGTCAAAGTAGGATGCTCAGCAGGGACTATGGCTGTGCAGGGTCCATCCTGAGTGGAGTCACTCACATACGCCCTGGTGAGTAGTCTTCCCAGGTGCAGTGCTCCAGCGCCCTTGGGAAGGTTGCTCAGGAAGGAAGGAGGGGTAAGTGTGACTCTGCACCAGTATGCATAGAGAAGAGAGATGGTCACAGGACAAGACAAAAGGTAAGATGGGCAAGAGTATAGCCAGGTAGCTATGAGAAAGTATTTTCCAAACAGTGTTGCATGTGTCCCATTAAACCATCACATCCTTGACCATCAGATGGAAGTACTGGATAAAGGCATTGAAGAGAGGCAGTCACTTCCAGCAGTAGCTATATTTCAAGCACCAAGTGCTCTTGCTCCTCATCGGAAGGGCTTACATTCTCACACCAAGCACTGTACTTGGACACAGAGGCAGATGCCTTAAGCAGCCTGGGACAAATCGCTGATCTTGACAGGGCTGGGACCTGCACTGGGGGCACATCCTTCCCAACTCATCCATTTGTGCTCCTTCTCTGTCTGGTGGAGAGAAATGGGCTCTTCCAGATGATTCATTTCAAGCTGAGATGAGCCACAGCCCAGCAGACATGTTCATCCATATACCCTGCAAATCCTTACCACATCAGAGATAGCCCACCACCCTGGTTACCCCAAAATCATGTGCTGGTGCTCCCAAGCCACCATGTTTCTGCCCTCTGAGGATGGCAGCCTTGGTGGAGCACAGTCCCTGGCTGCCAGTGGCACTGGATACCCCCACCCATGGGAGACATGCCAACACACTCCACAGACCATCATCCTGGCAGAAAGGCGACAGCAGTCTGACTCTGTTCCTTTCCTGCCCCCTCCTTTGCTCTGATGTAGCAACTGTTCTCTTCTGTTTGTTTGAAGGACTCCTCTCTGCAGGGAGAGCCAATGAAAGAGAAAAAGGATATTGAGCCAGTGGAAAGCAAAAAACAAAGGTTGGCCAGTGTCACCAGCAGCGAGAGCTTTGCAAGCTCTGGGTTCCAGGAAGATAAAAGTCTGAGTGATGTGGAGGAGGACGAGGAGGGTAGGTATTAATTCCTTCCTGTCCCTACATGGATTGTGATATTTTTACAACATACTGTGCATCCCTAAAATTTTTTTCCTCATTTATCACCCTAATAAACATCCGTGGGAGACGCTCAGAGGGTCATGTCCAGAGGATAGAAGATTTAAAAAAAGATTATTTCCAGGGTTACTAAATCTGACAGGAAAATGTGTGATTGTTTCTTCTGACTGCTCCTTATCTTTGGGGAAAACACAGCAGTGTCCAAAGCATGGGGTGTAAAGCAAGAACTATTTTTGTTTCCAATGACAGTGGGTTGACCTTCAAATACCACTCTGTGAAGACTGAATTTATGGGAGTAATGGGGTCTGTAAGAAAGGGGGAAGATAACTGTTAGTGATTTTTGTAATAAACCCCGCTTTCTACCTCCTCAGATGTTGGTGATCTGAACAAGTTGCCCCTCACTATGGAGGACCTGATCTCTTACAGTTTTCAGGTGGCCAGAGGCATGGAGTTCCTCTCCTCTAGAAAGGTGAGTTTTGCACTGAGGATTTTTCCCTGCAGAAGGACGGGATTCAGAGGGGAAATCATGTCTACGTTTTAGTGACACCTTCCTTGGGAGAGCTCCCAAAGGAAGAGCCATTTTCCTCTTGGCGTTATAAATAAAACAGTGTGTTTATCCAAGTCTCCATAGTCCATAAACACAGGATCATGACTGAAGGCAGTGGGTCAAGCTCATTCATTTGGGAAAGATCTTTGGGTGTGGTAGGTTTTTCCTTAATTTCAACATATATTAGATGGGGAGCTCCAAATGATTCAGCGCTTTCCCTGCAAATGTCAAGGGGCTTAAAAATTTATCTCTTTCTGGACTTAATATTTTTTTTTAATTTTTTTTAAAAGAATTGCCACTTTTCACAGTAACTTCATGTAAACTTCAAGTCAACTTCTCTAAAAAAAAAAGTAACTTGATCTTAATAATAATAACAATAATAATAATTTTTTTAAGGATATAGGAGACAGGAAATTTGTGGGCAGGAATAAGGAAATGCAGCTTGATTATGAAACTATTTTATTATAGTGCATTCATCGTGACCTGGCAGCCAGAAACATCCTTTTATCTGAGAACAATGTCGTGAAGATCTGTGATTTTGGCCTCGCAAGAGATATTTATAAGAATCCTGATTATGTGAGAAAAGGAGATGTAAGTCAAGATGCTTTTTATTTGCCCAAATGTTTATAACATATCATTTCAAACTGTCCACCAAAATGTTCTGTAGACATTCACATTTCCTGAACTTGAGAGCTCAAAAGCAAAGATGAGCTATCCAGATGTGTTGAGGGTCTGGAAAGCATTTCTATCCTCCGTCATAAGGCTTAGACATGCTAAGTGCTTCACAGCTCTGTCCCATTAATACTTTCTTTTTTAGATGTGTTTCTTGGCTGGCTCAGCATAACCCCCTTACTCAGTAAATTTCCTTCAAGGAAACCAGTCCCTCCAAAAGAAGGTGTGTGCCCCCCCACCCCGCTCCCATGTCAGGGCCAAGCACTGCTCGATGGCGCTTTTAGAAGCTGAGCAGAAGCTTCTAGGAGCACGTGCTCCTAGCAGCTGAGCCTCCGGCATGTGCTCGGTGGTTGTTTTGCTCCTGCTGGAGAGAGCAGGCAGGAAGCACCTTGCCAGGCCTGCTGTGAAGGCTGGGTCAGCAAACTGCATCTGCACCCACTGGTGCCATGGGAGTTCGGTGTGGGCATTGGAGTCATGTAGACAGTCTCTTTCTGGGGGGGTCTCATCCACCTAGTAGCCATTACCACAACTATAAACAGCTTTTGAGATTTATAGCATCACATACTATCTGGGAAGTGTTGTCCATATAACTTGGGTACTGCTCAGGAGACCCTAACAGGCTGTGCTGAGGGGACTTCAAGGGCTGCTGATGTACTCCTGCAATTCAGGCTCCGAGAATTTCCCTGAGAATATCTCTCTCAAGCACTATCACAGAATAATTGTGCTTGAACGAAGAGTTTTCTCCCCGTCTCTATGATACAGGCAAGAAACCTCTGCTCCTACATATCCCAACATCCCTGTAAAGAAAAGGCCTGGTGACAGGTTTCCAATGTCTGGTGTTTTGTGCCACACATATTTTAAAAGCAGCGTTTTACTCCAACAATTTTTTAAGTGTCTCAATGAGTGTGGGTTTATCTTGACTGCCTGTAAGGAAATCCCACAAGTTCCTGTTGAATGGTAATTATTTACATAACAATATAGAGTTGATTCATCTACAATTAAATTATTTTAGGCTTTGAAAATAATAGTCAGGTTTGTCCCTTTTACTCCAGGCTCGACTTCCTCTCAAGTGGATGGCTCCTGAATCCATATTTGATAAAATCTACAATACAAAAAGTGACGTGTGGTCCTATGGTGTCTTGCTGTGGGAGATATTTTCCTTGGGTATGTTAACTCTGCACGTCGGGAGCTGGAGTCAGGAATGGGGACTGCAGCTTGCGGAAAAACATCCATTACCTTCAATGATCTTTTGACAGGTGTTTAATAAATACTTAGATCAGTCAGAGGTGGGGTGTGCAGATAGAGGCAGAGGGAGTATCGTGCCCCTGTGAATTAGAAGTTTTGGTGCTTGTAAGGCACACTGAAAGCTCTTTTGCCATGCTGAGAGCCTTAATGGATAGCACAGTTGTTTAAGAACATTCTCACCTACTTCTGCCATGAGCAAAACCTAAGCTTCCCTCTTTTCTCTGTTCAAACCCTTGGCTGAGTATGCAGGGCAGCACAGCCAGAACAGTTGCAGTACTTTGTCTGACTGATGCCACAAACCAGAAAAATCAAGCAATTTTTAAAGCATTTTTATTAAATGTGGAACTCTATGGGATAACACAGAGCTGTGAGCCTGAGTCTTCAGCTGCCCAGGCCCTCCCATGCCACAGAGAGCATTCAAGACACTGAGTGCCATGAGCTGGGTGCTCTCTCAAAAGCTCCTTATTTCTCTTGTGGGAGCAAGGGAGCCAAACACACAGAGAGGCATTTGCATGTATCCAATTCTGTCACCTCCATTTCCAGCCTGAGACCAGGAGATCCCCCCAGTCCAGGAGGGATCCCACATGCCACTCACCCCAGCTAGTGGATACAGCAGGTGAAAAGCATCTGCACAGATGCCGCAGGATGAACTGGAGCATACAATCTGAAATTAAAACCCCGTGAAGCTTTCCCCCCTCCCTTTCCTTCATGTGGAAAAGGCAGGATACAAGATGTACACTGAGTGGGAACAACAATGACCGACAGAATAGAAGAATCTTAATTGAGTTCAACACAGAGGCTGACAAAAGCGGCAAACAGCAGAGGAAACAATACTATACAATTCTCAGGACAATCAATCATTTATTAGTTTAAATACGTGTTGTTGGTCAGCCTGCCAACTCTTGTGATTTTATGGTCAGCTTCATAATACCTGACATTTTTTTCTTAAAGCTCCAGCTCCTTGAACCTGGCAACTCTCTGACAGGTCCTTTTTCTTTTCTTTCGTTCTCCCTTTTCCTGTTTTCTTTTTTGTCCACATAAAAAAACCCCACAACAGCACAATCGGGTTGCATCTTAAAAACACAGAAACTAGAAAACCAGTGCAAATGTACTGTTATCTGATTTAAAACAAAGATTTCATTTTTTTCCCAAGGTGATTTTGAGCATTTGGGGTTTGTTAATACTCTGCTTAGTAGAATTTGGAGTAGTCCAAACCAACAGAAAGATCAGACTTGGCTTTTCAAGGGATACTGTTCAAGTGAAATTCATGTGTATTTTTTCCTTTCAGACTACATTGCAAATAGTTGTGGGTTTGATCTTGCCCCCCTCCAAGGACTGGGGCTTGGGGCACCACCAGCAGTAGGTCCCTGCCTGTGGCAGCTGGCAGGACCAGACCTTGCAGGGGAGGGGACATCCTCTGACCCCCAGCTCTGCAACCTGGCACTGCACATCCCAAGTGTTTGAGGGAGATGCACAAGGGTTACAGCTAGGTCACAAATACCCAACTCAAGGCATGTATCTATTCTCCCAATGTTACCTCCAGGTGCCTCTCCTTACCCTGGAGTCCAAATAGATGAGGATTTCTGCAGCAGACTGAAGGAAGGCACAAGAATGCGAGCTCCGGAGCAAGCGACCAAGGAGATGTAAGATGCCTTTGCTTGCCTTGTGTAGCACCCTCCATCCTGGCCTGCCTTGCAGATAATGTAGAGTCTCTGTAAAGCCACCCTGGCCCAGTCTAAGGAAAAACAACTCAATCCTGTGTCAGTGTTTTCTTGTGCACCCCCCACCTTGGCCCCCTGGTCCTCCTGCAGGGTAAGAGAGGGCAGGGAGGGACATGGACCCGAGCCCAGTGCACCACCAGGGCTGTGCTCCAAAGGGAGCTTAGCAAGAAGGAGAAGTAGGAAGGTCATTCATTCCTCGCCAGGTTTAATATTTACTGACACGTACACAGATAAGTGCTGGAGGAATGTGACATTATTAACATAATCTTGACTTGGGAAGTGACAGCAGAAGCTTCCTTGCAATCACTCTGGTAATGAGGGTCCACCCTTTCCTGTACACAGTGTCTGATGGCAGAGGAAGGTGACAGGGACCTGCAGCCTGTCGTCTGAGTCCTTCCACCATGACGTTGGCTGTTGATCCCCACTCCTCTCCCTTCAGGTGCAGCCTCAAGCTGCTACTGCATGGCCAACACCTTTTTGGAGACCTAGGGGGGGTCCAAATGAGACCGTGAGTTTACAGCCCCTCTGCCCTGAAGTGGGACAGAGCACCTTGCCCAGGGAGACACACGCAGCACACTGAACATTCACCCCAAGAAACAACTCATTGAGAAACATGAACATATCTTGGGTGTTTTACCTCTGGAGGTAAAATCAAGTACGTGTAGATGTCTTGGTGCCTTTCTGAGTGCTTTGTCATGACTCTAAATAGCAACACTTACCAAAAAATAGTTCTGGAAGAAGAAAAGGATGCAAGCCAGCCATGCCTATCTGGGAGTATTGCCCATCAGCTAATTTTATTATCCTAGTGACAGTAGATAAGAACTTTTTTTTTCTCTTCCACATATTTTATTGCAGGAAGGAAAGCTCAGCTTGACCAATACAAGGAAATGACACATTCATATAAGTCATCTTAGGAAGCCTTAACCTAAACATCGCCAGTTAATAGATGTTTAATATAAAGGTTTAATGGTTAATTAGGAATGAAAAAAAGCAAGTATGACAAGTTGGTTAAATTATTCTTTTGATGTGGTCTTCCAGGGTCTTGCAGGAAGGTTTTTGTGTTTTTGTTTGTTTTTGGTTTTGTGGGGTTTTTTTTGTTTTGTTTTTTATTGGGTTTTGGTGGGGGTTTTTTTTGTGTGTGTGATTGGGTTACTGTTTTAGGAAGAGGCCTCGGTGGTGTTAAGAGAGAATCTTTGTGAAGACAGGCGGGTTCAGGAGTTAATTCTATCACTGACAAGCTGTCAGTGACTGCACTGCCTGAGATCAAATTGAGCTATAACCCTACCATGTGCTCACTTTGCTTTTGTTCTCACAGTTACCAAATCATGCTGGACTGCTGGCAGAGCAATCCCAATGACAGGCCACGGTTCTCTGAGCTGGTGAAAAAGCTGGGCGACCTGCTCCAAGCAAATGTCCAGCAGGTACTAATGTCACAACCACATGGTGTCACCAGGGCAGGGGTGACTGGCCACATGGTCCCAGGAATAATGCTTTGGTTTCTTGTTGGCATTTAGGAAGGCAAAGACTACATACCCCTCAGCACAATATTTACAACTGAAAGTGGGTTTCCCCCTGCATCTGACCCTTTGTGCAATGAAAATCTTTCTGTTATGAGCTCAAGTTGTGGAAGCACTGAAAACATCAGGTGAGACAAGCAAGATTAAGACTGAGTTTGTTTGTTGGGGATGGTACCTCACTGCACAGCCTGTTTTGGACCTGGATGAGAGGAAACACTCTCATGTGTCCCATCAGCCACTGAGCCACCCACTGGGCTGGGACGGTTCTTTGGAGTGTCCCTGCACAGGGGTACCTTCAGGTCACAGGGCTCAGGCACTGTGAGAGGGGCAGCTGTGTGCACCCCACAACTTGGAAGTGAGGTTTGGGTGGGGTCTGGTTAACAAGTCCCTTTTGTATGACCTAGCTTGGTGACAGTTGGGAACTGCCTAAAGAAACAGAGACATATCCAGCTCTTCCTGCTTACACACTTCACACTCTCACCAAAAATTCTCCTGCTTTTCTTGTTGAACAGATACATAAACACTTTCAAAATAACCCCCCACCAGCGCATAAAGACATTTGAAGAGCTTCCCATCAAAGAAACGCTTGTATTTAATGTAAGTGACTCCTGAGCCACATGGTGCACCATGTATTTCTTTTTATTTGTGTGACAGATTTAATATAGGGATAATCAGGATGGGGGGGTTACTGTTTTGTCAGGTCTGCTGATACAAGGTGCAAGATTAGCTGTGCTTGCAACAAGATGTTATCTCACTGCCTTACAAATTGGGGTCAGCAGATCCTTGTTGACCATGTCATGAGCTGCAAATACTCCTCTGATAAAAAGTGGTCAGTTCCAGCGGGTGCTCAGAGCACAGCTGCCAGAGTCCCACCTGAGTCCCACTGGTGTGGAAAATCCCTTGGATTTGCGTTTTCATCTGAATAGTAGCGCACAAATGAGAATTGTGAGCCACATTTCCATCAGAGAGCCCTGGTAGGAACAAATCCTATTATCAGATGGACAAGATGGGGACATGTCAGTTAATGGAACACACATACAATCCTGGTACGGGTGGGCACAGATGAGAGGTTGGGGCAAGTTTTTAGTGACCCATTTGCATGCATTAAGCAATAGGAGGTGGCAAAGGCACAGTGCTCCTCACAGGATTGAACTATGGGCTGGCCAGAACCTCACATTGCATGTAGACACTTTTAGCACCCTGTATCTGCATTAACAGTATGTGTTTCCTGGACTCCAAAGCAAGGGCACTGCATCACCTCAAGTAGCACTGAGCTGCTCCTAGACCTCTTTCAGTATCAGCAACGAAATGGATGCTGGAAATCAGACCAAAGAGGATTTGAGTCCACTGTGAATTCTACAGTTAACACCTATTAAGATTGCATCTTTCTTTTTTCTTCAAGGATTACCAAGCAGATAGTGGGATGGTGCTGGCTCCAGAAGAACTGAAACGCTTCACATGGACAGGCAGCAAGCAGAAACGGACACTCTTTGGGTCTGTATTTTGTTCCCTTCTTCTTATATTTTAGAGGGCAAAGAAGGATTCAGGGTCCTTGTGCTAAACTGTGCCTTATCAAAGTAGCTAACGTGTCCCCAGTCCCCACAAACACTCTTGGTGAGGTGTGTGCCACTCAGTTGAATCAGCAGCTGATCATCTCCTCCACCTAACCCTCTATATGCCTTTGAGGAGACAAATAACCCTCAACCCCATGGATGCACATCAGCAATATGACTTATTAGCACTCTATTGATCCACCAAAGCCTCAACTTAATGCCAGGCTGGACAAATGAGTGTCAGGGAGCACTAAACTAAGGTAAGAGTCAGGTAACCGTAGGAAATAAGCTGTTGATAATGGAGGAGGAGGAATGTGTGGCTGTGAAGGACCTGCAGTTGTTTCTGCAAGTCCCCAAGGGCACCCCAGTTAGGACAAGGACCTCTGGGCTTGTTTTTGCCCTTCTTTTCCATGACTCAGCTAAGCACAGCCCATTTAACACCCATGGGCTCAGGATGCTAAAGTGGCAACTTTACAATAGATGGATGTGAGGGCCTCACTTCTCTTCCTGCCTTTAAGCACTTGAATATATTGGCCATCTTCCTCCACCTAATTCCTGACAGCTGCCCAAGCAGGGAACTAGGGCTGCCCTAAGAAATGAGTTGCACTGACATGAACTCTCTGCAAATGGGAAGTGTTTATTTTCTCAATGCCGGCACTCTATCAGTTCCCAGCCACTGCCAAGCTGGAAGTGTCCTGGTTTCAGCTCAGTGCTCTCACCCAGCCCAGAGACTGGCCAGACCCAACCCATCATTCATCTCACGCTGGCAGGAGGTCAAGGCCATCCTACCATCCTGCCTGTGCCAAACTTGTCAGTGACTTGCAATTGGGCAGGCTCAGAGGTGTAGCATTGTAGCGACAAACAACTGGAGCTCGCTGAAAAATGCAGTCCAGGCAGAAAGGACTCACTTCAAGAAAAATTCCAGTGACTAAGAGGGCGTTGGTTGAAAGCACAGAAATACGTGTATGAGAGCGTGCACACTCACAGAGCTGAAATACACAACGTGGGTAAGTGTGCTGCTGGCAGGAGACTGAACTGCACGCAGGAGCGCCGCTCAAGCGTGGCAAAGCCAGGGCAACAGAAGCCACTCCAAATGAATGCTGGGAAACCCTTTCTCCTGCCTTGGCCTTTCAGAAAATAGGCTTGTAAGCAATTGTATGATATTTTAGTTCTGTTGAGGCACACTGTCTTTGAAGGAGCCAGGTACTCTAGAGATTGGAATGTGTGGATTGAGACTGGATATTACAGGGTTTCAAAGGACGCAATGATTCCTAGAATCAGTTTAACTCATTTTTTCTCTGCGTAAACATGACATTTCTGAAGGCTGCTGTCAGCCACAGAGACAACATGGCAACCTCCCCAAACGAAATTTATGAAATGCCTTTTTTCTTTGCATGGCACAGATGCATGGAGTGTGGCCCAAACATCCCTCCAGAAGTGCTTAAAGGGGCATTTTTAGCTGCTGAGGAAAAAGGAATGCTTGGAGAGGAAAAAAATTGAACTCAACAGTGTTGAGTTGCTAGAACCTAAAACCTTGGGGAAATGAGTGGTTGACTGAGATCATACAAACTCATCTGGCCTGCAAGCTGAACAAGTGGTTCTGTAGTGCTGCCCCAGAAAGCAAGCACTCACCTATGTGAATGGAGGCGGTGATCCTTTAGCCTGCACACATTCCTANACCAAGTGGTTCTGTAGTGCTGCCCCAGAAAGCACTCACCTATGTGAATGCAGGCAGTGATCCTTTAGCCTGCACACATTCCTAAAAGTGATAGCTTCTTAGTAAGCATCCTTTACTCAGGCTAAATTGGAGCAGTAAATAAACGCCCCTAAACTTTGTACTGAGCAAGGCGTGGAGTTGTTTGACACATGTGAACTCATCTAAGTAGATGCACAGTCCTGCTCCTTCCCTTGCATCTCAAGCATCCTCCTCTGTGGTCCTGTGCTCTTGTGCTGACATTTCATCTTGGCTTGCCTTGCAGGGAACTGGTTCAGGTTGCCAGATTATCCGAACAGCCCCAGAATAGTTCCTGAGTGAGCAGTAGCAGCTCACTGTCAGGGTAGCTGGTGCCAGCACCAGGCTGAGGAAGGTTTTCACCCCTCTTTTGGCAGTAGATTACTTACCATTAGATCCCCTTCACTGCAATGCCCCAGAGCACTTGCCCTCAACACTGTAAACCTCGCACTGCAGTTTAGGACACAGATGCAGACAAAATGCACTCGCAAGCAGTGGGCAGGTCCTGAGGCAAGGCTGAGGGTTCTGTAGGCCTGTGCAGGCTGGCTTGCCTTTTCCTGGGATCGCATGGTTCCCCCCTGTTGTCCCCTCCTCTTGAGCTTCCACTTTTCCTGCATAGGGAGAGGCACTAATGCCAAAGCTCACTCTTGGTTTCACTATAGGAAAGAGCATCAGCCCAAACCCTGGTGAGCCCTCAGGCCAAGGTGGTGGCCAGGAACACAGAACAGAAGTCATTGCAATGTGTCTTGGACTTGCTAATGCCATTGAGATGAAAATGATATTGTGAACAGCATGAAGAGAAATAGGTCTTTCCTAATATAAGGTCTTGGGTAACAAGATCCCAATAGAAAGGTCTGGGGGCAGAGAAGAACGGTGTGTGCTCCGCTACAAGTGGAAAGAATCCCAACTGCAACCCTTTTCTAGCTTTTCAGTACTGGTGAAAAAGCCCAACCCAAGGAAGCCAAAATCCTTGGGCTGAGACAAACCTTTGAGCCAATGTAAATTCCTCCTGTGAGCTGGAATAAGCACCTCAAGAGCCACAGCCAGCCTCTAACCTCACCCTGGTCCCAGACGTGTCAGGAAAGCAGCAGCAATTTCATCCAACAATCCCAATTAAAGATCTACTAAGCACATTTTCCAATTACGTGACTGGAATGGAAAGAAGATAGTCCACAGCTAGATAAGCCTTTTCTGACTGTAAACTCAAGTCTCAAAATGACGCCTGACTTCAGATGCCAAAACCCCTTGGGCTCCCTCAAAACTCTTTGTGAGAGTGCATGCCCAGGTACAGCAGTGCAAGATTAACAGATGCAGCTCTACTGATATCAAGGTTTGTTAATTAAAGTAGAAGCCAAGTCTAACTCACAAGAAAATTCTCAGGATGAAACAACCTGATGATGAATGAAAGGATCAAAGGGTGAGTTTTAAGACCATAACTTTGCATGCACACTCCACTTTCGCCAGCCCACTGCTCCTAAGACTCACAATTACAATGTAAATCACAGAAACGCTTCTCTTTAAACCCCTCACAAAAAGTCCATTGAGTCTGTGACTAACTTTGTCATATTTACAGAATTTATCCCAAGGGCAATATAAAAATACGGGATGCATCTGCAGCCCTTATCATGTGGGTTCCTCCTCATGAACTCCATCCATCTACGAATAAATGGAATGGGGTGGTCTTCTTGGAATTGGACCTTCCAATTTCCTACAATAGGACAGAAGACATAGACTACACTCCTTAAAAAGCATACAGGCTTGTGATTTAAGAATTTGAGAAACTGTGACATCTAAGAGAAACCGTTACTTCTCCATTTCCTAACCAGGAATGAACCTGTGCTACCAGTTCTGTACTTTTATTTAAAGATCTAGTGCAAATTAAAATTAAAAGCAAAACCCTGGGCTCTGAAAGCCTCAAAAGATGTTCTGACTGTCTTCTCTGGAATTCAAGACTAGGGTTGCCAACATTCCTGACCTTATAAACAAAGAGGGGTGAATTGTTCATGAACTTCTAAAAATACAGGGGAAGGAATCTAATTTTAGGCATTGTGGTCCTACATGTTTACCTTAGGATTTCACATGTAATCAATGATGGAAAATGCTCTGGCTTGTCCTTTGTCTATGGATAAATCTCTGGTATCCAACTTCAATGGTGTGAAAATTCTCTTTGCCTTAACTTTTTTATTGGAAGAACCCTTTCAAGCGCTGCAATCTCTTAATACGGGTGAGAAAGTGCTGTAAAGCAAACAGTGTCTTTAAGAGTGGCTTGGTTAAGAAGACTTGAAACCCCTCTTTGAAAAGGGCATCTTATAAAAGGCAGCTTACAGGATGACTGGTCCTTTGGACAGGAAATCTGTAATTCAAACCAGCAGTTCATGTCAGCAGTTCAGTTCAAAAGAAGCCCAAGAGAGAAGATACTCAGACCTCATGCCCCTCATCACAAACACTGCCCTTTTATCTTAGGAATTCATCCCAGAATTAGGCTTTGGGAACCCCTACACTAAGTTTTCTACTTTTGCCCCAAGGCTCGAGACCTTTCATTACTTTACTCCTGCTCAAAAAAACCCCAGTTCCTTTGGAAGAACATTTGGGCACAGGGACCCTACGGGGATGCAGAGCCCAGCCACAGCACAGATGCATTTTGCATCTGCACTTTGCCCTGCAGTGACTTTTCACTCCCCAGCACCTGCCACAGATGAGCCACTAGAGCTTAGGCTGAGCAATCACATACTCCCTGCAAACACCAAGATTGATACAGTGAACAGTGATGTTCAGTCGCAGGGGACTCAGGGAACACAGGAGGGCTCCTTCATTCCTCTGTTCCACACTCCCATTGATGGAGCCTGTAAGCATTGATGCCCTCCCCATCATGTGAGAATAAACAAAGCTGCTTCTCATGACCTGGCTTTGCTCAAGGCATTACAACAAATGCCTTTACAAGTTAAGTAAGCTCACAGTGACATTGCTCTCTTACAGCATTAAAGGTGCCAGCAGGAGCAAGGAGTCAGTGCTTTCTGGAACAACCAAGACAAGAAGCTTCTGCAGTTTCAGCTGTGACCATCTCAGTGACTCCAAGCGAAGATACACCTATGGTAATGCGGTGCTGGAGAAAACAAAAGCTAACCATTCTCCCCCTCCTGAATATAACTCTGTTGTCCATTATTCTCAACCATCTGTTTAAGTATTTCTAGGCCAAGATCTAAATACGCATTTAATCAAAAAAGGTTTTTATGAAAAACTGTCAGTTGAAAAACTTTGACCCAAATAATTTTAATTATCATAAAATTTGGAAGGTTATCATTGGCTTAATCACAGTGATCTGCTTTTCTACAGACCACAACAGGCATATTCAAAATACAGCAACATACTATTGCTTAGGCGTCAACTTTCCCAAATGCTCAAAACCAACACAATGGGCAAGGATAGAGAAGAACTAAACCCAGAGACAGGGCTGCAACAACAGGGAATACATTATCAACCCAGTTTGGATAAGCCTGCTGAAATCAAGTAAATATTCTTGAAGTTTTGCACTTTATTAGTATGCCAACATGCACACACTGGAACCAAACCACAAGCTAGATAAGTTAAAGCCAAGCTCTGTCCACAAAAACCTTGTGGACTTTCTAACACTGCACTGATTATATTTTATATATGGGAATCTGTCTGAAAAGACAGGATGGCTACTAAACTGCATATACTTTAAATTAATTGATCGCTAGAGAGTTTGAAGAGATCAGTTAGAAATTACAAGACAATCTCCCTGTAAAGTTAGGGCATTTTTTCTATGAAGAGTTAAATTTCCATGTTAGTTACCACCACATATGTACAGGAATAAAAGTGTATCATTTATTTGCAACAGACTTTGGTATAGCATCTCAGAAAGAGCATGAGTGTTCTTTGCTCAAGAACTATTAGGATGCACCCATTCCCTTTCACCTTTGAATGCAATATTAAAATGAGAGTAGGCCACTTAACACAGTAGCACTGATATCTTCAAATCAATTACTGCCCAATCTCAGCTCCTCATGGTCCAGTAAAAATATATATTAACTCAAATGCTACATGTTATATGGTCTTGACCTCTTAGAATTCAGCTTAGGAGCTGTGAATGTAACCCACTAACAAACAAAGGCAAATGACCTTTTGCATATTTACAAATAAAAATTATCTTAGATATTCAAATAAAATAAATGTACCACTACTGCTAAGCTAAGTATCAATTTCAGATCTTCCTGGCCAAGAGATCATCACTTTTAAGTATCTATTGCACTGTCTCTTGCTGGCAAAGTATATTTGACCTTGATCAAAACAAAAGTTTAGGAACTGTTTCCTAACTTGAACTGAGCGAAAACAGTTACAGGATGATACATCTCAAAGGAAGTGTTTGCACAATGTAAATATATAAATATGCTTTTTGTGCATAAATATTTAAGAAAACTGGATTACAAAGATTACTTTTATATGAACCTCCTAAGTGTCTTCAGATGTGAATATCTCCTATTGTATTTTCTGTCTTCATATAATGTATTTGACTGCTAAATTCATATAATAAAGTTTGCTTTTGAAAGAATTCAGAGTTCTGTCAATGTCAAAGACTGCTGTGGCAGGTGACTCAGCACTGGGCAGCACAAACATCTGGCACAAAATCCATCCCATTGCCAGTTTTGTGAGCAAATGAGAATGTGGAATAATCACTCAGAAGGCACACTTCTCACATGGCAAAGCAAATACAGTGACAGACACAGAGGCAAAAATTCAACTCTGCCTCTGGGAGAGGCAAGATTTCATGGCTGGGGAAGACTAAGCAGCCTATGAACAAACATCCACTCAACCACTCACCATGCCCAGTTCCTTCTGCAGCCAGAAGATCCGCAACAGATGAAAGGACACCAAACAGAATTAAGGTGTCCCCAACAAAGCCTGTTCTGAAACTACTGTGACATCAGGTAGCACCTCAGGCCTGGTCAGATGCTCTCTCTTCTTCAGAGAATCTCCACATCCCCACCCCAGCCATGTGAGGTCATGGAAGGAAATGGAGATGAAACTTTATTTGTGAAAGCTGAACATAATGGGATCACCTACTGCTGCAGGAGCTGTGTAACTGCTGCTGCACATTACTAAGGAGGAAACTGAAGACTAGATATGTGCAATCAAGCTTATTGAAGACTTATAAAAATACTTTTAAAACATTGCAATTTAAGGGATAATAACTCCATGTTAGACATATGCAGGGAATACTGGCAGTTTCACATATAGTGCACAAAATTTCATGTTCCATAAGCATGGTCAGGTTTGAATGGATACAGGAGATCTTATCCCACCAGCAAATCACCTAACCTTTGCTGGTTAAAAATACAGAAAAAATAATTCTGGGAAGTGAAGCTGTCATGACTCCACATGCAAATTCTCAGAGAAATTAATATACTTTGTTTTTTGGGGAAAAAAAAGCTCAATAAATATGGAAGTAAGGGTACTTGATCAGAGTTTTCAAAATTAGGGCTTATCTAATAAAGAAGACCCCATCCAACTGAAGCAGATGGGATTTGACTTGGGAGTTAAGGAAATATGCATGAGTACAATTTCAGTCAACAGCATCTGTATGTTTTAAAACATCTGATACACAAAGTGGTAAACACTAAACACGATTTGTGACTCTTGATTGTTGAAACTCCGCATAGCAAACAGAATGAATACAAAAGTATGAGACAGAATGAAATACAATTCCGGCACCAAAGTTGAAAAGCCCTGTATCCAACTTCAGAACTTCACGTTGTCAAAATAAGGCCACGTTACTTCTGGTATTCTTTATTAAAAATACTGCTGTACACATGAACAATGAAAACAGGATTAAAGATGAGTAACACATATTGGGATCATGACATTAGAACTTAACATACTGGTGCTTTTTAGGGGAAGCAGTTGACACCTGAATTACCGAAACAAGGGCAAATCAAAAATACATAGGTACCCTCAACAAAATATTTACAATATAGTAAATACAGCAACAGAATTTAAAACAGGTACAAAAAATTAAAATGACCAACATCATATGATTTCAAAGGTTGTCCCTTCTGTGCTTTTAGCTGTAAAAATTTGGAAGGTCAGAAGTAAATTTCCCATCTGGGAGGGCACATCCTGGTGACTCTTCTTTTAAATACAGATACACAGTTCTTCCTATGACTGCATCAAACTACAACTTTAGGACAACCTTCTAAATGGAATTAAAATGGGGTAGAAGGGCTCTCCCCAAAAAAATACCCAAGCTGAACTTCAGACTGTTCAAATCATTCCCAAATACAGACCAAATAAAATAAATAGAAAACAAAGCTCAACTTCTCTTTTATTTTATGTATTACCTGACACCAAATATCTTCTGGCTGACATTATGTACGAAAACTTATTAGCTGTCTACCTTTATATTTTTTAAACCAAGTCCTGAGGTTACTAGGGGCTGAAGCAAACTGACATTATGCAAATACACACAGGTTTGCAATTTAGACATGTCTTGCAGAGGGTGTGCTGGTCTAAAAAGGATGAGAATTCAAGCCCTATTTTACCCCTGCCTTACACTTTCACAAAATATTGGTCCACAAATTAAATTTTCAAAGGTTCCCAAACCCCACAACTAAACAGATGATCCCCTTTCATTTTCAAAGAAAACAATACTGGAAAAAACCTCAGCCCGCTTATAAATTAAGCATTCCATATTTCTTCTAGAATACA
Source organism: Pachyramphus minor (assembly GCA_013397135.1). NCBI lineage: Eukaryota > Metazoa > Chordata > Aves > Passeriformes > Tyrannidae > Pachyramphus > Pachyramphus minor. Next base: position 561,703 of record VYXB01003699.1, read on the forward strand.
AGTACTTCTTTTTTGTACAAAAGAATTACAATATGATTTGTCAAAAAACATAGAAAAGACAGCTGCTCTTCCTCAAATACATGAGCTAATGATAAAAGACTGTTTTGCATGTTCACTCTTCAAAGTTCCTGTTCCTTTTATATTAAAAAGAACATTCTGGCAACTGTTATCGTTTGAATATTAAACATTATGTTCCTTTTAAAATTGCAACAATAATCAATTTTTAAACTCATCAACTGATGCTACCTAATGTGGATTCAACCACATTTTCTAACATGTGTAAAGCATGTCCCTAGTCTTCAAAGCTTTCGATGTGAAGAGAGTTGCTTTTTTCTTGATGCAAGTCTCAAGGCGGAGAATCATTTTAAAGCTTATAAAAGTGGACAGAGAAATATTAAAAACTTCTCTGAAAACTACAAATATTGAGAATTATTAAAATTGATGTCAGTAACATCAGTTGCAAGTGCTTAGAGTCTGTCCTGACCTTTTGAGTTTCCACATTTTCTTCATGGTGAGCACCCAGTGCTATTAAAACATTCAGTGCTGGGAAAGGATAGATACAGTCTTCACTACTGCTTTAAGAAAGGAAATTCCTACATATTTGGCAGTCTTCAGTATCAAAGTGTAGGTGTTTAACTAGAAATCCCATAAATACCCAAGTTTGGAGACAACTGCATGTCCAAATATTAGAAAGGTAATTGAGGAGGAAAATTCCAGACTTTTGAGACTGAATTACTTCAGGAATATTCATGTGTTGAGTATTATCAAAAGTAATATTACTTTGGGCTAAGCAGTGACTGCAAAGGCACAGCAGATCATTATCCCTCCAGATTCAGGCCGTAAAACTTGAAAAGCTCTTGATGCCAGACAACTGCTGTGTTTAGTTAATCTTCTTTTAACAGTGTCTTTGTATCTGTATCCAGTGTAGCGTACCATAATAAAGCTGTGGTTCAAAGAACAGAACTTTTATACAAAAATTATACTGTAAATAACCTAAAGTAATACACTCCTGAAACTTCAGGCATTTGAACAATTTCTTTTAAAAAAAAATCTATTAAAAAAATTGCATAAATGTAAATGCTTCTGACTACCAGGAAAACATACAAACAGTTTTTAAAAGGCGCTGGTTGTGTTTAGAGCAAGTTTGATATGCTCCTTAAATTATAGATGTTTCCCATTATGCTATTTTCGTCACTTTGCTTAGACAAAGTTTAAATCAAATTACAGGGGACCTTCTTCCTTTTTTGTCAATTCAGCAATACTTCACGTGACTGGTTTTAAAAAGTTTCGCCTTCTCACATTTCTTTGAGCTAACAGTGGGTGGCATACAGAGCTTGCATACAACACACTTTTACAGAGGTTACAAACTAAACGGTCATTAATAGAACACAATTTCTATTAAATTATTTACCTGGTCCTTTATGCTATTCTGGGTGCAAATAATATCAAAAATGAATAAATTTTGCTATATCTTCAGTGACAAAAATGTATCCCAGAAATGTCCTTGCAAAGAGTTTCCCTTAAAGTATACAATGTGGCAAAACTTCAGAGATCAGAAAAGTCTTAAAAAAATTAAAATTAGTGCATATACAAGTGGAAAAAATAAAAGTAGGAACATCATGCACCTGATGTGTTCCTTAATCTAAAATAAATTCTTCACAGATAAAGCCTCCAATGGCAGCCTTAGCTCTAGGATAAGTGAAACATTCTTCCCTTCAAGTAACAGTGTACCTGACTGAAGTGCAAGCAGCTTTGCTCATCTCCTGTTTGTTTCCCAAATGTGAAATGAGATGACAACAACAATTCAGCTGTAGTGCAATTTGCTATTGGTTAAGTTCCTCAGCAATGTCCTGCATGCTTTCAGCAAATACTACAACTGACCATTTGCGGCTGCAATCAGTTCTTGAAAAGTATTTTCAAAGCAGCGCTTTAAATCGCTGTAAGTTACCACAAGTACACTCTTCTCATCTCTGGAAATGAGGCTTATTTTTTCTGGCACACCAGCATCTAACTGTAACAAGAATGCAAAAGATAAAATAAAAGAAGTGTGAAAGAAATGGCAAAACATTTCCCCAACAACAAAAGCAATCAATTTCTTGGCAAGTACATTGTTATGGTGCAGTTCAAATCCGCTAACAGCACAGAAAGGAAGGATCTGAATTGCACCACAACAATGTTCTTGCCAAAAAATCGAGACATTTTGGTTTTAACCTGATGGACATTCCAGACCTTAGGACTAGATTACCATTGTTTTCTTCCCTTTCCACAAAGCAAATAATCCTGCAATGCTATCCTTCCCTGCGTGGAAGCAAAGTTTTCATACAACTCCTGAAGAACAAAACTACGTTTGACATTATATTTGCATGTAAGATCCACAAGCCTCCATGTAGGGTAGTTAAATTACTTCTTGCCCACTCTAAAACGAAATAATGGATGGATCAGCCAGAGGTAGTCTGAAAACTGGTAGAAACCCGAACCTCACATTTTTAGCAGCAACAGAAGCAAACTAGTTCCTATATTTCCTAAGATGTATGCTATATTTCATCCCTTAGGAAAAAAAGTTACCTTGACATAATCCATAATCAAGCAGATAATTTGCTGCTGAAGATTAAAGTTTGTTCCACATTTGTTTTCATGTTTTGTTCTGACTTCTCAAATTCAATATGAACTTTAGAGATGTACCATTAAATCCTAATTTGGAACGTAGCAATATCCTACTTCACAAGCTGAAGCCCCTTTCAAACACTGTATCTTATGTACTCCTCACTTTGCAATAAACGTTCACCAATGGAGAACTGTCAGACTCAGTTATAATGCAAAACTTTTGTAGCTCTGTTTTAGTTGGTATGTTGATATTTCCAAATACTTGAACTACAAACTTTCTTGTTCCAATACAGAAAGTGGGGATATGACACTATCAATCTAATCTTTGGAAATACAACTCCAGCAGGCTCAAATACATGTATTATAGTGTTCTACTGAATAGCAAAACAATTAAATTTGTCACCAAGATGTTCCACTAGCTGCTGCCTGGAGCAACACAGCAAGCTAGCAATTTCTTGTATTTGTCTTTTAAAGTAATGTTATGAACATAACCTTAAAAGCCGTAACCTCCACATTTTAAAGATCCTGCTTTGTGAACAGCTTCAGAAGGACAAAAGTAAGCCAATTAGCTTCTTATTTTTGTATAGTAGGATAAAACCACCAGTGTCTTCCACCATCCATCACAAAATATTAACACTATCAAAGTGTTTATGAAATATTTTCCACTGTTCATTCTCATTATCATCATACAATAAATCAAGGAACTACCTTAATTAATATAGGATATGGAAGATCTGTATTAAGAAAGCCACACAGCTAACTAGAAACATCAATATTTATGTCTTTTTCTCCTCCTGTGGAGGCATAAATCAGTATCTCAGCTGAAAAGATCCCCAAATTGCCACATCGAAAAAAAAAAAAGATTTTTTTTTTTCCTAACAGAGTAGCTTTCATTCAAAAGGAATGATTTTGGAGCATAGAGGGAAAGCCCAAATAAACTAGTACACACTATAGTTTTGGAAGTGCTTTTTAGAGTGTATTTCCAAAGTAGAGTTCTGTAAGCCTTACATTTTTTGTGTGCTGAGCCCACAACCACAGAAGAGAAGAGCCTCTGTTTAAAAAGATAAGCCATGAACATTTATAGAACAAGGCATTCTTTGATATTGTCTCTTACCTGACCTACGAATTCAGGACTGTCCCCTCTTGCTACAGTACTGTATGGGTCACTGCTTTCAAATCATGATGGCATTTCACTGCCTATTTGAATGTCAACATGCTTTCTTTTTGATTTAGCCTCAATCCCTTTAATGTCCCTTTTAAAGTGATTACAGACACCAACCAGAAAGACAAAAAGGAGGTTAAAGAAATGCACAGCAGTGGTCTAATAGGAAGTTAGAAACCCTGACAATTTTAGAAAAAGATTTAACTGTAGTTAAGTCAGTTATTACATGTCAAAGGATCTGAATATATTCCGGGGTTTTTTTGGGAAAGTTGGCTATTCTAATCCTAGAAAAGAAGACACTGGGCACTGAAACTGTGTATTGTCAGTGTCTGCATCACCATTCTCTATAGAGTGAGTGAAATGACCAAGTAGCTACAACAACAATGAAAAAAAAAAAAAAGAAAAAAAAAGAAAGAAAGAAAAAAAAGAAGTAGCAGTCAGCTAGTCTCCTATGAATTAGTGAAGTTTGGCAAAACAATGTAAAATAAGTTGAAAGCTGATCTGCCAATAAAAAAAAAAAATCAGCTCCAGTACTTTTCAATCTATAGACCAAGACAAGTTCTTTAGCTACTGAAGATCTTGTGGTCTCTCACACATCTCCTCCTATTCATGACAACAGTGTTCAAATACAATTTTGCTAGTGATGCAGCTTTTAGAAAACTGCAAATATCTTTAGTAAGTCAACCTTGGAAAATGAAGGGCTGGAGAGGTTAGGGAAGTTATTACAGAAGTGGACTTAACATTTTAAGTCACAGAAATTTTCCAGCACTGTCCTAGAGGGCAAGAATTTCGCACAAATTTCATTGCAGTTTCCCTTCTGTCTTCTACTCTGGTCAGCACAGTTTAGGAATGGATTGTCCTGCCTTACAACCATCCTTTGTGATAACTATCAGCAGAAACCTCCCCCAGTTAAAAGGGTTTTATGGATCCTTTATGCTGTGTTGAAAGACCAGAGTAGCATAAAGGGACCAGCATTGCTTATCCACAGTATTCAATGCATTCTAGGATGAGAAGTTAATACTGCATCTCATGCTATATTAACAAATTTCAAGTTTTAATATTCACGTACTATGTTTATTTAAAATATTCAAAACTGTTGGAGTATTAGCTTAGTGAATACATTGTTTTCATCCAAAACAGGGAAAATAACCATCAGTTAAACCAATGGAATTAAACTGCAAATGCCAACTTCCTTTACAGTGGGATACTATTTTAAAGAATGCTAACCCAAACAAATTCTTAAAAGCTAACCAAAGTACCTTGTTAAGACATGAGATAATGTGACTGAGGTCAATCCAAGGAGTACCCGCTTCTGTCACTTGATGGAAAAGGTGATCTCGAAAGAGTTTTAGTAAATACCTGTCTCCAGTTTCTGACCACGTTGGGTCTTTCTGAAACCTGGTGTAAAACAAAGGCTTGTATTAAAGTTCAGTAAGTTAAGAAAAATCAAACCCCACAGATACATGTCACTCTTCAACCTAAACTGAGTAGTTTGATTGCACTGCTAAGCTACCTGTTATCATCATCATGGCTTGGCTTCGTGAACAAAGATTTGGGGCTACCTGTTATAAATTGCAATTAAATTACAGTCTGCCCCTGCCACAAACAGAAGATAACATCCTCAAACTTTCTCAGCTGCTAAAGTACCTGAAGCTAATGCCACAGAAAAATAATGGAAGAAAGCAAGAATTATCTGCAACAAGTTTAACGTGTAAATGTTGGAAACCAGCACCATAAATGTAACTAAGTCTATGCAAAAGGATGGAAAACAGACCATGAACTTCATTTTTATGTGGTTAATTGATGGAAAAACAAGCTTAAAAAAATCACTAGCTTAAAACCAGTATCTACACCCTTTGCTACAGTTAAAGCAAGCTATGAATTTCCTTTAAAAGTATTGCCACTCACAACAGAGTGAGTGCTAAGAGAAATCATACTAAATACAATGAAGCAACTTTGGCATATCTATTTGTAGCCTTCTCCTCTCCTTTATTTAAAATTTTCGTTGAAGTTGCTTATCTAGTTTTTCTCAGGGCTTCTTAAACACTCATTTCTCCAGGGGCAAATATGGGAAAAAAATGTTTAGCTTAAATTTATGAGTGAAGAAACACTGCATTGCAAACAGGAGTTTACATACTTTAAACTATGAAAACAAGTATTTCTTACTCAGGCCTCTCATTGATTGTTCCCAATTTTGCTAGAAGCCTAAACAACCTTCCATTTTGCACCTCCTAGAAAACAAGAAAAAATGTTATTAAAAGTTTCTGAAACATAAAATTAAGACACTTATTTGCAAAAGGTATATATAGTAGTAATGCCAATGAAGCATTATTAATTACAGTGATTTATTTATTCAAAGAAGAGGGTATAATTTTATTCAGAGATCAAATGCATTGTGTTGTGTATCAGTAGTCCAACGTTCATTTTAGAACTTCAAATTATAATGTGAAGATTCAACAACTAATGATACCTTGCTGCCCCAGCAGGAACTGGATCAGGCAATCTATTTCTTTGTGGAAACATAAGTCTAGTCTCTTGCCAGCCTATACTTACAGGTATGCTAAAATATAGTAAGTTAAACAAGAAGAATATGTTAATATATACATACACACACACAGAGTTACCAAGATATTTAAAAGTACAGTATAATACCTTATTTCAGGTTCAGATGAGAAGGAACATAATCTAACAGATTTGTTTTTCAGAAATGCTTTGTAGGCCATTAATAGCAAATATTTAGCAACAATATCATCAGACTAACATTCAAATTATAATTTATTCCAAATATAATTTTGAAACAAGTTTTTCCAAAACAGTTAGAATCTAAATCTTAAAAAGAGTATAAATGTTGAGTCCATAAATGACAACGAGCTCACACAGAGGTAGCACATTGGAATGATAGACGCTTAGAGTACACGCAACTGAAAATTGATTTAGTATGTTTTTCTGCATCACTTAGGATACAGTAAAAAGAATACATCCTAGCTTACATTAAACAAAAGATTAATTCACAGGGTTAAGTGCAAGTTGCCAGGAAAAGATTCTCTCCTGACATTATTCACATTCTGCAATGGCCCAGCTCTACAGCATTATTCATGCTAAGATGCATCTCATTCCATGCATGATAATATTGATTTCAAATGAATTCAGTCTGGAGTAGATTACTGTGCACAGATGGGTAAAGTAGGTCAAGGTGATAACAACTTGGCCTCAGACAGCCTATGGGTTGCAGACTTCTATTACTAGGCTAGAAACACACTGCAGAACAGCTTGTGATACTACAGTAGCTACTTTTAAGAGACTGACAAGGAAAACCTACCTTGCCCAGCTAGACAAGGCCTATTATTCAGTCTACCCTCCAAATAATTTTTTGGTATATGGTGAAAGGCACAACAGCCAAAACAACACCTATGTGAAGGCTGCTACCTTGCAGATTCCCAGTCAATGGTGACACAGCTGAGCAACAACACTGGCACTAAGTCCTCAGGTAGTCTCTCTGCAGGTGTAGTAGCAGCCTGTAAGGCAGGGAACTTTTCTACACAGTGGATCACAGGGCTTGAATAAACTGAGGCTTTGACTGTTATGACATGTATATGATGAACATATAGGTGAGGAAGGAAAGCGATAATGTAACTGCTCTATAAAACATGAGCATTACAGGAGTAACAAGGTTTCATGGCTTCGAGAAAACAAAGTTATAACTACATACAAACCATTCCCAGCACCAGAAGTCCCTAAGCTACAGATGGCTTGGAGAATGAGGGAAAAAACCAATCACACATGCTAGTCTTTTTCTAATACTCTCCCCAAAGCATTGGCATTGGGACTATAATGAAGAGAGGCTAGACTTAAGGGATACTGTAGTTCTGATATTATCAAGGATGTGCTAGTGCAAACAAGTTACAGTATGACAGCTAATTAAGAAGTGCTATTTATCAATGCCAGGTAAATAGCTATTGCCAAATTGGGGGCTAACCAACAACTTGGATTTGTAGTAGCTCTGCTAACCTGTCAGTGATAAGCAACTGCTACAAACAACCCGACTGAAAATGCAAAATGCTAAATGCTGATTACAGGACAATCTCCATCTTTGCAATGGGAGAGGGTCCATCTGCCCAGCTTTGTGCAGGCACATAGGGTCCCCTTAAGAACAAATGATCTTAAACAGCTTTGGAGAAGGATTAGTAGTTGATTCTGATAAAGTGGGCACCCAACAGATATCTAGAGGTCTGCATCCGACATAGATACTGCCTGGCTCTTCTACAGCTCTTTGCTTTTGATAGATTTCAGTATCTTTCACTAAGGAGGAAAAAACTGTTATCCAACAAGCCTAGAGTGGAGAAATCAAGAGAATCAAGTCCATCAGAAACCCAAGCACTGGTCTACTGCCTCTTAAAAAATTTCTCAATGGTTTACAACGTAATGGAGTCACAGCACTTGATTAAATTCTTCCTTAATACCTTATCCCACACATTTTCAGGGTCATGACAGCATTCTGTAATGTTTCTCAATCCTGACAGAAATCCTGCTATCAGTGGCTTCTAACTGGCACCCTTTCCTATTGAAAAAATACACTCTCTTAGCACTTGATACCTTGACTGAACACTCTAGACTAACCAGATCCCCACAGCAAGGGGCGCACACTTCAGGGAAACTAAGCACGGTAGATCATCTCCATGATCTAGAATTCATTTGGAAAGGAAAACAAAAGATTGAGAAGTGACACTAAAATCCAAATCCAAGAATTTAAAAGACAACATGTGTCGCTGTATAACCTTTAGCACACACCACACGATCTAGTATGTGATGACATGCATGGCCTTATTTACTCAGAATGCTACTTTTCAACTGTTCTATAAAGAATATATTTTCCCTAAGACTGCTGGTTGGAGATGATGTTACTTCAGTGAAATGCCAGCTGAGGACATCAAAAAACTAGGGATTCTTGGAGCTTTTGGACTTTCAAAAGTGTTGTCAAGCCTTCAGGCAGATTACTTAGGTTACTAAACAAACAGAAGGAAAAAAAACCCAACAAAAATTAGTAGAAAACATTCCCTTTAAAAGTACAGCTGTAGGAATACTGACTACAGGTCTTTCTGTAGGAATTACATGATTTACCTTTGCTAGGTCTTCTTCTATAACATCATTTCGCATTTGAGCAGCATCCAACTGAGTATAGAATCGTGCACCAATCATAGGCATGATATCATTTACACTGCGAAGCCTGTTTTGATCAGTCAGCAAATACCTGCCAAAATAACCCAACCCCCACAAGATCAAACATGTCACAAATGCCAGAGATTATATCCTATTATATAACTATTTGACTTTTTTTTGTTTAATATACAAAGCTGACAATTTTTGTGTTTCTTAAAAGAAGATATTAACAGAGAAAACATGTGTTAAGTTAGACATATATATCTAGTCACTTATTTACACAAGATGAGTGTACTTTCATGAAACTGTGCAGTTCACCCCACTCAAACAGCAAGAACATACCCAAAAAAAGAGAAGACATGCAGATTCAGATTGTAATGCAATTGTTTTTCAAATCAGGGAAGGAGCAAAGATTTCTACTTTTCCCACTCAAGTTATAAGAGAAAGGTTGACTATACTGAAACAACACAAAATAATATGCAGCCAAGAAAAAACAGCATTCAACATTTTGGTCAAAAAGGCAGTGTGCCTATTTCTCAACACCTTCTGAAACTGTAAGATAAGATTAGCATATTGCTATTGTAGACAACAGCCAACGAAGCCCAGTATTGAAAGCAACTTAAAATGCTTGTTTTGTTTACACTCCTAATTGTTATTACAAGCTTTACCAATATCTACAAACAAATTTTAAATCATAACATTTAACAATGCATTGCCTGCGCAGACAACTCAATGACAGTTGTTGTATCTGTAACCTTATTTGCATCTAAAAATGCCATTTATCATTTGCATTTCTATATGTAAAAAAAGAAGTAATTTCCTTTAAAAGATTTATTAAGCCAACTTACAAAATCAGATTCTTCAGATCTGAGGAATAGTTGATTGTCACCAGCTCCATTGCTTTCTGCAAATTCTCTCTCTGAATTCCTGATAAAGAATTGCAAGCCAAAGCCAACACAACTTTCCCCAGGGAGATCAGATCTGCTTGCTAATAGGGAAAACACACACAAGTAGGATTCTCAGTATAGGCTAATATTAGCTATGGTACTAGCTGGTGTTAAAAAGAGACAGTGCTTCAGTAACCTTAGAAGAATTTGAGCAACTAAAGTAAGTACTATTTAAATCATAGTTCAATATGACTAAGTTATAAGTAGTTAAAATGTACAGAGGAAAATCTGTCCTGACATCTAGCAATTTCTAAGTACTATACTTATCTTTGAATGATTAAACTTTGCCTATTTTTAGCTTAAGTACAGTACTAGAGAGAATTCTTCTGTAGTGAGCAGAAGCTCTTCAAAGAGGTTCTTCTAAAAACCTACCTGCTTGGTCCTGACGAGTCAAGGAGTTGGTAGCAAACAGATAAAGTCTTCTCAATACAAGATGTAGAAATACAAGGATTATTTGTTAAAACAGAACTAGCATTTGCTGGACTCATATCTTTTCATGACAACCATTCAGTGTGATGCCAGACCACATTCTAGCACGATGTCTCTATTTTAACAAATTGCTCCAATATTTTCATCTCTGATGGCCAGTGTGACAAGATCTGAACTGTATGAAATAACCAGACAGGAAAAGGCCTGTGTGGTTGACAAACTGAGCAGCATCACGTTTTATGAAGAAATTAAAAACTTTCCTTAAATGCAGAACTGGTCTGAAAAGACAGATATTGGATACAGACTGCTTTGTCACAACAGAAAATTCTGCCGATTTTAATAGACAGCCTAATAGACAGCCATGAGAAATTATTTTGAAAAGCTGTAACAGATTTTGAAGTCCACTGCTGAAAACAGGAGCCTAATTTAGTAGCAAACAATAGCATTCATAGCAAAATCTAACATTCCTTCCATAGAAAGGCCTCCAACTGCACACAACTTGGCCAAACTTGAAACACCTGCAGCTTTCCATGCTGGATACCTGCCTCAGAATGAATTTAACAGTCAGCTACAGATATAAATTTAGGATTTTCAGGAAGGCTTTTTTAAAAAAATATTTTTGAAAAAGTAAAAACATAAAAGCTACTAATTATTGAGAATGTCAGCTCCATAGCCTAGAGAAAGGCCAAGCTGTTAAGCAGAGAATGCAATCATACAAGGAATATACCTTCTGTCATTTCTGTAAGAATGGCTGAAAATTTGGCAGTGCTGCTACACTAAAATTTCTGGTTAGAATTTGGCAGCTTTACAGAAGTGCTGTATGGTGAACATGCCACAGACTCTCATAGCTCTTCCACCCAGAGGTGAAACCATGCTTGCTGCCTCTGGCTGCAGTAGCTGACCCTGAAGCCACATCTTCTGAGCGCTGAGGGACAGTGAAAAATACCAAACCTTGCCAGATCTCTCAATGTCCCTGCTGTTCCCATATCAAGTGTGGTTAAGCAGAAAATTTGTACAGGGATACACGATGTCAGAAGCATGATATTCTTCTAGGTAATGAAGACAGCAACAGATATGGAAAATGAGAAAAAAATAAGGACAAAATGGTGGATAGGTGGGATTGGAATTTGCTGGACGCTATTTCCTAAACAACCAGGAATTTCTGAGTATCAGCACTCTTTTTTCCTTTCACTACAATTTCCCCTACCTACCTCTACTTAGTACCTTTTAACTTTTAGTAATTCATAAGGATATATCCTATGTAAATTCTGTATCATCACACAACCCTGAGACATCAAAAATATGTAACTTCAGGCAAGATCTTATGACACACTCTTCCTTTACACAAGTGTTTTAATAATACAGATTGCATTAGATTTGATAAACCATTGAGAAACAATCTTCCACGTAACATCAGCCAGGAAATTCTAAATTCCAACTTTGTGGTTCTTTGAGCATTTGACTCACAACCTTCATTTTTTGTTTGCTTTGCAAATTACATCTAACAGAAAAACCAGCAGAGAGGATACAACACACCAGTGCAGCCTCAAATACACACTTTTTAAATTACAGCCAATTATTAGCTTGTTTTGGCTGCAAAAGTGGCTTGGATTCATCCCACTTATTTTAGGTACTTAAACTTTAAGCAATTCAGTCAAGACTGTGATCGATTCAAGATATCTGTAACCCTCTAAAATGATTCAGATTCTGAGTGAGCCAAACTGCTCTCTGGAGGCATTTCACTATTCGCTGGCAGCTGAAACCCTGAAAGAAAGTGTTACCACAATGCTCAACGTTTGAAGTTTTACAAGTGCACAAAGACAGGAACTATTTTTTCTGTGGATTTGGAGAATCAGAATCTCTCAAGCTGGAAAGAACTCAAAGTTCAGGATTTCTGAGAGTCAGGTTACTATTTTAGAAGAGATTAAACTACCGTCCACTGACCAACTCTATCCACTCAGACAAGCAACATGACTTCTGCAAAGCTGGGGTACACCATCCTTTCTGTAAGGAAGCAGTCCACATATGCCCATTAAGCCCTAACTTCCCTCTGAAAATGTCACCAGATTCAGCTCTTCCTGCTTCTAGGCAGAGAAAGGCTAAGAAGGCACACAAAAACTACTAGACTTCTCTTGGAGCAGAGACACCAGAAATAAATGCTGCATTCCTGTAGTAGCCTTGGTAGTGCAAGGTACAGATCAACACTGGGTACAACAATTTCCTTATTCATAATCCCTATAGCACTTGGCATGTTCCTATTGATCCAGAAAAGTTCTGCTATGGTAACTATTAACACTGACTATCAAGTCATACTACTTTGATTCTCAACTTTGAGAAAAAGTTTTACAGTTTTTAAGTACAAGCAGCCTTTTCTTTACAAAAGTACCTTGCATGCAACTAATAACAATGTAATAAGTAATTAATTCATAATGGTAACCTGTACCAACTTAACTTTTTATCTGCTGCAAGCTGTGCTAGTAAAGATCTTATCACCATTTAGTTCATCGATAGCCCCCTTCCTTAAAGTCTCCCTGTTATCAAATGAATTTCAAGTACGTCAAGCGAGCAATTTAAAAGTTCATTGCATAGGTACCCTTTGCTAATAACTTTTTTAATGTTAAATAGGAATGTGCTACAATGTCAAATGCCCCAAAGATACCTCAACATTTTATACACCAGTCAGACATGCAAGCTATTCAAATAAATCTTATTTTTGACAGGATCCCTTTTCTATAAACTCTTTGAAACCAACATTAATTTTTTTGTTTGTTTATCCTGTTCCACTGCTATTCTTGGATCAATATCAGCTCATCCACACTACAATTCCGGGGATTCACTTATCCTAAGGCAATTGCCCTTAGAAGTACCTCCAAGTTCCTAGTTTTTGGCAGGGTTTTTTTTAGAGTCAACACTAATACTTGAGACGCCACTTCAAACTAATTTATTTAAATTTGTGGAGGTGCATATGAAAGTTATTTTGGTTTTCCAAGTTGAAAATATTTACTTTAAGCAAAAGTAACCTTATAGCCCTTGTTAAAACAATAAAACTTATGTTTTCTCTTATTTTAATATTTTATTTCAAATACAGAAATATTTATTAAACCTTTTTACTGTTTCCTACATCACTGTTTACAATTCTTCCATCTATACTTTGCAATTGCCTGACAAGACTTATGGATTGGGGGGGCAGGAAGTAGCATGCTGCAATTTTTACAGGTTTAATCCCTTGTTTTTAATGCAAGTGGCCATTCATATTTCACTTCTGTTTAGCTTCCCTTATTGTTGCCTTTATTTAACTCTTAAACGATCATGAGATGTGTTTAACAGAGACTGTAAAGAACACTTTCATTCCTATTACATAGTTCCTCACCGTTCTGGCCAAAATCTTTCCTCTCTACATTAACAACAGGAAATAACCAGAAAACGACAAATCCTTACAAAAATATCTTCCTCCACTGAAGACAGCAACAAGGAAATGCATATTACCTGGGCAGTAAATCAAGAGATAATCTATATTTTTAAGTTACAGGAATCCCAGAAGAATTCAGGAACTGGGTCATGGATCAAAAGGAAAAAAGACAAGCAGCAGCTGTTATTTTGGAATTTTATCTGGTTAGGGTAAACAAAGGTAGATGATAAATGACTCCTGAATTTCAAGGAGTCAAGTCAGCCCAGCATCTCTGAAGGAAGAAAATGGGCACTGAAAACCTGGCCCTTCTAGAGGAAGCAACAAAAAAGAATGCAATACCATATTTTCTAACTGCAGTTTAGATCTTCCAAACTATGTATTTAAGAGTACTTCTTTTCCAGTTTACGAATGCAACATGAACAATTTGAGTATTAACAATGTATAAAACATAAAAAAACATTCCCCCTAAACAAACCTAGGCATTATCAAGCAAGTCAGCTGCCAAGTGTTGGGCTGCTATGGTGGTTAGTGCTTTTGACAGATTTGTATACCTGCAAGTGTTTTCAGATTTGTACCTCCAAGTACTTTAAATATTTCACTTTACTTGAATATCATAATATCTCAGGAGGACCCCTTTCCAAGCTGCAACTAAAAGAAATCTAGAGAAATACTTAAGATTAAAAAAAAAAACAAAACCAAAAACCAAAAAACGCCCACAAAACAAATATCATTACATTTTTAGGCACGGATCCCTTACTTGCATGTATTTCCACTTTCAGTTGTCTTTTGCTAAATTATACCAAAAGCACACTGATATGTAGCTGGGGGCAGGGGGAGGGACAGCATGAAGTCCTATGGTGTACTACTCAAAGTACACTGAAAACTGCATCATTTAAAAAAAAAAAA
>VYXB01003699.1:585834-639701 GCA_013397135.1 Pachyramphus minor
TTACAATGTTCTCCAAAAGCTTTAGTGGTAAACACTTCACGCAAAGTTACTATATTTGAGTGCTGAATTTTTTTCCACATATCAACCAATACCATGCACTTTGTGTTAACGAGACGAAAACCTGGAAAAAAACCAAAACCCATGGTTTAAAGTGTCATGTTTTAGATGAGAATTTTTTACTCTAGCTTTTCTTCCGAAACTACTGAAAAGTGACCAGACATTAAAACATCACTAGTATGTTTAAGAATGCCAGTCCTATTGGGACAACTCAATTTTTCTCACCATGTATCCTCCGAAGGCAATACGGCAGGTCATCTTTACTATTTACAGCTTTATAGCATGATGTGATGTACCCAAAGTTGCTTGTTTTCTGTATCCGATTGGGCGGTGGCAGTGGTTCCAAAGGGAAGAGACTGTGGTAGCTGTCCACTTCTCCAGGAACTGCTAAAATCAGTTTATACACAGAAACACATTAGGCCTCAGCTGACTTTAGGCTATTAGAGCAGCAGAGAAAATTAAAATTACTGTCATATAATATATAAATTATGTACACCATTCTTTTAAGTGCATGTAAAATTTAAGCAAAAATAGTGAATTTTAACACCAACATATAGGTTCCTGGAAGAGATTCAACGGAGCTAAAATAACTGTCTTCAGAAAACTAGTAACACCAAGTAAAAATCAACAGAATAAATGCACAGTTCCACCTGCCATTTTCTCATTTACCTTAGAAATTCACCCTTCTGAATGACATTTCTTTGTTTGGTATTTTTTTTCCTGCAATGATTCATAAACAAGCACCAATTTCCCTACAGACTTCATACCACAGTAAGAACCCCATTTTCATCACAAAAAAAACAAATCTCAGTCTTTTGTGTTTTAACACGCTGGTTTAGAAAACAGGGAGAGAGAGGTGTTGAAGGTTTAAAAATCAGATTAGGAGATTACCCTTGCAAGACGAGATACACTTATACTTCATCTGCATTAAAACACTAAACTGAATTTTTTTAACTGTATCATTATCATATTATATGCACATTTCAGAAGTAACGATACTGCAACCAAAAACTATTTAAATAAAGTTGAGCACAGTCATAAGTTACCCAAAACCAAATTACAGTGAATAGTATATGGTTCTCTTGCCTGACTAGTACACAGCTTTCTCTGATATACCAACCAATTCACTCCAAAACAAACTGCATTGATAGTTACATACAGTCTTTGAAAAATAAATGCATCATTTAAAGGATTACCTAATATGTACCAAGTAATTCAAAACTGTTCTTCACAAGGCTTTATTGCCTTAATGATTTCTAAACATTAAGCAGTGTAAAAACACAAGAAAATTAGAAGGGGGGGGAATCATATTTCGGAAGAATTTTGCATTTGGTTACCCACAGCCCAGGCTGATGACCAAGGTTTCATGAAAAAATAAAAAGAGGTGGTGCTTTTTGAAAGATGTGAATACACATGGTTGCAGAACAATATGATCACAGTACAGTTTACAATAAACACTTACTTACCAGGAATATCAGCCTGATCCATCTGGGCCATAGTTATTAAGTGTCTGTTGATCAGTTCCTGAAGGAATAAAACAAGTTTTGAACATTATAATTCAGCTCATCATGTTTGATAAGTTAAGAATACACTGTCTTTGAAGTACTAGCTATTGGTACTAAAACGCAGAATTGATGCAAGTGTCCAGGGTGGAGGAAGTCAGAAGACCACTAGCTTGAAAATGTTAATGACCAAATACATAAATTCTTGAAGGAAGGAACTGCAGAAAACATTTTCTATAGCCAGCATTGACAAACTCACCTACTACAGTAAAGCTGAAAGAAATACACTCACAGCCAGCCCTCAGAAAGGCTCATAAACTAACACCTGCATACACTTTCATTTCAGTGGAAGATTTTAAAAGTGAATAGGATTGCAGCTTAAAAGAACAATACATAGATGAGCTCATGCCTACCAAAACAATACATTAGTAATAATACTCAGCTGAATAATAAATCACGGCATGCAGATCAGACTGCAGTCATACATGTTGTAACCTGCTTTGATTTTTTTAAATTCTCCACAGGGAAAGCTGGCTGCACAGATTTTTAGTGTCTACTTCTCTTCTACCAATACCAATTTTCTATTTTTTTCCAAGATATGCAATTTTCCTTTAAATTTTCTATCATCTTACCTGTCTGAGCTCATCTGCCATGAAGAAGGAAGGTGCATTTGCTTTTGGCTGCATGTAAGCAACATGAGGTGCAGCTGGATGGTAGATGTGGTAGTTTGGAAATACCTGAAAATAAAATATTTCAAGAAGCAGTTTAAAATCCTTAAGGATAGGGCAGATGAAGAGTTTTGTCACCCTTTTAGTTCAAACTACCAAAGTATAAAGTCTTCATGTACAGCAGAAGTTACAAATATACTGTCATATAGACTACAACTTTTTTTATGTGATACTCGCTTCTAATGATTTCAAGGGGAAGGGTGGTGGGTGACCACAGTTATTTTAACATTTTTGAACTGCCTTTTCCCTGCCACTGTAAATGTAAGAACTATTTAACCTACCAGAAAAAAAAAATATGACTTTTTGATGTTCTCACTATGTATATATCCACTGACACACACACAATGCTTTCTTTCTATTGCTGTATAAAAAAATATAAAACCCCCACAAAACTATATGCAGTGGTAAAGAAAAAATACATTAAAAATTCTCTGGTCCTTAAATTTCAGGGATTTTAGCAAACAATTACAACAATTAAAAGGCCTAATTTTCATGCAGAATAAGGGGCTCAGAATGTTAAGAATAATCACTCTAATATAAACCAATTCAGCATTTGGAAACTCCACACATTTCTGTATTAAAAGTAAACATACCATTCCTGTGAGAGGTGCTGGAGTTGTATCAGTGTAGAAGTATGTTGTTCCACCCACTGTTTCCTTCTGGATCACCTGGCCAGTAGATGGAGGCTGAGAGACAGCATTAGCGACAGATGCAGAGGCACTAGTAGGCACCATATAGTTTGCTGGGTTAGGAGTATGACTTCTTCTTCGAGGAGCAGGAGATGTATGAGGAGTTATTTTGGGAGAATGAAGAGGTGAAGATCCTGCTGACAGTGACATTCCTTAAGAAAACAGAAGATATTCTTGATCAAATCCGTCATTATGAAAATTTAGCAATTTGAGAAAACCAGCCCTCACTACCAACAATATTCTGAGCAGGTGAGACACTTAACTCTTCATATAGATCTAGAAATCCTTAAGAGGTAAAATAGTAAGAGCATGACTGAACAGATACACTTTCCCCAAAATCTCTGCTTATTTCAGAGAGATAGAGTTTGAGAACTTATGATATACCCATGAAGAACTGAAATGAAAAACTTAGAAGTAGTTGAAGGGGTGAGACAAGTCAAAATTATGCTGTGTCTAGAAGACACTTTATTAAACTGCAAAAAGATAAAATATTAATGACTGTGTGAGTGTTCACTTTACAGCTGCGTGAGCAGTCAATGGAGTTTGCTAAGCTGTAACTCAATTCACCTAATTATTTATGTACCTTTTATTAGAACTAACTCCACAGCAATTAATATCTCCAGTAACTACAGCACACAACAATATACATTATGCTACTTTTAACAATTTCAGGGGAGTAATTACCTATTTTCCCATAATTATTATATTCAAAAGTCATCCTCCAAAAGTTCTATTTGATATGTAAAGATAGGTACCTTCTCATGATATGAAGTCTATTAGACATTTGTGCTGAGATTTTCTAATTTATTTGAAATTATTTTATTGAGTGGCATTCACCTTCAACATTAGAGGGGCAACTCAACTGAAACCCGAGAAACTCTACTTCTAAACAAAGTGCATCAGTGGGAAAAACAAGGGCAACTTTTTTGCATACACACCTTTCAGTTATTTCAAGTTATTGCACTCAGAATTCTCAGATCTGCATAGCTAAAAAAATTTAGGTGTCAAACAGACATTACAGGATGCCCTTCAAAAAAGTTACTTCCTAGTGGAAGATCTGAGATATTCAGGTGTTCAAATTAACACCAAGGAGAGCATCTTTGAAATTTAGTGTTGTTCAGTTCAGATTAGGATGTAGTTTCTATTCTTTATAATCAGAATTATATTAGTCATATTAAATTCTTTCTTTGAAAGAAGACACACAACTTTTACATTTAATGTTCTATTGACAGCTGAGAATTCTTCTCTAATTAAGAATTCTGTTAGGTATTACGCTGATATTTGCTTAAACTAATTCCTTGAACACTGGTAACCAGAGTAATTTAAGCAAATATCCAACTAATAAAAGAGCAATTTTTTTTTAATACACGCTTTTTAGTTACAAAAACTAGTAAGGTTACTTCAATCATGAGTTACTGTATGCAGAGTTCTCAATGTGCATCATCAGTAACGTGTAGGAGTGATTTTGCACTAGTGGTTTGTCCCTAAAGTAGTCGCATCCCTCATACATTTAATTTTTTCTTTTTTAATACAAACAACAAAAGCAAATAACAATTTCAGTATTAACAAGTTAAGCAGTAGTTTGGGAAAAATTATTTTGAAGCTGTATTTTTGCAACATTATTTATGGAATACTTGTAACCTTTCATTTAGCTCCATTCATTCTCTACTTTGACATCTCAAAAACCATGCTTATTAATTCAGCACAATTCTTTCTTTTGTTCCCAAAAACTGGGTAGTTCCAACAAAATTAACAAGATTTTTTAAAATGTAAATTGTGGAAAAATCTTATGCCTTTCTCTTTAGTTGGGTCTCTGCAGTCATTTATTCTTTCTATAAAAATGTAAAATATAAGAATATGAAAAATATAAAAATACAAAGTCTACACTCCTCTGGGCCAGAACTTTCATTTCTATTAATACATGTAAACGTGTTTACATACAACTTGTAGATAAGCAGTATTGTAGAATAATTGCTTGCCGATTAGCGTATTAACTTAAAACATGAATTATAATAATAACATCTAAATGGTAATATAAGTCATCTCCTAAAAATCTGTTTACAAATTAACCGTATGACTAATGTTACACATTTTGATAGCCCCAGTTCATGCTACAAAAGAAAATATATTTTCATTAGGGTAAAAGTTGCTTCTGATGACTTAGTAACGCGTCAATACACTTGAGGGAAAAGATCAATTCCAAAGGACACAATATGTTAGCATTTAAAAGTTGAGATGACTAATTAAAGGCCATAAAACTGAAGCACCTCTACATGTTCAAGGGCTTTTCTTCATCTAGGGAAAGTTACTGACGTGCCTTTTTCACTTTCTTCCAATTAAACAGTATTAACTGAAGTCCCTGCAAGCATATAATGCTCAACCAAGATAGGAATAACTGGCTTCAAGAAACTCTTGTTTCAAAAAAACATTCAACTGTAGGGATGATGAAATAAAACCCCAGCAGCCTCCATATATATTGATGAAAAATTAACTGAAGACTTCTCTACTTTAAAATAAACACTATATGTATAAGACAGTATACAGTAAATATTATTTTTAAAAAATGAAAGTGAAGACTTGCAACACACTAAAATTATACTGTGACCTTCTACTGCAAGTTTCTCAGAAGAAAAGAGATCTCTAGTGGTTTTTACCGATACAATTTCAAATGATTTCCACTGTAAGATTTACTTGTTAAAAAAATTTATTCCTTCCAAAGAACAAATATAAATCCTTGAATGTCTTTGCACAGGTATTAATGCAAAACTGAAATAAAAGGATGACAGCATTATGAAAAATCCTTTGAAACACCCTTTCACTCTCAGTTAGGTCTGATTTTGGAAGGACATTGAGAGTCCAATGAAAATTATCCAGTGGGCAGCACATTTGGGCTTGTCATTTTCCAATATGCGTAGTAAGTTAGAGATATGGAAGAAGTTTGACTACAATTTGCTTTCATACCACTAGAAAAATACATTACACATGCTCAAAGAGTTTTACTGTTAATGCTGCAGTGGGTAAAGACAGGGTGAGAGAACAAATACTGAGGGAAATAGATTCTTCTGAGAGACTTGCACTACTACATTCTGCAGAATCTAAATAAATACTAAAACTCCAATATCACACACACAAAAAAAGTAAAAACTTTTAATTAAGCAAAACTGATACATAGCTAAGTACTTAGGGACGCAAACAACTGAGTGCACAAACTCAAGCAGATATCACCAATTAGTATTTCAATCAGTTAAAAGCATATTAATATTCAATCACAACAAAATAGAATTAGAGGAAAATAAAGGAAAATAACTGTATTAAAAAGTGAATATATATTCCTACTGGCTCATTCTCAAGGAAAAATACGGTACTGAACATACAGTAGTAACAATGTGGTGAATATGGAACTACAGCTCATGGAATTAGACAGGCTGTTTTGAATAGCACAATTTATAAACAGCTATTCATTTAGGGGGTTAAGAAAATACAGGTTTTGAATAATCCAGTTATGATTTACTTCTTTATATATACATATTGTACCAATGATCCTGACAAATAACATTAAGCTTTCCCTGTGAGAGGGTTCAACATTCCCCTGTATTAAAACTCAAATGCCAACAGGAGAACTAAGACAGACACCAAAAAGCCTGCTTTGAATGGTCCTTCCTGAGGCTTTGCTACTAGCAAAGGTTTCCATTCCTTGTCTTGGGGAATCTTAATACACTTCATGAAGAAGTCAAATAGTATCTTAAAAGATGAACTGCAGGGAAAAAAGCCTTCTTTCATTCCACAAACATTTACATGTAAAGAGAGGTTGTGGTATGCAGCTATGACACTGTCATACCAACATGGAAATGGCTGTGGGATTTGAAGGTCTTTTCACAAGATTCAGTGACTGTAGAAGCAACCTACATGCATCTGGAGCTCCTGCCACTATTGTCATTTTTGGCAAAGAGAGATCATATTTCATAACCCTCTTTATTCTTGCATTTTTACTTCTTGCATTGTTTCTCTTATTTTTGAAGTTTCATTGTGACTGAGGAAAGGGAAATCGTAGACTTTGAAATTCATTTGAGATGGGGCTTAAAGATATTTTGAGATTAATGCTTCTAATAAAATTTTGTAGCACGCAATGTATTTGAATTAAAGCTAGACTCTATTTTGAATCTGAGAATTCATACAGATAAACAGGATGAAAGGGTATCAAAGCATGAACTCAATGTCTCAGTGTCTACAATTATTTGATTCAATGAGTCTTCACAACTTAGTGAAGCAGGATTTCATTAAGCTCATGTGTATGCAAATCAGTTGGCCTACAACATAAAAAAACATCCAAGTTTTGCCTACAAATTTACCCATTTATAACCACATCCTTATACCTCTAAGGCTTGTAACACATTCAGAGGTCAAAAATTAAGCATTTAACATTTTATCACTTTAATATTTATACTTTAGAGATACTCTAGACTATTAGGTAAATGTTGAGCAATGATAAGTCAAAGCAAATAATAAAATCACATTATTTCAAGCATCTTTAAATTCATTAGATATTTCTTTTTATTGTAAGCTTTCTATTAGGTCATTAGCATTGCAGCTGTGTATTTTCAAGTTAATTAAATCTGCTTCATTCCTGAAACAATTTGAATCATCAATTCTTCCTCCTTAGTTTTATTTTTACAGCCTCTTTGCCTTCTTTCTTTCTTCCATTATTCTGGAATGGCTGCAGAACTTACTCTGCTCTATATTCGATCCAGGAGGATGGAATAAGCTCTTGGGGCCTTAAGCCACTCAAACCACCTCAGCTGCAAGTGCTCCATCTCCAACTGGGCTTGTGAGCTCTGAGGACTACACTCTTGCAGCTCATCACTAATGGAGATGTGTCAACGAAACATAAGCACAACGCCTTTGCACTCCTGGCTCCTATGCCTGTAGGTTCAGGCTGTCAGCAGAAATGGAATCTCTTACATTCTGCATAAGTTCAGAACCTGACTTGGACTAAATACAAAAGCAACAGCAATTTGCTGTCACTTCCATCAATGACAAAGGCATCACTCTTTAGCTATAATGTAGCTTAAGCAAACCCAAGCAATACAGATTTTTGCTGCTGGGGGCTATACATCTGTTCTCTATCAAGTTTAACACAGCAACGATGTCTTAACACATCAATGACATTAATAAATTTTTTTCATACACTGTGTTGCATATTTTAATGGCATTAATACTCTAAAACAGCTAAACAGAACTGGGTAAGACAAGCTTGTTAGCAAAAGTGCTATTTAAAGATTGTCAAATAACTAAATTTTCAACACAACTGACAAATAGGGTACGTTTGGTACCAAGGAAAGGGAAGGAACAATTATTCAGGGGAGTTTATGGAAAGAGAGTTTGAAGATGGTCAAGGAGGTCCATTCAAAGCTCTTCAATGTAACAACTTTCTCCCACTGTTTGTATAAGTTGCATTTTTATATCACTATGTTTCCATGCTCCATTAAAGGCTACCAAGATGAAGACTGTTGAGATTATGCCAGAAAGTGCTTATCTAAGTAAACATGTGTCAATGTAGGAGTAACCTTCTTCCATGCTACACCCTAATGGATATGTCAGCTGCAGATACAAGTTATCTACTAAAGTATTTTATGTTTCACTTGTCATTTTTTTTCCATTATTTCTGCAGTACTGTTGATAAGGCAAGCAGAACAAATATTTTCCAAGGACAATTGAGTTATATATGAAGTACTACATGTGAAAAGTTGTTTTGATTTTCACCTACCTTTAGGGAAATCTCAGAAATTAGATATGTGAAAGAGCTTATATTTTTCCATCATCAAGAGGGAAATCAAAGGATTGTTCTCCTAATTTACCTACTTTGTTATGGGTGAACAAAACCATGGAACTCAAATTATTCCTACTACATTTCTGTATTTCTCATGAAATTTTGATTTCCTCCAGAACCCTGTAAATTACTACAAACAACCTTAATCTCATGCAAACACTTAAATCCTCAAAATTATTCTACTGGAGAGTATGCACCCCTTAACTGGAAGGAGACATCTTTATTCAAAGGAAAGTTGTTAGAAACTCTTTATGTGGGTTTCACTTGAATTTGTTTTCACTTATTGAAAGCTAACAGATCTCAACAAAATTTTTTCATTACAATTTTAGAACATATTTAAATTTGCTTTCTATTCTGTTATCCAGCATGATCTAAGTGGTGATGTTTCCCCACACATAAATACTACTTTCTTACTTAAGAGCCTAATCTTTTAGAAAGAGCACCTCCTAACCTCTTGACCTTGAGGTAGCAGAAGTTTTTGAGGATGTATACTGTCGACAGCTTTAATGTTGTATTTAAATAAAAATAAATGCCTATGAGTAGTATTTACATTGGACATTTAGGTTCAGAGAACTCTGCACTCAGTGAGAGAAAAAAAAGCCTCTAAAGAAATTCAGAGCACCAAACCCAGATCCCTACTCTGAACTATATTTGCTTTTTGATTATGTAGGAAGAGCAGGGAAACAAGCCAACTTTGCCTGAAGTTAGCTCTTACAAATACTCCCCCATCCCTCTTGTCCATAAACAAACAATAGTATTTGAGGCTAGAAAGTATGCAGCATTGGTATCTATATTTCTAGGAGCTCAAATTGTTGGTGAACTTCTTTCAGTGTTACTTATCCTTTCAAGTATTACTTACAGATAGTAAAGAAATTGGACTGTGAAGGATCCCTCTGAGACCCCACTGGACACTTTCCAAAAGTAGATCATTTTACTGTATTCTATTTAATCCTTTATATACTTTTCAATCCAGGTGACAAGGCTGAGAGGCATATAAACACAACAGTTTTCCAATAAGACGGTACAGCACAATATAGTATCAATCAGACACAGTACCACAACACGTTCATTTGGTCAGCAGAAGCATCAATCACTTTCTTAACCTGTTCTGACAGTTCTTACATGCAAGCTAAAGGCTGGCTTCTTTTACATTGACACTAAGATTGATTCCCTGGCATCAGGAAGACTGAAGTTCAGTTTAATAAATGCTTATTGCCAATACCAGTTTAAAAAATAATTTCCAACATTTGTCCCTCTGCCTTTTGGCAGCTACCTGATGCTTCTTGTCAGTCACCAGAAACTGCCAAAGGTTTGAGTACATACAGAAACTCACTAAAGAATCTGCAAGGTGTAATATCCAGATCTGCTGATGGCTGTATATTAAAACTATTTAATTTTATTCAAATGAAAGTAGTAGAATTAACTTTTTAAGATCAGAGGACTAAAAGATGCATGAAGGGCTTGAATTTTTTAAATGTAAAAAAAAAAATAATCCGTCGCTCAATTATACGACTGCATGGAACACATTTCAGTAAGAGTTTTGAATGTGGGAAATGAACATAAATTGTCCCTAAAAGTGAGATTATATATGACAGATACAATAAAAATTAACACTATTTCACAAGGCAAGCTATTTTAGAATAAACTGGTCTTCAACTTTTTGTTTTTAGTCCAGATTTTTAAGTCCTCATATATACTTAATATTGAATTAAAAATTCAATTAATTTTGAACTAATAATTCAATTTAAATTAATATTGAAAATAATTCTATATTACATAATCTAGAAATAAATCAAAAGAGCAGATCAGTGTCTGGTAATTTGAGAACATATTCATTGTAGACTATGGTAGTTTAAATCATCTTTAAGTACTGCTCTGACAAGGACCACACAGAATAATAGGTGTAACTCAGCACCCCTTCTCCCCAAAAAAGAGCACAGTAAGTTAGGCTGTTAATTTCAGTGCTGCTGTGGCTAAACAGATTTCACAGCCTACAATGTGATTTCCACGCTACTGGGAGATAAACCCAAAGTTCCCCTACTTTTTGAAGATTGTCTTAAAATTAAGAGCTAAAGGAGGAGGTGGCTACAGTTATATTCAATAAATCTGAGATATATATAGATATATACATATATAGAGTTGTGTTAGACAAAAGAAGCCACTGTACTACAAATCACTACTCTCAACTTACCTGGTGCTAGCCCAGCAGTAGCAGGACTTCCCATAGAAGGGTGAGAAAACAAGGCTTGAGAGAAGGCAGACATACTTGACTGGGATACATTACTCAGCCTAGAGGTTGATCCTCCTTTAGGAATAAACTCACTTGCAGAAGGATTTGGTGTCTGTTTAAAAAAAAAACAAACAACATAAATTAAATTTTTATTTTAAATGAAAAGGAATAAACAGTGCCTACTTGGTAGAAAAAACTTCCTAGGCAAGCCTACTGAGTGCAGGGGATGTTTTTAAGGTACATAGAGCTTATTGACAAGAACCAAGAATACTGGAAGCTGTTTAGCATGAACAAATTCAAATGTACTCTTAGCTCATGTCTGAAGTAGTACAAGCAAGGCTTTCCACATGAACAGCTGGTATACGAGTTCATACCAAAACTTTGCAAAAGGATTTCCATAAGCATTACAGTACAAAGTTAGAGAAGAGACTTGACACTGAGAAAGCTTTATCACAGCTGCACGGATTGTTCCTCCGTGACTTTAGAGATTTCATCTCAAACTAACTAGTGATTTCAAATTAAAGGAGCAAAAATGACTCCTACTAAAGAAGTCATCCCTGCCTCCATTTCAAGTAGACCTGAAACTTCAGGGTTTCTGTGAAGTTCTCCTTTAATTACCTATTTCATTTATGTAGCACATTTAGTAATGAGGTTTAATTTGGTACCACAGACAAAAAATAGAAGTAGAGTGATGGTCAAACATCCAGTATTTGTTAGTACAGGAAATATAGCATATAATCAGTTTCTAGATTCTATTAATATCTATGCAGTCGGTTTTGTATTTTGGTGTGGTGGTGTTCGTTTTGAGGTGAGCTTTTTGTTTGCTTTGGGGTAGGGAGGGTTAGAAAAAGAAAATCCCAATTTGAGCTCAAAAGGCTTACCATTGGACAGCCGATTACAAACTACATTAGCAGAAGAAAAGACAAAGTAAGCCAAGAAATAAAACCAATGGTTACATGAACATTCTGAAAAGCTTGATTATTAAATGACAGAATTTAGTTTATTAAATGATCTTCAAAGTACCTCTCAAAAGTGTCTAAACAAATGAGGTAAAATAAGGCAACATATAAATAAACAATTCCAATTAACAAGGGATACTATTAAGATAATCCATGATGTTTCTATAAAGGAAATTATATTGGACCACTTTGGGTTTAGGCAGCTTTATAATAACCAAGTATGTCAGCTGTTAGTTAAATTACCAACATTAAATTTTACCAATAAAAGTAAAATGGTATCAGAGAAAGTAAGTTAGTGCCAAATTAGAAAAGAAGTGTGAACACCAACTTAGGGAAGAAAAGTATTTGAAAAGTCTTCTTTTCTGTTAATTTGTTTTTAAGACCTTTATTTGAATATTTCTACCACATATCATACTACTAATGTATTTCAAAGTACTGAAAAAGAAGATTCTAAAAGTTGTAAAATTAAAGAGGATGCACAGCTTAAAAAGGAAACTTTATGAATATTCTACCTTTAAATTTTAACCACTAACCACCTCATGATGTCATATATACCACCTTCTTTGTTATTTTACATGCACATGTTTCTGAACATTCAAGGAACCAAATATGCAGACTGGTGAAGTATAACACTTATATAACATTTACATGGGTAAGAAGCTCATAAGATTTTTAAAACTCTTTAATCATAGTTAAGGAAAACTTGCTAAGATATACAGTAATACAGCAAAACAAATGGTAAGCTGCATTAAACAAACTGGAAACATATAACTGACATGTTTAAACTCAAAAGGTAATATTCTGGACTTATCTTAAATTAGGTATAGGAATAACTAAGAGAATGGTGTTCCTCTAGATAAAATCTGGCATGTAACCCTTCAACCAAAACTGCACTGAAACTGGAGAAAATGACAGAGGTGGTAAAGAGTTGAGTCGAATTTGTCCAAATCATGATAGAGCTCAAAAGTCAAACAACAGTGAGAGCACAGAACATCTTGCTAAAAGCACAGTTTCAAGGAACTACAAGATCTACATTTTCCCACAGCTAAAACTAGCCATGACACATGCACTAGCTCTTCCACACCTAAATATTGTGTCAACTAGGTAACCAGGGAAGGACATTGCATTAGTTTTGAAGCATGCAAGCAGAAAGAAACACACTTTCTGGAAGATAACCTCAACATTTTCTACAGCAACTGAGAGAGTTCCCAAAATCCCATCCATACCATTCTGGCTAAGTTCTTACTACTTTCACCTATAAGAAACTCCTACAGCACAGTGATGCTTCTTATTTCTAAATGCATTCTACAAGTTTTCATAGACCAGTTTTGGACCTAAAAGTTATTCAGTTAATAAAAGTTTTCATCTCTAAAAGTTATTTATAACCATCAAAATTTTAAAATGCAGCTTCACTTTAAAAAAAGAGCTCCATTGTAATTAGTAGGTGTTTTAGTTTATCCAAGTGAAAGGAGTCAAACCCAGGAATCTGCTAGAGTTGACCTGGTTTATGCTGTAGAATTACAAACAGCAATGGATCAAGTTCCAGTTTTTGATGTCACAATTCAGTATCAGAATCAAAGCCTGCTAAGATTAAATTACTGTTACATAACTTTGACAAAAACATCGTATATTACAAAACAGCTTTGATTTGCAAAGACAGACCCTTTACTATGAAAGCCTGTTTTACTTCTGTGATGCTAAAAACATGAAGATGTAATCCAAGACTTTCCCCATCGGTAAAAAAGTGATTTAAATTTTGGTTACAATTTTAAAAGATCCTTCCATCTTCATGTTGTTTTCTAAATACAGAAAAATGCCAAGGCTCCATAGTCACCAGCCAGAATAAACTAATCAAAGAATTACAACAAATTTCAGTAATTTGTAGTCAAAACTAGCAAATACTGTCAGACCATTTGAAGCTTAAGCCCAAAGCCATGTTTAAATTCCTTACATCTGTGAGAAGTTGCAGTTCTTAAAATGTTTTCAAAAGTACAGAATTTTTTATCTGATGTAAAACGTTAATTTTCCTGCATACACTTTTCTTCCAACAAAGTAATTAATTAGGTCAGAATAAATGACTGAATTAAGTGAGAGGGTGTAATATTACTATTAGTTCTGTAATATTGAATCTTTTAATTATTTTTCAGTCTTTGTAGATCATTTATTCTGCAGCAATCACCATGTAAATAAGCCAGAATTAGGAAGGCACATCCTTAATGGTCAATGATTCAAAATACTATGTTTTTGACCTCAAAAAATATCCAACTCATAAGGCAAAGTGTAAATTTCAGTGTTAGTTTTACATTTGGATCAACAGTAAGCTTGAAAATCTGTTTAAATGGGAACTATGCTTTAGCATCCTACAGGGTATTCTCACAACTTTTCCATTAGAATCATACCAAACTTCCCAAAATAAAGTTGAATTAAAAAAAAATAATTTTATAAGAATTAAAATAATCTATATACTGTGATGCTAAAAAGCAGCATACTTTCTAAACCCCAACAATAAACAATGCCTGCTAACACTGTCTGCACTAAGTCTGTATTTTCAGTTTCAAATGCAAATGTCCTATAGAAAGGCACATACAACATTTCTAAACATTAATAAACATAGAATCACAGAATCAGATGGGCTGGAAAGGACCTCTGAGATCATCAAGTCCAACCCTTGATCCACTACCACTGCAGTTACTAGACCATAGCACTAAGTGCCACATCCACTCTCTTCTTAAATACCTCCAGGGACAGAGAATCCACCGCCTCCCAGAGCAGCCCATTCCAGTGCCGAATTACCCTCTCTGTAAAGAATTTCTTCCTAATATCTAACCTAAACCTCCCCAGCAGAGCTTTAGACCATGCCCTCTTGTCTTACTGATAGTTGCCTGGGAGAAGAGACCAGGGCATTAAACAGAAACAAGTATAGCTGTGTCAGTTATGTTCTGCTTTTCTAGAAAATCACCTGAAGTGACTTCTCACACCTTTGCTAAAATTGCTATCATTCCTTTTTCCTTTCAACCTTGCCAATTTAAATCTCATTCCTCTTCTTCCAGTATATTCATACAAATGTTGTCAAACTAAAGCAGCGAAACAACTCCCTAGTTATTATCTGAATTAATATCTACTTCATGCATTCTCATCAGAATGATTCCAGGAAGAAATTTCACAGAAATATCCTATTTTCAGATTCTTTATATCTGTGCTCTCTCAAAGAGCAGAACCTCTTCACTCAGCTTTGCAAAGAAACTTCTGAAGACAGATCACAAAACTGAGTCCATCCGGCTTCACATACAAAAATTCTACACTTCTGTACGTCAGAACACAACAACTTTATAAAACATATATAAATACAGTCCAAATGAAAGTTGAATTTAGTCATGATGCAATTAGTAAGGATGGATCCACAAAAGAAATAAAAAAGCAGGGGAGGACTATTTATTAACTCAGAGATTGCCTGGTGGCTTTTATGCTTTTACAGGTATAAAAGAAAATAAAATTAGAATACAATGTGGAGGGGAAGAAACAAAATGTTTTGTGACTACCACAAGAAAAAAAGAAACAATTCAGAGCTCTTTAAAAGAAGGTGCAGATAGAACAAGACAAGGATCCAAGATGAAGACCATCACTGGGAGGACTACACAGCAGCATGCAGGATTAGTGTATGTTGAAGAGCTGTACATATCAACAGATTTCTGTAATTCAGAAATAAAATCAAAATTCCTGTTTCATCAGCTATCAATTTCAATACATATGATTTGTCTTTACACTTCTCACCAATAAACTTCTAAGGCCCCACTGTTGCACTGATGCATAAATGAATCCTCAAAGTGCCACTAAGTACAGAATTATCCTGTAACGCAGGTACGCACAAATTAAAGAGCTTTTGGAAAGTCATGCAGGGATCCCACAGGAATACTGAAAACCACCCTTCTCCCTCTCTCTCGTTTCCCCTTCAGCATTTCACAACACAGCACAGAGCTGTACAGCAGCAGAGCCACCTCAGCAGTTTCAGTTCTGGTCCTGCATCCAACTGAAGCCCCAGGCAAGCTACCTAACACAAAAAGTAGGCCAATCTCATTTGATTTCAGAAGGATGTGATAATGTACTTACCATGCTAAAAACTGGATACAAGCCTTTTTGTTCTTTTATTTTCTCCTTCACTTCCAAATTCATACTGATCTGTTCTGACATCCCAAATTACATAATAATGTTTACAGACAACCACCACTAAACTACACCCATGTTATAAAGCAAGGCAGTCCTTTTTGGCATAGTTTTCATACTATCTCTTAGGAATACAAAAACATGCAAGAGTCTTCCCTGGTTTTTATGTGTTGGTATTGTTTTGTTTTCGGATTTTGGGGTTTCTTTATTGTTGTTTTTTAATAGCAGATGTTCTGTATGAAAAGCTTCACTTCACAAAGCATGGTTGCAATCCCTCCATTTCCAGGATTTCTTGTTAACTACAACATCAGGAAAAGGACACATTTTGTGATGTCAGAGCAACACAGCAGACACTGGAGGTCACCAAGGGCTTCAAAGCAAATCTCTCTCTCCTGCTATTGAATTTGTTCAACATGCTACCTTTACTGTAATTACTGTGACAAGTCATCACATCACTCATACAATAGGCTGTAATGAATTTCAATTTGGCACCATTATTAGTTGTATTGCTCTACTGCTCTTGCTGAGGAGTAAGTCAATTTCATTAAAACTGGGTAAAATTTGTTGGCTAAAGACTTATCTGCTTATAAACCAGAACACAGGCTCAGATAAATAAAACCACCAGCAAAGTTTTGTTACAATTGACAAGTAGATCTCACTAAAAAGTAAACTTTTAAAGATTTGGAATATTTTCACATTTTTTTAACAAAAATCCTTCACAGTACTGTAAAAACTCTGCTGTAAAAAGTCTATGTTCATGGTGTGAT
The DNA here is from genome assembly GCA_013397135.1 of Pachyramphus minor. Classification (NCBI taxonomy): domain Eukaryota; kingdom Metazoa; phylum Chordata; class Aves; order Passeriformes; family Tyrannidae; genus Pachyramphus; species Pachyramphus minor. Next base: position 602,755 of record VYXB01003699.1, read on the forward strand.
ATATTTGAAAAATTCATTTCTATGATTTTTTTTTGCTCAAGAAACAAGCAATCACTTATTGATAGTGCTTAAGAATTAATCTGTATAACTAAAATACATCTAATTCCTACTATTTTAAGGAGAACTACCATTTGCCATTATAGTATGTATCATGTTGTAGTATAGCAGCTCAGGACATTTCCTAACATAAGGTAGGACTTATGGCTATAAAACAAACTTTGTTTTGTTTGTTTGTTTGTTTGTTTTGCTTTGCTAATGTGCAACCTGAAGTACAATTCACCCTGCAGACTTCACTTTTAATCATGCAAGTGTAACACCATATTTAAAGAAAACTGACCTGGATTATCAATTCATAGCCATGGATGAGTAGCAGTTAAATTATGCTACAATGCAAGTTTTAGCACCTTTCATGCTTCAGTCATGACAGACTCAACAGATTCCCTGCAACCCCTCCTATTTCTCCAATTCTACTTATTACAGCTGAACATCATTCTGTTCAAATTTCCAGCTCATGTGCATATACATGCTTTTCTCAAGTCCGCATCTCTATGGAAAGCTATGCAATTGCATCATACAATACAAAATCTTAACTGCACACAGTTTAAATTACGTAGCTGGGATTCCGGCATAACAAAGGAGCCTGGAATTGCACCCTTCAAAAGGTACATGGTCTGCAGCCAATCCCAAGCAGTCCCAAATGCTGCTAAACCTCAGAATGCCAGGGACCTCAAGCTTCCTTCTCTTTGCCACATTTTGAACACTACTTCTGAGTGCACAGGTACTGAGAAGACAACTCCTCCTGGCAAGAAGCTTCAAGCTTTGGGCTACTGACTCTCCAGCCTCCAGAAGCACTTTTTGCTCTTACTCTAAGTGGAGCAGATTAACAGCATTTGCTGTGCCAGTGTTTGAGGACATGGGTACAAATGGGGCTTTTCTTGCCCTTTAATGTCCACCTGAAAAGCAGAGACCAATTTTCTGCTGGTCTCTTCTCAGAACTACTGCCTGTTAGTTATGGTTTACATTTACTATGAGATATACAATAAGTTTGGTTTGTCACTCTTTTCTCCCTTCGGAACAGTACTGCTTCAGAGGCTCCCATCACTCTCCCAAAGCCTTACCTGGTCCTTCTACCAGTGTTTCCTTTCTTTTCTCCATCAGTGACGGTGCTGCTTCCCCAGCAGCAAAAGGGTCAAGATAGACTGGAAGTCCGAATATCCCTAAACAATGTAGTATCAGTTTGCCTACATCACACTGTCCATGACTCCCCATTTCAGTAACACAGAGATGTCCAAACACCAAGTAATGCAAAACTAGTACAGGTATGGAAAGGCTCTTGTAGAAGCTTTACGTTGGCCCTTACATGGCAGAAATTCAGTGAACTGAAAGAAAATCTTAAGGTGCCACAAACCCTAGGCATAAATCTGTTGTCAATTTCCCCATTTCCTTCACTTAGAAAACATAAAAAAATAACATAACCCTCACAGGAAGATTAACAATCCCTGAAAAATCGTAAGCACTACACAAGCAGAAACAGTATTAGCAGCAGTGGTGCAGTTCCCACCAATGTAGTCATTTTCATCTAAACTCCATTTTAAGGGACATAAAGCAGATTCATCCTAGACTAGAATTATTCTTCATTATTACTCCAAGCACTACCTGCTAATTCTGTAAGGAGATATTCAAGTCCTGCTGTGGCACTCCCCTCTTACAGAGCTGAAGATGATTTGGGAATAAAGTTAAATAGAGTTTAATATATTTATCAAAAAAGTTGAGAAGTATAAACTATCCCAACATAAAAATTAAGAATTTACACTTCCTAATCATGGTGATTATATCTTCAAACTCTGTACTGAGGGCATCTATTTCCATTAAGTGTCAATCACTTTAACAAAGATCACTAATTTTACAAGTAGAAACCATCCTCACATGAGAATTAAAAGGCTGTGTTTGTTTGCCTTTAGAATACATTTCATGATTCCTTTTGCTCCTTTTCCTCAGATTATTACAAAATCAAATAAAGTAAATAGCTCAGCAATGAGTGAAGATAATAAAACATCTCCAAGTCACTCTCCTGAAGGGCCACTATGCCTACTTTGTGAAATAAATATTTGATTTGATCTCAACTCATATGTGGAGTAACTGCTTCTAACATTTTCCAAAATTTAAAATAAAGCATCCAAAATACTGAAAAAGTGACTAGTAAAAAATAATTTTACCTGTAAATTGTTTTCTGTGACTCTGTTCCACCAAACCATATTGATGGGTACTCCTGTTTTACACCTGTCAGCCAGACAGCCAATAGGGTTCTTTGATTTTCTTGCTTTTGATCCCACCGGAACTATCCTCTCATCCAGCATTCCCAGTCGATACTTCCTGGGCTATGAAAAAGAAGGAGAGAAACCAGGCCACTCCTAACAACCCTCATCTAAAGCTACACTAGAATATGTATTACACAGTGATATGATTTTTGGATTGGTGGAATAGGAAACAATTTGCAAGTAAAATTTATCTGAGACTGTTTCCTTTCAATCCTTGCTATTTGATTATAAGACACAATACTTTAAAAAAACCAAAAAAACCCCAAACCAATATGAAAATAAACTTCAGGGACTACTGAAAGCAAAACCATCCATCACAAGTCAGCCACTGAAATATGCATATAAACTGGAGAATTCTGCATAAATTAGGAATTGTTTAAAAATAGGGGAAAATCCGTATTTTCAAAATAGATACCTTCAATCACATCATAATAATGAACACCTCCCTTGAAATTCCTATCAAACAAATTTTAAATTCAAATTTGCCATGATTCCTGAAGATTGGTTTTAAAAAAATCAGATAGAACTGAATAGCCGATTGCAGCAAAAATCTGAGAAAAACATTTCTGCTCAGCTTAATATTTGAAATAATAACTTCAGCTACTGTCTCTAGTGAAAACAGACAAGAATTACCACGATAAATACATTGTCTTAAAGTTGAGAGAATAAAACACATTTGAGGAAGTGAACATGCAGGAGTTATTTGTACCTCAATAACAGTGACATTTCTATTACATTGGCAATGTCCTCCACAAATGAAACTATTTATATGAACATTAAATTTTAAAAGGTACACTGTAAAAAAAAAAGTTAAGTATTTTTAAACAGGTAAAGTTTTCAAAATAAGTTTTCCAGATTTCTCTATGCTTTCAAACCTATATGTACCTACCTAGACAGTAAATACTTTAGCATCTATGCATATTTACACCAGGACCTTCTGTATCAACTATATCAACAATTGGACCAAATTTCAGTGGTTGGTCTGGTTTTCTTCTGCTGTGGGTTTTGCTCAGACATTTTTTCTGTAAAAGTGCAATTATCATCATCTGGATATAGACCACTAAGTAATCAAAGCTTAACTTACCTTTATTCAGATATCTACTTCACCTGGCACCTTGGAAATCTTAGCAATGGATACCTTCATATACATTTCAAAAATTATTCCTCAGGAAACAAGGCAAGAATCTAATTGGAGACGATTCCCCACTCACATACAAACCATTTGTAAAACACAGGAGAAAATGGCCATAAAATGGCTGCAAAACTAAAACCTCAACAGATTTCCTGCTCTGCTTTCCTGAAGCTTTTTAGGCTGAAAGCTTTGGAAAGAATTAAAACTGAGTAGAGTCAATAGTAGCTCATTTGTCTAAAAAACTGAGGCAAACAAAAAAACCCTCTCTCCCCCTCAAAAAACCTCCACAAACAAAACAACAAAAAAACCCCCAAGGATACCATCATCAATTATGAACTACTAAAGGCAATAAATTCCATGGAGGAGTTAACTGATCTTAATAACAATAAATAATACTGAATTTTTCCATACCAGTTAGAAGTCTGGTAAACAGTGTGATGAGTAGCACAAAGTCTTCTTGTAGTTCAAATGCAAACCTGATCACAATAAATCTAAATATTGGCTGTTTATCTGGAGAAACTCTCAACTATTGGGCAATTCATCTCAGTAAATCAGAAAGACTACTAATATCCTAAACTGTAAAGCTGTAAGGTCTGAGAAGCTACATACAAGTCAGGTTGGACTTCAGGGCAGGATTTGAATGCCGCATGTATCTTTCCTAGGCTGACTATTGGAAATAACATAATGAAGAGCAACAGTTTTCCTGGAAGCTTTCCCATCTCTCTCCATGTTCTACCAAGAGCAGTGGTACAAGTCTGCCTCAGACTAGTGGACCAGAACCCAGTGTCCAAACACGTTTCCATTCATAAAGAGTTCTTTTAATCCTCCATAATAACAGTTGGTCTATAAATATTTTGAAAAGGAGAACCAAAACAAAAGAGGAAGTGAGCCAATGTGGAGGAAGGCTATTTTGGTTCCTGTGGTATTCAGACTTGAGGCAACAGGATGAAACTGTATCTTAGGCTTTATGAAGGATAATACTGAGGGTAGGGGGCAAACAATGGTGAGTTCTAAACCTTAAAGCAAGCTAGAAACAATATGAGCTCACATACCAGTAGTTCTTGGCCTACTGCTATGAAAAAAATGAAATTCAAAGTGGCTGGGACTAAAGTAAAATTTTACTTTCATTATCTACTGTAAAACATCACCAGGGGATTACTAGGCCAGGATTTCATTGTTTGGACAGACATTAGAAGTTGGAATAAACAGTATTAACATTTGGAAATAAGTTTTAATCTATTTGGACCAAAGTCATTCTAAATTACACTTGTTTTCAATGAGCAAAGTGGTATCTGACTTAGAAATGCGATCTGAATTTAAAGGAATCAGAACACACATTATCTGCCAAGAGGAGAGATTCAACAGAAGGGAAAGCAAATAGACTGAGCAGCTGGAATAAGTGTATCAACTCTGCCACATCCCTTATCTCTGCACAAAGCAGCAAATAAAGCAACACACAACACTGCACCTTGAAACAAGCATATCTGAACTCATAAGTATATCTACATAAAACACAGAGGCATGACAATCTGGACTAAGAAACCCAACTTCTATGCATGGGGCAAAATCTCCTAGATGCCTACAAAGACAACTGCCTTTTTGCCTTTCCTAAGGTCTTTCTATGAGGTAAAAATCCTGCTCGGATGAAGGCATAGTTCAACATAATGAACTTTTTCTGAGGCAGAGAAGGTAAAGAATTACATACTTCATAATCCTTTATCAAGTATTTCTCAAACTAGGCTATAACTCCAAATATGGTTACAAGTTCCAAACTGAATTGTGTGTGAAGCAAGTCATCACAATTCTTTTAAATGGAAAAGGTTAAACTGCAATCAGTAAAATCTCGGAGAAATTAAAAAGAAAAAACAAGAAAAACCCCCCACAAAATCCAAATTATTACAAAGCCTTAGTGGAAGAGTTCAATTCCTCCAGGGAAAAAAGTGTGAAGCAGTAGTAATTACTGGCTGACAGTGTTTACATGAGGCAGGGAGCAGCTAACTACCTTTAATTGCTAACAATTGCTTGGCTCCTTTAGTGTGAGAAGGGTAAGCATTTTCAACCATAGCTAATAATTATAATCCTTGCCCTGCAGAACCAAGCTGCTGCCAGCAATTCCTGATAGGAACCTACTGGTTGGCGCAGTTATTAGGAAGGATAAACCCCTGAAGTCTGAAAAACATTAAACTTGAAATAAAAGAAATCCACTCCAAAAACAAAAAGGCCTTTCCTAAGTAGCATCTTCACATGAGAACACTGCTACTGAGGAGTAGTACAGAGGCCCACGTTAGAAAGTATTCATCAAGTCAGCTTAATTACTTGTTTCTCATTCATCAACAAGAACTTAGGGAACATGTTTAGCAAGTTTAACAGTGTCTTTGCTCCCTCCTCCTGTTTCATGGACTTTGGCAATACCACACATCCTTTTTCTAATTCAGGTTAAAAAGACCACTGGTGTATGATATTATAAGGCTATACTAGAGGAATAAATTTTAAAAAGAAAATATTTACAAACATTCAAACTGTAAACACTCCTCCTGTCTAATAACTTTCATGTAGTATTTAAGTCTGGATAAGCTGACAAATCAAACTATAGAATTGCAAAGTTTTCTTCCCCTGAAGATCTCCAACTGGATTTTTTTTCAGGATCACTTAGGTTCCAAATTCCATTTCCGTTCCTTAAAATGCACTTACCTCTAGCAGGCTTTGAATTTTAACTTAAAAGGCATATTCTGTACCAAAACACACACAATTAAGTCTGGCATACAAATACATGAGGATGCTATTAAGTATTGTTAAGAATGTGAGCTATGGTAATGTTGTTTAGGTGCATCTACTACCAAAGCAAACAGAAATGATCTTAGGCCTTCTCCATCACAGGCTAAATGAAGCAGCTTTATGTTAAACTACCATAGTTAAAAGGTACTGCAGTAGCATTTAGCTAGGGCTCATCTGTTGTACAGTGAGTTGATTGTATCTGCCCATACAAATAGAAAAAAATAAACAAAAAATATTATATTTTCAGACAGAAAAGATCAGCTATACCAACTCAATTTCCTTGTACTACTTAAAACAAAATTTTGTAAGACTTCATTTTTTGAAATGAAGATTCATTTTTTGCCATTAATTAATGCCAAAGAGACCATTAGAAAAAGATGTTAAACACTAAAAGCTAGGTTTTTTCAATAGATTAGAAGAACCAATTTCTGTTTTACTCTGCCTTGAAAACTAAAAACTGACTAAATAAAATTCATTGGTATCATTATCACTATTTTCACCCAACAGCCATAACCTATTAACTGGAATATGACAAGTACTTGAAACACCCAGCCACAGATGTGAACTTCAATATGTTATTGAGGAAAAGCACAACAGTCCAGGCAGAATCCCTATACAGGAACAAATCAGCTAAGAAGCACCTTACTCATTAATACAGTTCCGTAACTGGATTTAGTAATACATTACACCTGAAGACTAGGTATAGTCACCAGGAATATCCTAACAGATTTGCAAGCTGGAAATATGAAAAAGAGAAGCAGACTTGGTACTTTTTAAGTTTTGTGGACAACAGAGCTACAAAACCCCTTCACACGGTTTGGGTTTCTTCCTAACAAAACACCCTCTCCTCCTTCTCTTTTATTACAACCTCCCACTGGTAGAGAGGCAAACAATATCTGTGTTTTCTCTATCTCAACTTCTGAAGCTTGGAACCAGTTTTTTTTTACATTTGATCCACAAAAAAGGGGAGTAGAAGCCTGGTCAGCACATTAAAAATAATTGTGTCATTGGCTGGTGTTTCCTGTTGGGTGGTGTGTTTTTTTCTTATGAAAAAGAGTATGCTAACACTTACAATGATTATAATTTTGACATTTCTAATACTATACGTTGAAATTACACGCATTTAACAGACTAGCCACTCTTCCATCTGGAACTCTTTTGTTAAAATTGTTCATGAAAACCTGGGTTTGCCTGGGGATAGAACTTTCACTAGTTAAAAAGTATCATACAGAGACAAACAAAAATGATTCTTCTGTCCAAACAAACTAAAATGTGCCATTTAGCATGGAATTAGATCTTATTCCAGAGCAACGTATCTGATCATGGCAAAAAAACCCCATTCTTTGTTTAAACAAATTTTAGAGTCAAAGATGCAACAGATCAGGTATTGTATCATGCATTTTAAACTATAGCTAAGGAAAACTCTTCAGGTGTACATACTAAAAAGGTGTATTTCACATGCTGAAGGCATGAAAATCTTGATTTGAGAAGGAGGAAAACTGACACATCTAAGTCAAATCTTTTCTCACCAATTTTTCAGCCTAGCTAGGTTGGATGAGGCACAAACTACCACAAGAGCTAAAACCTGGCACAGATGTAGTAATGCTGACAAAGTTCTTTACTAAGAAACTGAAATAAACTGGTTGAAAACCAGGTGTTTTCCACCACCATTAGAGAAGACAGTTCTAACTGTAGTGAAGATTTGCCATAGTACCACCAACTCAAGATGCACTCTCAAACACTCCATTGCTAAAGGAGCACTCCACGAGCAAACTATAGCTTTTTTCCCATGTTTAAAGGTGTCTTTGTTAGTAGGCCAGAAATTTTTACATTACTTACCAAAAAAGTGGAAAAATGATGCACAGTTAAGAACTAAAAATACAGGTAAGTGGGCTAAAGACTGCCATACTCACCATATGATTTCTCAAAAGTAGTATATTTTCTGGCTGCTTTAATATTTGTATAGTGACTTCAACAAATGTGTGCACAAGTTTAAAATATTTCAATTATTTTTCTGCAAATCACTCTTAAAGACTACATACACCTTGGCCTAGAGAGAATCAAATAAAATTTGTAAATATAAACAGAACTATCTTGCATATTAGTTACATTTGTAGTTAACTGCCTTCAAATATACAGTACAAGGCAGCAAACCATGTAAAAATATTACATATTTCTAAAAGGAAATCCTTTAATAATTCATTTCTTATGTACTACAATGATCACTAAACCATAAATAAAAAAAATAAACCTGAATAATATATTCTCTCATGTCAGACTTGAAAATAAAAAATATGTACTTAACTACATAGTAATAACTAAGAGAGCAAGAGCGCACAACTAGGGAACAATTCCAACAACTAACTATTCCAATGAAAAATGTAAACCAGATTAGATTTTATCATATCCTAAAACATTTTGTATCATGGTACTTCCTACAAACATTTATTAGATTTTTCCTAGAAAAATATAGTCTTTCTATATTCCTGTAATAACCTTTTTTTGCATGATTTATACTCTGTAATGTTTTATTATTGCAGTAGGGGTGGATAATCCCAGAGGGAAAATTTAAGATTTGAAATACAAGTTTAGCCCAGGTACATTATAAAGTCTGTGTAGCCATAATTCTATCATTTACAACACCATGATGTGATGGTTGGGAATGACCCCTCAATTTATCAGAACAGGATGCATGCTCCTGAGATGGTATGCAGGGCATTATGAAACATGAAACAACTGCCTTGGCACACTTTCATTAAAGGTAAGTGCAGCAAGACAAAACTTGGCACATATGGCTTTTCAAGGAACACCACTGAACCATATAATGATCAGGTACCAGAGGTGTCAAAATAAAGCTGGAAACAGGAAGCTGGAGAGAAATACAGCTTCCTAACAGGTAACAAAAATAGATGTAAGGCAGGTAGGACACTCAAAAATAAAATAGCAACCATTAAGGTTTTGAGAATTTGGTTTCCACGGGACCTGAAGTCAGCATTATTGTTTCCTTTTAACTTGAGAGGGCAAACTCTCCTTGTTCTCATTAAAAAGCTTGCATTTATGGATACTAGGCTTAGAGGTAGTCTTGTTTCAAATAATTTTCTATGTACATTTAATTCATTCACTTTGATCAGCAGAAATAACTCTGCTGTCCAGTCTTACTTGCTGTAGATTTCCATAGCACTAAACAGCAGCACCCTGTTCTGGGTGAATTTCAATTAATCTCTCCTATACTTTCCATTCTGATCTAGTTTAGACTCTGTCCTGGCTTTTACTCACCTAAAACCAATGGAAGGCATTCTAGAAAAAAAATCTCTTCAAAATACAAAAAAAGCACCATTGAAATCGTATTTAAAGTTGTTCACTACAGCAGTTGGTTCACCCCTTGCAGCCTGTGACCTGAAGTCATTCTCACCTTAATGGACCTCCTCTAGGTGTGACTGAACAATTAAAAAATGAAATGGAAATTAGTCATTGTTAGAAACTTTTCATAAGAGTTCAGTTTTCATGAGGATTGAAGGTATGAAAAAATAAAATTTAAAAGCAATGCCTTTCACTATGCTGTAAGGCTGACCAGTGATAAGTAGAGGAACCCTTTAGCCCGGATTTGTGGCAACAGTCTCAGAAAAAATGTAAACAGAAGTTTCATAATATATTTTCTTTTTAGTGTATTAAGCTGTCACATCCTTGGCAGCAGATTCTGATCAGTTATGTCACATATGTTTTTATGAACTGTTTACCAAAACCACCAAAGTAAATTCAAAGATTTTTCCAGCCAGATCATTTCAGGTTTAGAGGAGCACACTTTTCTACATAATGACTAAAGTCAATTTAGGAAAAACACCCAAGAAGTTCAAGTTCAGAATGCCAACCTATTTTTAACAAGCATAACATGTGTTTGAAGAAAAATGAAGTAAGCATAATATCATTATCCTTGGGAAAAGTGTGTTAGTCTATTACTAAGTCTAGCTTTTGTTCCATGCTTCACAAATCCTATTTGTGCATTGTAGATTGATACTTACCTGAAAATCTCTTATAGGATATTCACTTTAAGGTTGCTTGTCTTACTGCATGAGGAGTTACAACAACCGGACAGTAAATCCAGAAGGTTTTACAGTTGACAGAACCTCCACCAAGGCTCCATCTACAGAAATACTTAGCTCCTTTGATTTCATTTTAAGTATCCTATAAAAATGTCTTTAAATAGTAATCTTAGCTTTCCTGAAATCTAAAATTGAAATGCAGTTTAATAATTTCTGAACAGAGATAATTACCTCAAAAATGTTCATAAAAATTTAAGGACTATGTTTACTTTTTAAACAGAAAGTAGAATGTCTTTTAACATCAAAACAATCAAAAGCATCTGAAATAGCCCAGACACACTAACTAGTTTAAAAAAAGCTGTCTAATTAAAAAGCAAGGATATTCCGAACTACAATCATCAAGTGTCATCTTTAATATTTTATTGATATCAAATATTTGTCCATATGGCTTGCCCATTGTTAAAGGGCTGCCAGTATAACATGATCAGCAATATCCAGAGACAATCAAACTTGCTTAACACAGCTATGCATTAGATGCTTTTTACAGAAACTATTCACAGTTCTACACAACACAAACATGCAATTTTTACATAGTTGCAAATAACAATACTTCAAAATATTTAAAATATCACAATTCTAATTTGTAAAGGAGAGCAATTGCTCTTTATTCACTTACCAAGACTGTATTGTATCTGTCCTCCAAGTCAGTGATAAACGAAGGAAATGCTGGTTTTGCCAGCTAGTTCAGAACAAACAAAACCTTAGAACCTGGGCTCTTAGCAAGAAAATGGAAGGTTTTTTTCAAACAGTAGATATTGTAAACACCTACATTTGAACTAGTCACCAAGGCTCCCTTTATACAACAGGCATCAAGCACTGCCGGATAATCGCTTTGTTCAAGCTCTAATGAGGTGGGGGGAATCACACAACTGTTTAAATACCTGGCATTCAATCACTTAGTGCTTTTATGGAAGTCACTTAATACAATTTTGAACACTGTACTAAAAAAAAAAAATACTAAAAATATGTAGAACTTACATCCATGACTATTTGCAACATATTGGCTGGCAGCAAAGGTCAGTCAGTCATAAAACTGTAAGTAATTTCTCATAACTTTAGCCATCAATTTTTATCCACTTAAAGCAGTCAGAGACACTTGGTCTTTTCCAAACCATTTTCCTCTGTGTGAGCTGAATGTTTCTTTAAGCTGCTCATCTCTCTGCTAACTATAGAGGGAGCCTGGATGCCTAGATTTAGACAGCTCAAGTAATAGCATATGAAAACTTCCCCTTTACTAGTATTTCACAACCTTTAATAAAAACATACACTACAAAATAGCAGTTATAATAAACAAAAAATTAATATGCAAAGCAAAACACAAACCTCTTTCAATTAATGCCAGTTATGTCTGAAATATTAACTAGCAATCAGTTTCACAAATAAATCTTACTCTTGATAGTATTTTAGCAGCAAGTGACTTAATTTGCTCCTTTTTCTTGGGGGAAAAAAAATGGACCAAGTCAGAAAACACTCCAAATTAGTATTTTAGCTTTGAGTTATTCACACTCAAACATTAATTGGTGTGTTTTCATTTTGTACTGTTTAATTAGCTTTGAAGTGATTTTTAGAGGCAGTGGTCACTCTTGCAGTACTCCTGTATGATAGTTCATTTTCTTTGGTGCAGGCGGTTTATACACAAAGACAAATTTACACACAGGTACCTACATATGTATGTATATATATATCAGTTACTGCAGATTGTGTTGCAAAGGAATATATGATTAGTTTCATTCTTACCAGTCTCAGTAAGTAGATAAGCAACACATTTACAGTTGTTTACATCCAACTTCCAGTGCACTATACTGGCATTAAGGAAAAGAGCAATAAAGATATTCCATGTAGTTTGGATACATCCTAGTATAACAAAATTAATGTTCTACAACAGCATTTAAATGCTAAGAAACTGTGTGATGGGCCAACCACAGTAATTATCTTTAAGCTCAGTCTTCACCTGCAGGAATGATACAGCACATGCTGATGTAGCTTGCTTTCATTTACTACAGGAAGGTTCAAGATACTGTGGCTAATAAGTAGTAAAACATGAGAGTCATCAGTGAAAGTAAAACTTACTAACTAGTTGGGGCAAGATAATGTCTTTTTTTGATAAGCGACAGTTCACAAACATGAAAGGGATTCTGGTGTTATCAAACTTTTGTCTCTTATTTCAGCCACTGCATTTCTATGTGTATAATTGGAAAGTACCACAACCTGCATTGCTGCAGGTCAAAGGTATTTGAAGATGATGTCTAAGCCCTCAGCAAAGGAAAGATTTCTCAATACAGATTAGTGGTGGGAGGGGAAAACCCCAAACCCTAGCTTCCCAATGATATCAGGATATGTTTTAAGCTAAATGCATTTCAAACTGCTATAATTACTATCACATCATGTACAAATAAATGGGAGAATGATTCTTAACATATTCTGAACTTGCTGCCATGAGGGCTTGCAGGTCACTTGTCCTTCTACAGAATAAAAGTTACTTGTTTTCAAATTCAATGGGCTATGTACTAATTTTCATATTCAAAGCATTCTTATAAACTTCAGTTTACAAATGCCTGCAATATTTCTTAATAGCAGCAGCAGTCTGACCTGATGTAGCAAAAATGAAGTAGGTAAGATCTTATTTATATCAGCAGTGACATATTAAAATAAATCTAGTAACATCAGAAGAATCATCCTTATTTCAAGTAGCATTTCAAGTTATTCTGGGTCTTCTTCCCTGTCAATTGATAGACAAATATGCTACTTAAGATTTAGTTGTTGCCTACCTTCCTCCTTTGAGACACGCTGAGGGCAGCAAAGTCATTAAACAAGGATGAATTTGGTGAAGTCAGTGGATCTATAAAAAGAATGTAAAACCAGCATGTTATATATATATACACACACATACACATACCTATATCTAGCTACTATTTAAAGAAATTTTATACATTTTAACTTATTTCTGTATAGAAAAAAATAGCTGTGACAAAGTTAATTGAAATGCTGCTCCTTAGCAGAATTCAGTGAGCTAAATTGCTATTGACACTATTTAATAAAGTCCACCTAAGATTTTAAAGCCTTCATCTGATCAGAAACCCTGCTGTAAGTGCTACTTACATGTGCATGTCATTTTTAACCCTGTAGACAATATAACACAGTGTGTCTAATTCAGCAAAGCTCTTCCAAATAGAATTGACAAGCACTGGAACAGGCTGCCCAGGGAAGTACAAGAGTCACCATCCCCAGAGGTATTGTGTAGATTAGCACTGAGGGACATGGTTAAGTGGTGGATTTGGCAGTGCTGCGATAACAGCTGGACTCTGTTTTAGGTCTTTTCCAACCTAAAGGATCCTATGATCTCCAGTTACCTGAAATTTGCAGTCTTCAGCATAAGTCTTACAAATAATTATGTGGGTTTTGCTTGTCTTGTCACTATTTTGCACAAATTTAAATCAGAACCAATAGCAGCAAAATTCTACATTCTGTTAGGAACTTTTTATTGCTTTTCTTAGTCCCTGTGCATCCTTTCCATAGCTGAAGTACCAAAAACTGTGTAACAATACTAGATGCAACTTAAAACTCCAAACTGCATTGCTAGAGCTGCCGAATTAGCAGATGACTGCCACTCGTAAACATTGGTGTTTTGACGAAACACTTTCCTCAACATTAATAAGTACTCTGTAAAAGGGTAATCCTACAAGTGAAACACTGCTTGGCAGAGCCAGGGAGGAGGTAGGGAAAGGATCTGAGAGACAGCAGAATTTAAAATGGTTTCCAAAAGTCAGTCTGATTCCTTTCCTTCACATGCATCACCATCACTACTGGGCCTGTCACATTCAAACTAACTGCATTTAAAACTGGAGACCTCCAATGCCTTGAATAGCTAATTGTTCAGTGGGACAAAAGAAGCAGAGTTGATCTCCAAGCCTCTTGGAAATAAACTAGGAAGAATAAAAAGAAAACTCCTACAAATTTGACTTTCAAGCAAGTTCATTTTACATGCTTTAAAAATTATAACTCTAGTAAGTAGAGTAGCTGCAGGGTCAGACATGCAAATGGAGTTCTAGAATATAATTTACACAGCAATTTTCAAAGAAGAAATTTATTTTAAATGTATGCTCTTGCCATAAGGGAGCAGTACCCTCTTCTTTGGAACCTTATTTGACAGCTACAGATGAAATAATCTGCAGTGATTCTGAAGAGGACATTATAAAGCTCAATATACCCTCCAGAATAACTTATTGAATATGTAGGCCTGGACTACTGAGACATTTTGTCCAGATGAAAACCATGTTGCCTATAGCAGGGAAAAAATTATAAGATGTAAAGTACTACTGCTTGCAGTATTTGATGATTTTTACTAGCTATTATGTGACATTTCACAAAATCCATACACCCTAAATTTAATGGAAAACACCCATACATTAATTTCACACAATAATTTACTCAAGAAGCACAATAAAAGGGATAGTACGGTAAAGCAACATAAATGCTTAAGCTATCAGTGCTTTACAATGGATATCCAAACTAACATTTCACTTGAAGTGACAAGACTGATAATTACTGTTCTTAGTATTTTCTGCCCCCCAGAGCAAAGAGAAGGATGAAAATTTATAAGTTCAATACCACTTCAATTTCATATGAAAAGAAATCATACATTATACTTTTGTAAAAAAAAAAAAACCAAAGTTCTACTGCATCTCAAATCAAACCAGAGGACAAATAAAATTTCCTTAAGTCTCAATTTTGCAAAAGTGAATCTCTTTGAATTTCCAAAAGTACTTTTACATGTATTACTTTTGAAGTACTTACCATGGCCTGCATACTGCTTGGCACTGTCATTGAGAAGGCTAGGAGAACTGCTGCTGTTCGTCATTCTCTGCAAAAATAAAAAGCCAAAGTGTATATGTAAAATAAAGCTAAAAAAGACCAAGCGAGGGCATTGGGTATGACATTTAGAAAGTTTTAAGCACAGACTACGAAACCTGTGCTTATTCACCATTTAGTAAATACTCTAAGCAGACAGATTTATAGTTGACAAAAATGCTTAGTAAAATAAAGCATTTTGCACAAGACCAATGCAAACAAAAAAATGACGGTATATTAAAACAAAACACAATCTTCATTAATTTCTTCTAAATTGGGAGGATCTACCAAACCCATGGTTCTCTTCCTGCATGTTGTCAGAACATAGATAAGCCAATTACTTATCTCCTTTAAACATTCTTTCACACCGTACTCCTGAAACAACTTTAAGACACACTATAATCATGACATGAAACTTCTCCAATGAAAAATACTCAAACTAATTAAGTATTTGATAGATTCTTTTTGAAAATAAAAGAACTATTTGAAACCTTTCAGCAAAATCATGCAATTCTTTTAAGTCAGCAGGACATCTGAAACCCTCTTAGCATTCCTCCTATATTCCACCTGCTTCTCTTACATTGCTCTAGAGATATGGCCTAGCAATAAACCGGACTAACTGACGCAGTGCTGCTCTAAGAGCTACTGCTGCTTTGACAGTGAAGTTTAAAAGTGTCTTCTTACTCCTCCTTAGTATTTTCTTTGACCAGCTTTCCAACAGGAAGCACAAGTGTGAGAAGAAAAGAAAGGCAAAGTCAGGAAGTGGTCTTCATCACTAAGAGAGACAACCAATAATTTGTTAAAATACTCCCTGGCAAGCTTTTGGCCCACATCAATCCAGAATCTACCAGCCAATTTCCAGGCACTATTCAGCAGTGAAAAGGTTTGAGAACCCTTCACAAATAGACAGTCTGCACTCAGACTCTGCTTTCGTGGGGGAGCATACACCAGCACAAACAGGCCAATTTGTGCCAGCTGGCCCTAAGCATCAAAGAAAGTTTCCAGGCAAGTTCAGTTTAGTACTCTAGACACAAACTGACTCAAAACTGGTCACAAGAGTTGTTGTCTATGCTTACTTTTTTCCATGGCCAGTCTCAATGTTGGTAGTAAAGGGCAAGAACTGCATTATTTCAATGCCGTTTCATCTAATTGTTGACCAGAAATATCAATATTCTGGAGTAATTTTGCCAAGAGCAGAGGAGAGCAAACAGAAGCTGGAGTGCTATCCAATATGGCAGGACTGTAAACCTACAGCAATTCAAGTGTCTCAACATTTGCAGTTTCCATAGCACCACTAACTTCATCAGAAGCTGCAACTTTTAACACTCATATCTAAGAAAACCCAAATAAGTTATGCAGAGTAGCTTTTACATGGAATGTTTACACATGTAAATAGTATGTAACCCTTCAGCTTCTTTAGGACTTCAAGCAAGGTTTTTGTTATATGCTCTTTCCTTATTTTGATGTCACTTGTCTCATGCTCCTGAATATACTGAGCTTCTTTCTTACACAATATAAATCTCACTAAAAGCTTAAGTGATAAACACTTCTTTAAATAAAAGGCATACCTCTAGTGAAACAAAGTTTATTTATTTTTACAAAACATGGAAACACTTTGAGAGACTCACACTAAATTAACAATTTGGACAAAAGTCCAAATTCAGGGAAGCTCATCCTACTGTTCACTGTCATCAAAATAAAAACACATCAAAACAATTTCTGGATTACAACAGCTCAACTAATCATATGCCATATTCCCTATGGAAAGAAGTTAAATAGTTTTTCACAAATATTTGAAAAGCATGCCTATTATGCATGTTCTTTTTGTAATTTGATACATCCACACTGATCCTCATAGAACAAAGGGGTTTAGGAAGAAATTTCCTAAAGGGAACCTTTCAGATTTGCACAAAATTTGTCCACATGTAGATAAAGAGCATTAATGTCTATTTATGATATCAGATTTATTAATAATTTTAATGCAAAAGGTAATGGTCTGTCAAAACAGGAATAAATACGATATTGAGAATTAGTATCAAAAGGTGGTCAAGGACATGGCTTAAACTTGGAACCAAGCACTTCTATGTCATCAGTACACTACATCCTTGAGTAAAGGAGTTAAACATTCAACCAACAGACTTCTAATGTGAATAGTGATGTAACTGTGATGACGAAAACCAGCGTTGACATGATGATCACTGAAAACATACAGTAGGTGCAAGAGCCTACAAGAGCACATTGTTCTGGATTCTGAAAGCACAGTGCAAACAAAGTCTAGGAACTTCAACCGTGCTTTTAAAAAGTCAAGTCTCGTTCAAGATGCCAATGTTTTCTACACAAATCAGGATTCCAAAAAACCAAAGCACATCTCACCGATCTTGGGCAGTTCTTGCCTTAACAACTGCTTGTAACACGTACCTGAAATGAGGTTAAAGACCTCCACCACATTCATAAGTTTTTTGGTTTGCTCACTTTTATTACACATGCACAAGCTTCTTACCTTAACATTATTCACAGAAGACCTGCAAGTAATCAGTAAAGGATTTTATAAACTGTTTTAATATTTTCACTGCACCCAAAAGCATTTAGCCATAATGTATCTGATTTCTTAACAAGTGAGGCTGAAAAGGTCTTGAAAGAAAAATAAAAATTAAAAGAACACACAAGCACTATTTGTTCTTTTTGTTTTCCAGAATGCAGCTTTGATTTTAAACAACACTTCTCAATCTCTTCTAATAGCATTGGACTATTTTTCATACAAACTCAATTTCAAGAAGAATACAATCACAAGCACCTCAGGCCCAAAGGATGAAAGCTCCACAAAGGTAAGAGCAACCATTAACAGTGGAAGAAAATTAAATATTACACCTGCCAGGGAAGGTAAGCACACCCATATCAGAGCTTCAGACTTTAAGATATCAAGACTTTCATCATATGGAAGTTAATGTAGAAAGACAACTTAACCAACTACCACACCAATGTTGCTCAGTTCCAATAACCTCCTTTTCTTTGTCTGCCTATTGCTATGATTTACTGAGGTTCTTTAAACACTAGTCAAAATTTAACTAGGCTGGTGGAATACGTCCTGCTTCCCTCCCTTAAAAGGAATTAGAAAGTTTTTTCTATTTCAGCCTTTCTTCACACAAGAAATGCTCCAGCACCTGCATCATCTTTATGGCCTTTCACTGGACTTTCTTCAGTATATCTAGCTCTCTCATGTATTGAGAAGCCCAGTGCTCCAGGTGTGACTTCATCACTGATCAACAGAAGGGAAGGATCACCTCAAACTATTAGCAGTGTTTTACCTCATGCAGTCCAGGACACCACTCACCTCATTTTTAATACCTCCTTAGTGCAGTATGCGAGGAAGTGTTATAAGAAACATTCCCACCTTCTAAGGGTATACACCACCTTGCCTCCACCTTTCAATATTCAGTAGCGAAACCCAAAATTATAGTTGCACTTAAGACAAGTTTGCTTTACTTTCATTTCTCTCCACTAAAGTATATATTACAAAATTCTTTCATATATTACAAAAAACTTTCAGATTTAATTTTACATAGTTTATAAGACTTAAGTGAGTGTAAGAGATAATATTTGTTTCTTTTCTCTCCATATTCCTGCCCTAACTGAGAAAATAAACATTTTCCTCATGGTAATTCCTGTGCTAAGCCTGCCATCTGAAAATCTTTTGTTTTATGTCACAATCTATTCTCTTCATCCTAATACTGTTCTACTGGAACTTTATTTCAGAATATTTCTTAATTTTTAAAATAATGTTAATTGGACTATAAAACAAGTTACCCTGTGAAAGAATGAGATTGTCATAACCAAGCAAATCATTGTTTAGTTGTCCGATTCTGTGACCTACAAAGGGTGATACCTTTTGCTTTCCTTTCTAAACAATCCATAACTTGTCTTCAACAGTTAGCATATTTGGGCACCATCTACAGCATGTCCCATGTCAACTGTTTGAGCCAAAGCAACTGAATCTCTTCAGAAGGCATTACGAAAACAACTGCATAATTTTATATTTAAAATACCATGCCTGTACTTCTACTCAGTGCTCAACAGTAAAAAACTGAAAACATTTACAAGCTTCTGTGCTATAAGGAGAGTTTTATTACTTGACTCTTGGCAGATGCAGCAATGGCAACAAAGGTCTTTGTGTTTATTCAGCTGCAAGGCTTTGAAGTGAGCATGGTTTCTACTTCTCAGGCTACTCAAGAATGCTTAGTACACCAACATTAGCATGGCAAAAACAAGCAACACCAATTCTTCTCCATTGTTTGGCCTTGCCAATTTTAATACTGAAGTCTGTTACCCCCTTTTTTACTTTGATTAGGGTAATTAATTGAAAACTTGTGATTTTTCTTTTCTGCATAACCTGCAGTCCAATGGAAGCCATGCAGTTATAAATCCATCCCATCAAAATAAAGAAAACCAGATTTCTGTGAAGGAACACAGGCAGGCACCTTCTACTGTTTTATGTTCTTACAACCAAATTGCTCAATTCTAATACATTAAAAATTTTGGCATCAAAATACTTCTCTGCTTCATCCTGCTATAATACCCTTTTAACAGCCCAACATAAAACTACTAAAGCTCCTTTCTGCACCACCTGCATCTCTGATCAAGCCACAAGTTAGTCAAAGGCAGCACTAATGCCAGAGGAACACAGACACCACCCAGCCAAGTAGCACAAGTAGAGTGACTGAGCAAACAGCCAAGCTTTAGAAGCATCCCAGCCAGCCAGCTCTTGCCTCTTCACTGCTGGGAATGCCAAAAGCAATGAGCTGCTTCTTGAACCACACCTCTGACTGTCTCTTGGCAGCTGCTGCTACGGTGAAAAAAAAAAAGAAAACAGCTTCAAGGACAGCATGCAGCCTATGGGCCATGTGTTGTGCAGACTGTGTCATTAGAGAAAAGGAAAACAGAAAATATGTGCTTTGATAAGCTGGAAGACAATACTATTAATACAGTATATGAAAGCATATGCAGATTCAGGGAAGAAAAGATATGTGAAACAACACTATTACAGAAAATCACAAACCAATGAGGACAGAAGACTATTAATTAATAGGAAACTAAGTAACAACAAAAGAGGACAATGGGGGCAACGAAAGGTTGGCTAGCAGTAAAGGCCTTTGTAGTAGAAGGATGAGGCCAAGAGATATTTTTCAGAAAGGAAGAATTAGACCACAGCCACTTCAAAAATTCTGCCTCTTCCTAACTGTACCAAGGATTTTTGCTCTATTTTCCCCACTGCAAAGCAAGCATTGCCATTAATTCATTTCACCAGTAATTTATGCCCAATGGTATGTTCTAGATCTCCTAAAATATTCTTCAACAAATATGAATGAAATCTCAAATATCCATTCTACAGAAATGTTGACCACTATTCATCTATGTTATTCATGATCAAAGCAGCACATCCACTGCGAATTCACCATGATACAATCCACTTTTACTTTTCTTCCTTCTTCTGCTTACTTAACACTATGAGTCTTAGAGATTAGGTAACACGTACAAAAATGTGATAACTGCAAAATTTGGATATAGTTTTGCTTAATGCAGTTGACTCTATTACCTAAGCATTATGACAACCCCAATACATACAATCACACACTCTTTCCAACAAACCTTTATGTGCTGCACATGACAAATACATTCAGGAGATTAAGTAGCAATAGTCAAGACAGCTCATCATTTGAATCCCTGATGATTATACTGAAAGGTGAATAAAACAAGGAATGCATAATTATCTCGTGCTAACAGGAAATGAGCATTACCCAAAAGAGACTGACTCTATTACTATCTTTGCTAGACTGAGGCCAGTTAAGCAACTTGAACCAAGCTTCTACTTCAAAAAGAGTTTTCCATTCCCCACCTTCCAGCTGTAAAGATTAGTTTCAAAAACTCTGTTCAAAAAGAGTTTACCATTTCTTAACATCTAACTTTGTCAGCACTGTTGAAGCATTGCTTGTTCAACCGCCATCCTTTTTCTTCCCATGCACCTATAAAATGCAAACTACTTTATTCTTTGATAAGGAAAGTGTCCAACAAAATTTAAAGGAATAATTTTAACCTGGGAAGTGCACTGCCAACTAACAGTCATCACAAGAAGGATGTGAACATTATGCAGGAATAAGGCACAGAACTGAAAGATGAACACTTAAATCAACTATCAAATGGATACTCATTACACATGGATGCACCACACATCTTCAGTACTGAATACGTTCCACTAATAATATTCCCACTGAAAAAAATCATACAACATTATAAGAAATACATCTCAATATATAACCTCAAGGCTGCACTAGCAACCTAAACTTACCATTTCTTAACATCTAACTGCATCCTACTAGTGTTCTTCTGCCAGTGTGTTTATTCACGTTTGTGCAATTTCCCAATTTTAAAAAGCAAGTTGAGAAAGTTGCCTCCTATTGCATCACTGAAGCATCTATTTGTGAACTACACAGAGCCACCAGAGATAACAAGGTAACTCAGGTGGAACTGATGTGTCCATCTGCAAAAGCAAAACTAAGAATTAATGAGATATTTTGCAGATGTCTGATGTTTCATTGATGGCAGAATACTAAATTTTCAGTATCTTTAGTTTGATTCAAGGACCTGGAAAGAAACAGGCACATAGATTTGTTCTCTCCACCCTACTTTAACCCACCTTTGCATTATAACAACTTTTCCCTGTTCAATTCCTGTGTGTTTTACTCGTACAATTCCAGTCCCCATCCCGCAAGTGTCCCACCAATGCCTCCCCTCTGCTTCAGTCCCTTTCCTCAACCTTTCCCAGTTCTTCATTCATTTCAGCAGAGTTTCTCTAAGCCCACAACATAAATCTCTTTTCCCTTACAGACCCCTTTGCTCCAATTAACACAGATGCAGATGTCTTTCATTAAATATAGATCCATTTCCATGCTGCCTCAGACTGGAGTGGAAGAAAAGAGGCAAATGAAGCAGATCAGCATTCCTGCTCAGAGTTCAGGCAAGGCTTAGATTAGGCCAGAGCTGAAACTGCAAAAATGTACTCAAGCTGGAACATGCCAATGCAGATTACATCTTTGGGAAATTATCTAACATCTAGGAAGTCTCCAGTGGGACTATATCAACCAGTTTGCAAAGGTTTAATGAAGTGACAAAATCTGTGCAGATTTTCACAGAGAGCAAGCAAATCCTTTTCTTGGAGAGGATTTGGACACAATAACCAATCTATCAGATTTAAAGTCTCTGTTCCAAATCATAAAGAATTAGTATTATTTAAAGTGAAATCCACTAAAATTTCTTCCTTGCCTTGTTCTCCAAAGGGCTGAATGACATGGAAAATCTCATTCCAAGTGATTAAACTTTGTTAGTATGGATTTTACTTAGAAACTGACACAGAATCAAAACAGACAGCGTTACCAGCTTTACCTATGCAAGCAAGAACTTAAATTATATGATTCATAGAAAAAAAAGTGATACAGGAATGCTTTTCAAACTCTAGTTTAATGCCTCTAAGCACTTTTTCAACACTACTAAAACCCTTCATCAGAAGTAATTTTCCTTAGCCTCGAATGGGCAAGAAGCACATCGATTTCTTCTCAAAGAGAAACAATGCCTTGACTGTAATCTCACAGGCATTAGTATTTAAAAATCCTATGAACGTTCATGTTAGATGCATGCCATATTGTCTTTCTAGAAGAAAGAGTTAAAATTTAAAAAATTGTGTTTAGAAAGAGTGTTTCTATAGAATACACTTTAAGGATACAAAACATAACGACTTTGTGGTAAAAATGTAAAATTTCACGACCTCAGTGATACAAAAAATTTTTAATTGACAGCTTCAATAGTACACATCGGGATCAGAGGTTAAAGTTTTTCTTTTTAAATCATGCATCACTGTCAGTAAAACACTTCCATACTTTGGCAATTCTGTTGAATACGAAAGCCTTCTTGAAATAAATAGGTCTTCTAAGCCTTCTGGAAAACATGCAGTAAAAAAAAAAAATCACAACCAAACAAAAAAGGAAACACACCTAATTAATTCCCACCTTTTGCTGAGTTATTTTTCAATCCATAATACAGCCACAATTGAGATCAAAGTAAGCTCATAAGGAGAGTTTCCTCGATATAAAAGAAGAGAGTTGTTGTCAGGACTCGGTGTGAACTGTTTGACTTGTGCTCTCTTTCATTTACCAGAAGCTGGTTTGTTAAATACAGGACAGATCATCTTCTTTTCATGGACAGACCGTGCTTCTTTTAAAAAGCACAACACTTTGAGGGAGTTGTTACAGTACTTCATGTGTTAATTCCACAAATACTTCTTTTAAATAGGACAGTCTTTTGTTGGAAATTTTGTATAATACTATACCTACACAATAAATTCTACTTCAAGGGAGTTCCTATGCCAACATCTAAAGAATGCTGTAAGTACAGGGAAACATCTCAGAAGATTTACATGTGAATTCAACGTAACACCACCTGAGTCTGAGTTTACAAACTCTGAAGTTTTTGCCCAGTAATTTCAGGTAATGAATGACAGTTCACATTTTGCTTCAGTGACTTTTGGTCTTAGAAATGTTTCAAAACCTACTTTTTATAGCCTTTTTAGTAAAAGGCTATCAAAAGCTATGAGCCTAAAAAGAAACCCAGGAACACAGAGTTAATGTACGCGGCAAAGCCCGACAAAACAGCTCAGGTACGTGCTAATAAAGACTACTTTTAAAGCAATGGTACTGTTTCATTTCCATTTGCAAGACTAAAGTGAGCATATACTCTGTATAAGATGACATTCCAGAAGGCTCCATTGGTCCTGCCTCTTCAGGAGTTTTCCCTTTTTGGTGTAACACCAGCCAGAACTAATGAAACGCTATACAAATCACTGCTATTACCTGCATCATGGGAAACTTCGTTTCAGCAGGACTTCCAAATCCATTAACGCCAATGAAGCTGGTGCTAAAGTAGGAATCTGTTAGATTAGCATCAGCTAACCCACCGCCATCCATTCCAGGAACTAGAAGAAACAGAAAAAAAATTATTTTTTTTTTTTCTGAAAAAATTTAGTTTACCACAGGTTTATTTGCTAATACCTCTCACATATTTTTTGGTGGAGAGCAGCAGAGGAAAAGGTTGGAACTATCATCTCAGCAAAACAACTAGAAACATATTAGTGCACAGCATGAGAAAGGAAGGCTATGAAAGAGGTTACTAAATGAGAGCATTTGTAGCATGAAGTTACAGCACAAATGCAGAAACAGATAAGGAGTTTGAACTTTAGAAACAAGAATAGCAAGGAAAGTAATGATATAAAAAAGAAAACAAATGAACTAAAAGAGACCTAGAAGGCAAGCTTATTTTATGAAAGCCTATATTCTTGCACACCCTTCTTGGAAATATATTTGTCCAGTAGAGTTTGCAACTGGATGTACTGGTTCTTTTAAAGGGTAACATGTAGAAAATATACATTAAATGCCCTTTCACAGAAACCACAAACATTTTAAATGCTTCCTTAAAAGTATATGACAATGTTCATTATCTCATGCTTCATAAAGTGGCAACATTCTCATAAAATGTAGCCAAAAAAATCTTTTAGACTGAAAGCCAATGTTAAGGATTTAAGAAGAAATTCATCCCATGTAGAAACAAGGGCATGACATACAAGTACAGGGCTTTAACTAAAAATAAACTAATTCAATACTATAAAACTACAAAGAACAACAAGAAGCAGTAATAAGTAACATAAAACACTCAGGCAGGTATTACTTTGATAAAAAAAAAAAGGCGGGGGGAAGCATTTACAATGGTATACAAGCTGCAGTTCAAATCAACCTTCCATAAAAACACCCACATGGAACTGTAAAGACACTTATCACAATGGCCAGGCCACTGCAAGCCAACAGGTATGAGTAATGGGTAGCTCCAAGGTAGGAAGGCACACATCCAACAGAGAAGAACATCCTGTACCAAACTATCCAACTTGAACTTCTGGGAAGATTCGTAGCCAGGAGGTGACACCCGGAAACAACTTCCTGATTCTAACCCTCAAAGGAAATAAAATGCGACTTCGTGGCACAGCTAAAGGAATGCATATTATAAACCCTCAACTTTCATCAGAAGAGGAATTTTCCCTCCAAAAGAGCCTACATGACCTGGTGAGCCATTTCCATGCGGTAGGCAGAGGAAACAGCAAAAGAAGTACAGTCCTACATAATCACAGGAAGGGCTGGAAGAGAGAATGACTAGTAGCACACACACCACAGATGGAAACACTGACCCAGCTGCGCTCCTCGGGACTGGAGCTGTATGAATCAGCCAACTGGGGTAACACCAACAGCACCTCAAATGAAGAGCTGTATATGAGAGATCAAATAAACTGAGAAAAATAACTCAGTGGCAATACATGCCAGTTTTGCAAGGGCAAAAGATTCTTAGAGTACTGCTGCCTAATCTAGAATATTATTTGTATACTCTGTAGGTTTGAAGGAAACATCTAAGAAACTTTAAAGATGCTAATTACTAACAAATTGCAACTTCTTTCTTAAAAAGTTTTCAAAATTAGCTAAGATAATAGGAAAATAAAACTCCCTCCACTATCCATGCCCTAGATCCTCCTTCAAAATTTTAAATAAGTAGCCACATAGAAGCTTCAGAAGTCTTCTTGCTACAACCCTAAAAAAAAGGCAAAACTTCTTGGATTTGTCTTTTAAACTTCTGTTCCTCCTTTGCCTTCATTTGGGAAATTCGCATTCAGAAGTTTAAGAAAAGTATTTTATGGTTCAACTACTGTACCAGAGAAAATATTAATGTCTGCAGTAATGCCAAATACTGCCTCATCCTACCCACTACAGTCATTCCCTAACTTACACTGTGAAGGTTAGCATCTTAACACAATCATTTTCTGGCATCATGAAAATACTAGGACTCATTCACAGAAAAAAAACAAGATAGCAAATTCATGTTTAATTGTAAGTAGTTTCAGTCTAGTTTACCCATGAATTTTTCTGGGTTCTCACTGTGATTTTTAATTATTGTAAAAAAGCATTTTCAATATAGCTTTCTCTGCCTGCATTTCAGCCATTATCAAAAAATCTTGCAGTTTTTATGCTATATCTTGACTGTAAAAGATACTGTAACTTGACTGACCAAGCACTTCCGGGAACAACTGACATTTCAAGGTACACTACATAATTTCAACTTTGTATCTGTTATTTCATCTCATACTTTTGCCAGAGACTCCAGATTCTGCCCAATTTTTAACCAACTGGCAAGCTACTCCCTCAGATGATACCATCAGCTTTACCAATCCTTCAGGCTCTGCTGAAGAACTAAGAAAGACTATTCTCTTTGCTTCTTCCACTGCTCCTCAGTATGCTAGAGTCAACATGAGAATCCATGGACCTTCATTTCTCCATTGGACACAAAGTTAAGGCACAAAATCTTTCAAACTGGAAAGAGGCAAATGAGAACTGGGAAGTTTTGCCACCCTGAGCAGTGTGGCATGTGAAGAGCCCTCTCAGTATGGAGAAACCCCAGAGCTGACCTCCAGTAACTCCAGACTGCTGGTGCAGCTCAGTCACCCATTATCCAAACAAAGCACTGGAGTCAGTGCCGCTAACCTTGCTAGGGGACAAATACAGCACCAGGTGCTCTGCTCCCACTCTGCCTGAAGCATTCTCAGTGCCAGGCAGCTCAAGCTGCAAGCAGGAGCAGGTGGACAGCAACCCCAGTGTTGAGCAAGGCTGAAGATGCTGCTGGGAATGAAAAAGTGGATCTTTGACACTGCTGCCTTTCTACCACTGGTACTAGTTATGCAAGCCTTTTTGAAACCACTTAAAGCTGCTCAAAGCTACAATTTAGGCTTTCTATTGGCACACTGGTATCTAACTGGGCATTCCAGACAGCAAAAGCTACTCCAGAACATTTTCTTTATCTAGTAACAGGAAGGCCATCGCTGTACTTAAGTGCAATGGTCATTCCCATCAGCCTCCTTGTGCCGTTACTACAAATTGCTCTACTCCAGTACTTCACACTGCTCAATTCTACTGGTACCACAGCAATTTCAAGATGGCTTTTGACTATGAGGATTTTCATTGTCCTCTTCCAAGCAGTCTAGAAGCAGAGGGATGAAGACCACAAGAAAGCATATTCCACGGGAACAATCAAACAAAATCCATCAAAAGTACAGTAACTGGAGCAGAGGGCAGTTTTCTTGGCAGTAGCTCACATTTAGAAGAGAGTGCTGTAGAAGTGGCAAGCATACCTATTGCCTTCCAAGGAAAACTCAACACTAGCTTCCTTAAACTGACTTCCCTATAGCAATTAGCAAGAAAATTAAGACTGCAGAAAAGACAAAAAAAATTAATTCTTGCCTTGCCTATAGAACAAAACAAAGAGTGTTCACTACATCCTCCATTTGCATTCAAAGGGGCATTCAGCTTTTACACTGCTCAAAGCCTAGCAAATACCTAAACAGCCAAGGCACTTGTACTGTATTTGGCACCTGGCCTTCTCAACAAGAAGCAGAAGGGTTTATCCTCCTTCTGTCAAGCATTTGGCAGATCAGAAATTCTCACTTGCTTCTGGAAAGCCACAGTAGTTCAGATCATGAATAAAAGAAAATTTATCACAAGCAATCCATAAATGGTCTACAGAAGTGGGCACACTTTATCACATAAGCAGTGTGGTATTAAGAAACATGGAAGCCTAAGCTGGAAGAAGATCTTAGTCCTTATAAAGTTTTTATTCTCATGTGTTTACTAATTCACATCAGTCCCTGCATTCAATTTATGTATCCAAATCCTTCCTATAGAACAATTGCAAGCAACTTCCAAATATTTCACACACTGTGCTGTTAGAATAAAAAATAAAAAAACCTTTCTCTTTTAAAGCATTGATTATAATCTTAGGTAGGTTTAGACAATTTTAGAAAAATCCTGTATTGGCGCTTTTTTTTAAAAAAGGAACGAGCTTTCCTGTTGTGTAACAAACCTATCCATGCATTGAAGTTGTATATATTTTCAACGGGCTCTTACTGGAGAGAAGCAACAACTTCCTTATAAAAGAAGAAAGGTTGACTAGGCAAGAGAAAAGATGGGTGTACGAGTGAAAAACTAAAAATCCAGTGGAGGAAAAAAAAAAACACCTTATGTAAGCACATGTGAAAACAAGAACAAATTTCTAAATTCTATCAATATTAAAGACAGAAGTTACATCCTGGCAATTCTGAAAAGAAACTAAATAGAACATCTTGAGAAATTCAGAAGAGGTTTTCTATTCTTTATACACACATTATCTAATAAATTTCTTGCTTGGTGAGTAACACTGCAGCTTAATGTGACAACTGCAATTAAAAATAAATATCTTCTTATATAATTCCTCTCCCACAGAATTTTAGCAGAGAGTAGGCTTCCCATCAGATGTATCCACCAAAGAGGAAAAAAAAAAAAAGCATAGTTACTTTTGCCTTCCTTATTACAAAGACATTTTTCAGAAACAAAGTATCTCATCACAGTTAAAGTGCTTGAGAAGTACTGTGATGAATTCAACATATGTGCTTCAACAGAGCCAGTGGGTTTGGGTTAGTTTTAGTCTAATGCTCATCTTATCTAACACCAGCATTATCTGAATACTATCTGAAAATATTGCATTTCTGGTATTTTCACGCTATCATTTCACTAACCAGTAAACAAATATTGCACTATCCTAGACTGCTTCTTTTATGAACCTAGTATCAGCACTGATCATCTCAGACACTGTTCTTAATATAAAAAAAGGACCTTTCCCAGTAATGCGATATATTGTCCCCTTGAACTGATAGGACTATGAATGGGTTATAGTAAGATCACAACAGATTTAGCTGACACACTTAAAGAAAAAACAATTTAAGGACTTCTGGAAAGGTAATAAAACATTGATAATAGCAAAATTAACTATTTCAATCACTGCTTAAAAAATTGTACAATTATTTTTATGTCAGGTTATATAAAGTTTACATATAATGGTGATTTAAACCCTCAGCACTGCAACAGTGCACTTTTCACAGCTTGGTAAACTGAATCATAGGTTCATTGTAAACATGTGCATCCAAGGGACAAGGTGTTATCTCAGCTAGATATGAAGCAGTAAAAACTACAGTGCCATATCTCCAGTGGAATTTTACAAAGATAGCTATCCTAATATTGAGACAGAAACAATAAAACCTGTATACAAAGCCTATCTCTGGCAAGTCATGTAAGCTTTGTGTCCTTTTAGTCTCCTAGAAGCACCAAAGTGCCAGAGAAGCTTATGCTTGTCTTCCTTTGCTTTGTACTGACACATACACTTACTCGCACCAGGAAATAATCATATGCTGGTGGTACTAACCTCACCTGTACGCCTTTAACAGTTGACAAGCACTACACACTAGTACACATACTCAGTGTTACTTTCTTTGCAGTGCCACTACTGTTAAAACTTATTAGGGAAATGGGATTCTCTGATGTTTTTATGCCTCTCTGGTTTAATGCAATGTTTTTGAAACACAGACTAGGAATCACTGAAACAGAGGCAGCAGACAAAGGAACTGAACAACACTCCCAGGCATGAGAGGCAAAAGTAAAGCACGTGCACCTGGGTTCAGATACTGCAACAGAAAGTGCAGCTGGAGGGCAGACAGCACAAATGAACCAAGTTGGTTGAAAGACATGCAGGAAGCAAAGCAGTTTGGGAAATGCTGCCTTATTTACAAACACTCCTACTACGCAATGAGATATTCACGGGTAAGCAAAGGAAACCAGCTATCTTTACCATAATATTAAATGACTGGACTGTCCCTTTTTTATTTATTTATCTCACATATCATCGAAGCATCTGACAAAGACTTAAAAATTAGCATAGGTGCCATCCTTCTGCTCTGTAAAAGTCTCAGTACAGAGTCTAGAGCAGCTGGACTCCTCGTCATGGACCAAGTCCAAAAGAACAGTGATAATAAAAATTAAAGTTGATAGTTTCTCAAAAGGGTCATGAGAACTACTCTTATCAGAAAAAGCAAGTTAAATTAATGTAATTACTTAATATCATAGCTTTCAGAAATAACCCTCTCCAAGAGCTTTCATAATTCCTAAAACTATTCATAATTGCGTCAAACTATTCAACAAACTGCATCAAATTTTTCAAACATTTAAGCTTTTGGTTTTATAGCCTACCCCTAACAAAATCAAGTCTTTTTTAATAAACATAGTTGCATGCAGTGTCTGCAGATTACCTGAACAGAACATTAGGACATTTTTCACAGTAGCTGGGGAGAATGCATAATAGATCTTCCTGCCAGCTGCCTCAGCATCAGACCAACCGAAATTAAGGGACTCTACCCACAGACTACAGGAATCAAATATTGCATGACCAACTTGACAACAACTTGTGCAATGCAGGACTTTCAGCTCACTTCTGTACATCTATATTTTTAAATCTCTATTCTCAGATCTAAAACAAGTCAGGAGCAAAATGCTGTTAGGGAGCAAATTAAAAAAATACAAGTAAGTTCTATGCACAAAATATCTTGAAGATCAAACAATCATACAATTGGAACTTTTTCAACTACTGAAAGACTTGTGGAGCCAACACACAAATGCACACACAAAAGCTGTGATCAATTCCAAGATATATCCAATATACAGTGATTGACCACACCATTCTTCTGGTGGTGTAATGCATTACATCTTCACTATAAAGCAGCATATTAGGAAAACATCAGCCACATCAGCTTACTACCTGAGTCCCTCCACTGACGCCCTTTTCATCAACTGCCTCATGACCAAGATTATTTTTTCTGCTTTGGAGATTCTACAGAAGTGCTTCTGTCTGTGCTTATCACCCCACCCTCACTTACCAATTGTCCACTTTTCCCACAGCAGTCTAATTTGCTTCTAGGTGGCTCCTTACACAAGGAACTCTTTCTGAGCTAGTCCCCAAAGTCACTATATTCTGGACATTCAAATAATTCCTGAAGGCCCACTCCTACCGTGATACCTAAAAAAAAAAATCAGGTACCTAATACCTGCTAAACAGAAAATAAATAAGAATCTTGAAAAACAAGTATAAAATTACTAAGATACAGCATATAGAGTTTGCTCACATAATGTAACTATCCACACACACTCCTTTTCATGTTTGCCTTTGAAGCAGGAACACAATTACAGGAGTAATAATGCTTGCTTTACCCAATGCTTTCAATACCCAACACAGGGTGAATTCTACCAGAAACAAGTAGTTACCACCACTCCTCGGGCATCTGTAATTCTTGTGAAACATTTGGACCTTGAATGATTTCCCATACAATACGAGAAACCCAAAAAGTGAATAAACAGATAAAATCAGCTTCAAAGTCAATTAATAGTGTGGTTTTTTAAAGTTTCACATGATAAAACTGTCCCTCAAAATCACACATAACTTGGCAGACTGAGACGTTTTTCTTTCTTTCCTTTCTTTTTCCTTACTCCCCTCAAAAATTTTCTTCCTCCAGGCCACAGGCCATTCACTTAAGAGTTGGAATCCATGATCCTTATGGGTCCCTTCCAACTCATAGCATTCTGTGATTCTGTGATTTCCACACGAAACATGTAAAAGCAAAAAGAAAATCCATGTCTAATTTCCTGATTTCTGGAGTTGACATATGAGACAAAAAGTGATTAAGTGAAATCAGTAATTTTCATTTTCTCTCATGCATCTCTAACTGGTTATTGTTTTTATGTTTCAATTCTCAATTCTCTGTCTCCAAATGTCCCAAATGTCTCTTCAATGCTCAGAATTGTATCCCCGTTTCTTAAAAATATTCAGAGCAAAACAAGATGAAAATTGTATGATCTATCAACTCCTGGGAAAAGCATAATGAAAAGCGGAAACACCTCTCAAAAACAAACAAACAAGCAACTGAGGTATACAACTAATACAGCATCACCTGCAAAAAGTACAAACTTGTGAAAAAAGAATTCTCAGCCATACGCCTTTACTATAACACCTATTTCCTGCATAGAAGTGAAGAAACAAATCCAGGTAAAAATGACCAGTATGACATACTGCAACCATTTCAAAGTTTGAAATAACTGTTTCTCAATATTTCAGCCTGTAAACAGTGGAAATGCTACCAAAGATAAGAAAAATCCATATTTAGAATAATCCTGATCATTGTTTCACTGCACTAAGAAGTGTAATCCAACAGATTACCTTCAGTACCTGCTTTGCTGAATGGCTACCTTCCCATTTTTTCTGGATCCGCTGCGTCATTTTGTTTAAAAATGAACGTACTGTGTAAAGACTCAAACACCTCTTAAAAAGCAAAAAATATACAAGTGGCTAGGTCTTTCCATACCAATCCTAGCATACTTACAGATTTCACAAAACCTCAGCTGTAATGCTCACTAAGCTAACCACTTATCAATCGCATAGAGTGGCTACAGCAGAGGCCACTGCTGCTCTGACCAGACACACCATGTGGCTGATGGGCTGCAAAAACAGACACAATACTTTTATTAGGCCACCCCAACACACACCAAGTCTTGATGTCTCTTTCCACCTTCTCACAAGCTGGCAGTAAAATCTATTCACAGACAGGCTTTCTCAGCAGCCATAGAAAAACATTACCTTGCAGAAACACAGGCTGTATTTCAACTACAGAGTTCCTTGCATGGCTTTGCAAAAGGCTCTCTAGTAGACAGCCAGATGAAAACAGTAAAAATCAAAAAGAAAAAATGAGAGGGTGAGCAATCCCCAGTCACAGGAAACTTGGGCAATAGCAGCAGCACCTTTCACCGTGGCCAGCAGCGCCAACCCACCCAACCAGTGCTGCTGCTGCTGCCAGGCTCCAAGCATAGCTGGCACTCCTCAACTCAGCACCTCGGGGTTTTGGACACATTTATAGGAATCAGAGGCCAGCCAAAAGCATGAGCACTCATATTACATATTCTAGAGCAAAAAGCAGAGGGGAAATTAGCAAATGTTTAGAGCCTCACTTCCACTTGTATCTATCAATACCTACTATAAGGTCTACACGCAAAAGAACATTACACCTGTTCAACTACGTGAAAGCTAACAAATACAATTGAGTTGTCCATGCAACTTTAACTTGTCTCACTTAGGTATATACATGACACATTTTAATACCACAACCACATCTCCCTCCAGACCCTCCCCACCAGCAGCACTGAGAAGGGACAATATCCTAGGAACACGCCAGACGTGCATCAAAGCCAGCTGCTGGTCTGCTGCTCAGGGAAGTCAGAAAGTGCCAGAGAGAACACAAAGCAGATACAAGAAGAGAAATTCTTCATGCTGCCATGCCCTCTCCCCATCCTTCCCTAGGCTATTCTTTAAAATCCTATTAATCCATCATATCTTTTCCCCTAAATCTCAAGTACCAGTCATTCCCCCACCACTGCTCCTTCTACAGCCTAGTACACATTTGGTCCTGCTGCCACTGCTGCTCACTGGGCTGACATGTGGGACACGCTTTTATACTAGAAAAGCACCATATGTAGATTTTAGCTGCCATCAAATCTGGAGAAAATGTTTTGGGTGGTGGGGTTTTTTTTTCCTTTTTCTTTCTCCCTTATTTTGTCACAGAGATTCTATTGAAAAGGATTTTTTTAAATCAAATTTTAGACAGGCAATAGTAACTACGTTTCCTGTTTTGTAGGCAGCCGTTACATATGGAAGGTGAACCATGCAGAAGGCTTGAACACTCACAACTCTTGTGGAAGGAGGAGGAATGGTGCTTTGCACACATGTGTTCCAAATGACAAATAGTCTGGGGACAGTGAGCAGCAGTGGTATCTTCTGTGAATGGGCAGAGGTCATCAGCATGGTCAGTCCTGCTCCCCAAGAACATAAAAAGCCACACCGTCAGGCCAAAGCCACATTTAGCCCACTACCTCACCTCTGACGCTGAACAGCAGTGGGTATGTGGAACAAAAGCACATGCATGAGGCAAGGATAAAGCAGGATTTCCCAGCAGGCTCTCAGCCATATGTAGAGGAAGATGAGTCTGAATCAGAGAGGCATCAAATAATCTCAAGCAGAGTTTTCTTCCAACACTATCTGACCACTTCTGGAATCCTGTCAGTTGCTAGCATTCAGAACATCTACAGAACAGAAGAGCTTAACCACACATTGCCTGAGAAACTTCTCCTGGTTAGCTCTGAGGATGTCACTTGCTCGTTCCACTTCATACTCTCACGTCAAAATACTTCCATACTGGAATATTTCTTGGATTTTCACTGTTCACCGTATTCTTGTCACTCAACATTCCTATCATGCATGTTGTGAAAATACATTGGTATTTGGGGGACCTTTGTGATTACCACAGGAAAACCTATAAGTAAATTAATAATCCTGTACTCAAAGCAGGATTAGAGTAACACGTATGTTAGAATGAGGCACTGACCCACTTTTAACAATAAATAGGACTACCCAGCTAATTAGTCAATGAGCATTATCTGCTCTGTGCACTGAATGAGGCTGGGGTCCAGTGAGGAAGGAAGAAAAGAAGGTGACATCCACAGCTATGTTAAGACTCCCAAATACCTTTGAATTAGGGAAGACAGTCAGTGAGACTGTACAGGCAGGTGATTTTTGAAAATTCCTAATTTCATGTTCTTATCCTCAGAACTTTATTACTTAATACAACTTTGACTATTACTTCCTACATTCACAGAAATAAAACTTTCATTCCATCCACTTGAAAATCATACTGTTAACACCACAGGTCATCAACAAGGTAAGGAACTTACATAGTACCTTGTCAGCACCTATACATATCAACTCCCGATTTTGAAAAACTATTTTCCTTATTTGTTTCACAAATGTATAGCAAAGCAAGGAAGGCTAGAAGTGAAACTAGGCCCACTCCTTGGCTCTTCAACTTAAATTTCCCTGTCCTCCTTTTCCTTACTTCTTTTTCCTAATCAGTCTCCTTTCTTTAAGATCTTCTACCAGTCAAAGCTTTTACCTCCTACAATTTGCACAGAGAGGGAGACTTGAGGTGGCCTTCCCAGTAGGTAATCACTGATAACACCAGAGTGGGTTTCTCCATTCTTGGTGCCCTCACTCCTCACAATGGCTACAACTGCAGGGAGCTCTACATAGTTTTAAATCTCTGACACATTCAACAGAAACAAGTGTTTCAAATAATTTAACTGCTTAGCAGTATCAACCTCCAAGCACACACAAATTCTGAAGGATGTTTTCTTAGATTTAGGGTTTGGGTAAATTTTTTTAACTGATTCTTACAAGAACAGCCTTCATATAGGAGCTTTTACCCACAAGCCAAACTATGCATCCTCTCCCCAAGTCTGAATCCCCTAGTCACCTCCTTTCACACTGGGTAAAAGTGTGTTTCACACCTAACTTTGTCCAAAATAAAAATAAACAAAGATTGCCTTATTGCTGCTGAATCTCTCCAAGATATTTCTACCTATTAAAAAAAAAAAAAAAATGGCAAGAGGGACATCAGCTTACACAACTGAAGTTTGACAAAAAACTGGAAGGCTTTTAATAGAAAGCCTTAAGCAACTACAGAGATAATACTCAGTGGCATAAGCTTACCACACCTGGCAAAACAGCACCTGCAGGATCCCAAAAGACTTATCAAGCACTAAAAACCTATATACAGCTGTTCTGCATGGTTGCATCTTAATTTCAGAAAAAATATGGTTATGACCATTTAGTAGACAAGACATTTAATGTAAATAAATGCCAGGTTTATGCCACAAATCAATAAAGTAGCCAAGCTTAATACACTCATGTAAAGAGGTATTACTTTTTTGAAGGAACACCTTTTGCTGGCCTGTCAAAGTGCTGCTTTACCTAGGAAACGACTGGTTATTAAAATCACTGTACTGCAAACACCATTTAACTATTGGACCACACATCAGGAAGATGCACAAGGAACCAGTAAGAGCAGTGCCACTCTGCATGATATACAGGCAATCTGAATTCTCACCATTTGAAAAGGGGTTGCACATGAGGGCTGAGAAAAAAACTCAGAAAAAAAAAATTGAAGCAATTTCTGTTCACAGTAGCAAATAACGTAGGTATCTATCACAGAATCACTAGGATTAGAAGGGACCTCTGGAGATCGCCTAGTCTGTCCTCCCTTGCCAAGGTAGGGCCACCTAGAGCTGGTGACACAGAAACACGTCAAGTGGGTTTTGAATGTCTCCAGAGAGGGAGACTCCACAACCTCCCTAGGCAGCCTGTTCCAGTGCTCTGCCACTCTCAGCATAAACAGGTTCTTTCTCATATTGGGGTAAATCGTTATTTATAAAGTAATTTTTTTATATAATTTTATCGTTATATTTCAGCCGGAACATTTAAAACATCCAAGAGCCAAAACTCAACATATGTTATTCGGAAGCGTCCATCCGAGAGTACCACTCCGGAAAGCGCTGCCTCCTTTCTCCCAGCTTGACTTTGAGCAGAGAGGTTCCGTGAACCTGCACCAAGCCTAGCGCTGGAGTGACCGACGCACAGCTGCCCGGGTGCCCCTCAAAGCCAGACAAGAGGAGCCCCTTCCCACACACACCTGCCCGCTCCTTCTCATCAGTGCCACCCGGATCCCGTCCAGGCGGCCGGCACAGCCCCGAGCGCCTGCCCGTCCGGGAGCTCCCGCTGGCCCGGGGCCCCCCGCCTCCACTATGGCTGTTGTTATTTGTTTCCGGCAGCACCGCGGCGTTCCGGGGAACGAGGAACAACGCGCCGCCCGCCCTCCCACCGCCTCCATCCCAGCAGCGCCCCCACCCC
>VYXB01003699.1:640319-655284 GCA_013397135.1 Pachyramphus minor
CGGTGTCCGGCGGGGCGCAGGGGCCGGGGCCGGCTGAGGAGCGTTAACTGCCCGGCGCGGCGCCCGCTGGGGACACCGCCTGCGCCGGCGGGGGAGGGCGGCAGGTGAGCCCCGGGACAGGCCGGACCCCTGCCCCGGGCCCGCTCGGCGCTCCGGCTCTCTACTGTGCTACCATCGAGCCTTCTCCCCGTCGCGGGGTCGAGGTCGAACTACCGGCACACCCAGCAGGATCTCAAATGGTTCCACCCCTCCCAAAGTGGTGTACCTCTTCCCTGCCGAAAAACACACGCTGGCAGTGCCCTGCCTGCTGGCATAACGGGATCGCAGCCTGAGGGATTCTCCATCTCCGGGAGACGAGAGGCAGTTTTTAAGAGGATGCTTGAAGTCTTTTCCCCGGAGCATAGAGAACTTTGTTACATGGATTGTAAATGATTCGCTTGCAATGCTATGCAAGATTTTAATTTTTTCAATTTTTCCTCAGTCAAGTTGTTGGCATAGTTTGTGGTGCAATCGCCGAAATAATGAGTTTGTATATTTGAGAAAAGTATGATAAAGTGTGCTTGACATTATTTTTGTAAGAAGAACATTTACAGTAGAATTAATATTACTTTTTGTCTATTGTAGCCTTCTCCCTTATTAAAAATGAAAAGAAAATCAGGGCCTGCTTGTGAGATGCTTTATGTGAAAAGGTTTTACACAGTTTGTGTGAAAAGACATTTATAAAAGTAATGAGTGAGCTTGTCTCATTGGAACAAATCAAAGTCTTTCTTCCTTAGTTAAAGTCTTCAAGGACCTTGAGAAGTAAATGCGCCTTAAGCTGAAGTCTCAAAAGGTTTGGGCAGAAAACTAGAGAAAGGACAAAACTTTAACAGTCCAGGCACCAGTTTCAGCCTGGTATACCAAGAAGACAAGGTGAGGAAATCATCTCTCATTCCCCAACAGTTTTCAACCTTATGGTTTTTTTCAACAGTATGGCTGTTGAATATAGAGCTCACAGCTTCTACCTTCCTCCAAGCTTGAAAAGCAGACAAAAGGGTGGAAAGATTCTGTTGGTTTCTCCATTAAAATCTCTGTCAGAGTTCAGACAAACCACGGCAGATTCCACAAGGAAGAGAAACATTATAATCACCCCTGCCAT
The DNA here is from genome assembly GCA_013397135.1 of Pachyramphus minor. Classification (NCBI taxonomy): domain Eukaryota; kingdom Metazoa; phylum Chordata; class Aves; order Passeriformes; family Tyrannidae; genus Pachyramphus; species Pachyramphus minor. Next base: position 641,458 of record VYXB01003699.1, read on the forward strand.
GGAAATTGTTTCAGTCCCAACTTGTGCCTTCTGATATAACCAAAATGGGTTTGGCACACAGCTCGGAGGTGGTCCTGGCTGCTTTAGGTGAGATGCCCACAGCACCACAGATACACAACAAACCACTTTGGTTGTGTATCACTTGGCCCCCTGGCATTAGTGTTATGGCTCTGAGGAGTGAAACCGAGGGTTTCCTCATGGTGTTACAGCTACATGCAGGTGCCTTTCGGTGATACTTCCCTCAGCTGTTGCAGCGGGGAGAGAGTCTCGGAGTGCATTGTGTTCTCTTCCTTTGTCCTGCTAATTCCTGCCCTGGGAAAATCCCAGCACAACTTGAATGGAGACTTGAGGGTGCATGGGTTCACGGAGGAACAGGGGGTAGAAGGTGTGTTGAGGTAATGCCAAGTGTGGAGTGAGAGAGGAACCCATTATCATCTTCTGCTTAAACCTGGTTATCAACAGTCTGTTTATGACCCCTTATTCCAGGTATGATGTCCCCCAGAAACACCCCTTCCAGCCCCAGAAAGGTCAGACTGAGCAGAGAAGTTATATGTACATATGAGGAGGTTGGAAGAGAATGCAAAAAAATGTTAATAAGGGAGAAGAAATATCTCAGCTTTCACCCAGAGCTTTCCCAAGCTCTGTGGGTCTTTAGTCTAGGGCTTTAGTGTTGTGGATTTAGTAGTATCAAGTTATCTTACAAGAGATTTGATGATACACGTAGGGTAATACGTTTTCTGGGTAAACTGGTTGAACATGAAATCTATTCTTCCAAGCAAAGACTTCAGTTGCATAGCCACTCCCATCACTCAAATGTATTCTAACCTGTGTTTTCAGCCTTGTGAATCTGCTTTTCCCACAGCTCTTTTGCTGATCTGTGCATATGTCTAATATTACATATACAGTGAGGTTAGGAACAAGGACACAAATGGGCTTGTATGTACATGACCCACATTTTTCTATCTGCAATCTGTAGTTCAGGTTCAAAACATTCCACTGGATGTGGGAACAGCTGAGATAGTGGACTGGGCAATAGAGCATGGTGCTACCAGCCTGTGTGCCGAGATAGCAATGAGTGTCTGGTACAGTGCCAAAAACGTTTGGGTTCTCCCCTACCAAAATCAGCGTAAGCAGTGTACCTGAGCCACTGAGCATCAAAACAGCTTGGAAGTGTCCCTCATCTTTTGGCCAGCAGAGCAAAGCAAGTAATGGGAAGAGACTCAAGGTGGCATGAGGCTCTTTTTGTGACTCTGGCAAGCTCTCACCACTCCTGTACCTTCATTTCTGCTAGCTATATACAAGGACTTGGCCTGAAGGTACTGAGTGTCCATATAAGAACTTGACATCTTATCATTAATCATGTGTTCCCCTCCACATTTTTATTTTTACTGCCTGTTCCTGATGGTCAACAGAGTGCTGAGGAGGCCTGCAGACCATTCTCTATCTGCTTCAACTTGCTCCCCAGCTTCATGTCGTGCACGGAGAGGTACTAGGCATCCCTGCAGCAGTGATTGATTATGTTATTTTTTTTCACAAAACTAGGTCCCCTGATCTTTGAAGCTGGCACCTCTAAGGAGAGTATTGCTATCCTTCGCATAAAATTCAGGATGCAAGACAAAGGAGAAACAGATAGATACCCTTGGGTCTTGTCCCACTTTGTAGTTTAAGTGGTAACTGTGGTGTGCTTTTTGACCCAGAAATGGGGAAATACTTCTGTATGCACACATGCAGCCATAGACAAGTGACAGGGTTTTTATGAGCTCTACCAGAAAGGCAGAACCAAACATTATTAAATGAAAAACAGAAGGGGGGTGGGGAGAAATCCTTGGACGGGAAAGCTCTGACAAGAAGTCTTTTTTTTTCCAGCCAAAGCTCACAAATGCCAAGTAGCTCTCCCCTAACATTTGAACCACTGTTGAGAAAGCTATGTCTGCTATTTAGAGTGACAGTTTCTCTTTGTGTTGACTCAGAATTAACATGTTGAGTAAATCGTGTGGAAACAGATCCTGAAGTGCAGGCTGGCATCAGATAATGCAAATGAATAATAATACTTTTTAAGGGAAAGAGTTATTGTAGCTGTGAGGGTTTTTTTAAGGTATAGGTAATACAGGTTTTTTAAGTAGAAATCTTGTTAAACTAAGAAGTAGTTGAAAAAAGTAATGCCTGAATACTGAGTTTTTTTGCAACAGTACCACTTGTCTATTAGAAGATATTATCTCTAATTACAAAACTGTCTTTCCTTAATATTATTGAAACAGATCAAAGGAAATACTCCTAAAAAAATTTTCACATAATCTGAATTTAATTTTTAAGTCTATCATTATAGTATATTATTAAGGAAAAATATAGATATGATCAGAGTCCACAGTAATATTAGACAAGAATTTAGCATTTATTCATTTATTTTTTAAAGGAAAAATAATAAAGCCTGATACTTCAGGATATACAGTAGCTGTTCTCTGAAGTCTGAGGAAAATTGCCACTCTTGAGGAGATTATTCCACAAAATTAGTGTTTTTAAATCTGCCTTTGAAGTATTTGAGAATTACTAATATGGCAGTCAGGATACTGGATTGAGTGCACTGATCTGCTGTGGCAATACTCATGCGTCCCCAGCTGGGCATTTTTCTTTACTAACAGCATCTGGAAGAACTCCCATTCACATGCAAAAAGAAATTCATTCCAACTCAGTGAAGTTTTGAATTCAAATCAAGTAGCAAGTCAGGAGTTGACCCTGAAGTGCTCCTCCTAACACCTACATTAATAATTTATGCTAACACCTATATTAATAATGTATGGGGGAGAGGTCTAGCCCTAAGCTAGAATTCATATTAGTACAAGCACTAAAATGTAAGTCTAGTTTTGCTGTGCTGTAGTCCGGTCATATGGTTTAGCTAGAGAATTTCTTACCATGTGGCTGCTCCCACTGGCATAGGCTTTATCTAACTGTTGCAGTACAGGCCAACCAGGATGTGACACAATTTGGATAAAATACTTGGTAACAGAAACCACTCTCTCGTGGTGGAAAAATTCCCTGCTCACTCAGAACAATGCTTTACTGTCGTATACATGTATGTGAAACTTTCGTTGAACCCTTTCCACCCCCAGTCCAGCACCTTTAGGAATAAGTTAGTATGCTGGAATTTGTAACTTTATTTTGGCTTAGTCCAGTAGATATGAACTGTCCTAGCTGATGGCATCTTTCACAAAAGCTTTTAAACCGAAAACCTGACATGTACATTAAGACTTCTAATAGCAGATCAGCTGAATGACCAGGCAAAATATCTTCAATGGAATCCTAGCAGTTTCCAGTACTGAATGCATTAGGTGGAGAGAAAACAAAGCACTTTGGTCACTTGCCAATTTTAAATCAAAGGACAGGCATTCACTTGCTTTGTAGATATGTAAGTGTTCAGAAAGGACTTTGTCATGCCACCTGACTGACAATGACCACAAAGTGGCTGGGTCAGATATCTGTTAGTTTCAGAACAGAAGCACAAACTGTCTAGCCCCTGTTTTCTGAGGGCAAGACCTGTATATATGTATATTGTTGAAAGGGGTAAAAGAAAGTACAAGACACACATGACCTTAATGGAGTGAGTCCAGTGAAGAGCTATGAAGATCACAGAATCATGAATGGTTTGTTTTGGGAGGGATGCCTCTCACTAGATCAGATCACTCAGGGCCCTATCCAACCTGGACTTGAACACTTCCAGGAATGGGGCATCCACAACTGCTCTGGGAAGCCTATGCCTCCCTACTCTCAGAGTGGAGAATTTCTTCCTAATATCTAATCAAAACCTACCCTTTTTCAGTCTAAAGCCATTACCTCTTGTCCTGTCACTACATCCCCTTCTAAGAAGTTCCTCTCCAGCTTTCTTGCAAGCCCCCTTCAGGTACTGGAAGGTGCTATAAAGTTTTCTCCCAGACTTCTCTTCTGCAGGCTGAACAGCCTCAACTCTTTCTGCCAGTCTTCATAGGAGAGGTGCTCCAGAACTATGAGCATCTCTGTGGCCATACTCTGGACACACTCCAGTGACTCCATGTTTTTCCAGGACCCCAGGTCTGAACACAGTACTCCAGATGGGGTCTTATGAGAGCAGAGTAGAGGGGGAGAATCACCTTCCTTGACCTTCTGACCACAACACTTTTGATGCAGCCCAGGATACCGGTGGCTTTCTGGGCTGCAGATGCACACTGCTGGGTCATGTTGAGCTTCTCATCCAGCAACAACCTGGAGTCCTTCCACCCAGGCCTGCTCTAAATCCATGCTCCACCCAGCCTGTAGTTCTGCTTGGGGTTGCAACACCTTGCACTGGCCACATTGAACATTCCAAGGTTCACACAGGCCCATCTCTCAAGCCTGGCCAGGCCTCTCTGGATGGCACTGCTTCCCTCCAGTTCATTGACTGCCCCACACAGCTTGGTGTCATCAGCCAACTTGCCAAGAGTGCACTCAATCCCACTGTCCATGTCAGCAATAAAGCTGTTGCACTGTGCCAGTCCCAAACTGATCCCTGCAGAATGCCACTCATCACTGCTCTCCACTTGGACATGGAGCCATTAATCACAACTCTTTGGGTACAACCATGCAACCAATTACCTATCCATATCCCCTGATTTGTCCCTCTGTCAAATTCCTGTCTCTCCAGTTTAGAGACAAGGGTGTTGTGCAGGACAGTGTGAAATGCTTTGCACAAGTCCAGTGAGTGACATCAGTCACTCTTCCCTCATACACCAACTCTGTAACCCCATCACAGAATGCCACCAAATTTACCAGGTGCCGTTTGCCCTTGTGCTGTCACCAGTCACTTCCTTATTTTCCATGTGCCTTCTCAGAGATTTCAGGGGGATTTGTGCCATGATCCTGACAGGCATCAAAACTGACTGGCCTGTATTTCCTCAGGTCTTCCTGTTTTCCAAAAGATGGTAAGAGATTGGGGTATCTGGCATACAGGAGAGGGGTGAAATGGCTGGGATTGTTTAGCCTGTAGAAGAGAAGGCTTGAGGGGAACCTCATCAGTGTGTATAAATATCTGATGAGGGAGCCAGACTCATTTCTCTGGTACCCATTGACAGGACCAGATGTAATGTACTCAAACTGATACAGGGAAAGTTCATTCTGAATATCAGGGAACACTTTTATACTGTGAGGTTGGTTGAGTGCTGAATAGATTGCCTGGAAAAGCTGGGGACTCTCCATCCTTGGAGATATTTAAAACCTTACTGGGTGTACTCTGCGGCAACCTGTGCTTGCTGAGAGCATAGGGCTGGACTAGGCAATCTCCAGAGGTGTCTTACAACCCCATCCATGCTGAGGGACTGCGTACCAGTGAGGGCTGCGGGAAAAAAAAGGGCCAACATGCAGAAAGCTTATTGCAAGCATGGCTTTTTCTTGTTTGCAATGATTTCTTTAGGGCCCATGGAATCCTATACTTCCTTTCCTGGTTTTTGCATCTTTGCAAATATGTACCTCTCTAGTTTTCATATCATTTCAGCTCCTTCCTTTGCACTGCAACACACACAAACTTGTCTTCAGCACCACAGTACAATGCTATTGCCTCAGTCTATATTTCTGAGGCTGTCTTGTGAGAGATCATGTGTTCATATCCATGAACAATGCTGGCCTCAGTGCCATTTCCCCCATTACCCCTACAATTACCTTTGGGATGTTTTCTGTGTCTTCTTTTACCTATGGTATGTCTGTCTAGTTCTCATCCATTTACTTTTTATTTTGACTTCCCTAATGCAGAAGAAGCTATTTTCCAGGTGTCAAAGCAAAGTAAAAAATCTAGATATCATCTCTGGCAGATTTCCGAGATTTACTAACACTGAGTTTATTTGCTTAGAGATTCTTTTTATCCAGGTTCTGTACAATTGCAGAATGAATGCTTAGTCCTTAGCAAGTAAAAATAACAACTGAATGAATAATATAATAAAATATAACTTTATACATAAAATACCACAGCTGAGTGAATAATAAAAATCCCCCAGTCTATTCTTGGGAATCCTGGGGGAGGTACTTCAGCTTATTCCTTAGAACTGGGTCCACTTTTTCCTGTTGACTGTGATGCATAGCTGTGCAAGCCAGGGAGATCTGTCTGCGCCTCTACAATGTCCTGTTCTGGTACAAACCAGGGGGGCTTGCTGAGGCCAGCAGCTTCAGCCACACCTGGGACAGTTCCACCCTTCACACACCAGAGACCGGGAGTGGATGAGGAGTCAGTTTCTGAAGCACTGTGCTCTGAGGAGGGCAGCAAGAAGGGACAGGCTGAGGGCAGAGGGACTGTGTCCCTAGACGCTCATGTCTGAGCTTGGAGCCCTTTATTTTTATCCCCTAAGCAAGTCATCTGCGCAACAACTTCAGAGCAGCTGTAGCTCAGTTTGAACCTTCCTGCAAACAGCGCTAGTTCCCTGTTCCCCCTGGTGTGAGCACAGCCCACTCCCTGCCTGAGTGGCAGCCCTCGGGCTCTCAGAGGTGACCACAGCAGGTCCTCTGTCACCAGCAGAACAAGTGCTCACTGAGCACAGGAAACCTCCCTTGGCCCACGACACAGATGTGGCAGGGTATTCCCATGGTGTTGCACAAACATCATTTGGATTTTTTTTTTTTTGAGCTCTTTAGCTTAACAGCACAGCTTGCTCTTCCTCTCATAAATACTCAGAGAAATTATGGGTACCGCCAGTGCATGAAAGCAGAAACTAACTGCTGCAAAAATAAGAATTGAAGTGAGACAGCAGAAAGTCAGCTGCACCAAATTTACACAAAAAAACATGTTGTTGTAAAAGTGTGAGCGAAGGACTACGGAACCAGGGGAGACTGAGCAGCTGGAGTAGAGGCAGCTGCTCAGCTTGGTGGAGGCATCCTCTGACAGAAGGAAGATGCTCTCTGACCCACAGAGAGGCCCCTCTTCTCCCCATCCCACAGCCATTTCCTTGTGGCTCAGGTCTTGGGTCCTCTCTTTTGAAGAAGTGGTTTCACTGTGGGCAGGGACATGCACCCTTAAGGCAACCACCTGCAAGCTCCGTTTCACTCATGGGGCCAGGGACTGCGGGGCACCTCCAGCCATGACAGCGAGCTGGCCCCACGGCTGCCCTGCTGGAATCCCGTTTCAGCTAGCAGGTAAGGTCTTCTCATGACACTCCTCAGACTCTTTCATATCTGTTTCCCATTCTCTCACTGCAGCCCTTCACATCTTTCCTTTCTTTCTCATTTAATTTCTTTTTCTCCTGAATGTTTTATTTTCTGTCCCACCTTTCTTCTCTCTTCTGAGGATGCTCTTCTTCTTCCCATCGCCCTAATCTCTCCCAGCCCAGCTTGGCTTTTGCTCTCACTGCGTCTGTTACATTTCCTGCTCAAGGCAAAAAGTACTTAAATATACTGTTGACTTTTTTTCTTTCTCCTAATGTAAATGTGCTTCCTGTTGTTATTGCTAGCTTGACCTGAACACTTTAAGTAATATGCCTGCGATTTCCCACATAAATAATCTGTGAAACAGATACCTCAGTAGAGTGAAATATAATGATGCAACTGTACCATTATTTTGTTGATTTTAATGATCTAAATAGAAGAGCGTATGATGTTAATATATAGAAAACACCTTTGTTTTGTTGGAATTTTGGAGTTTAAAGCTTGATTTCCTCTACTGGAAATCATCCCAACAATTAGCTATTAAGAAAAAAGGAAATAGCATTTGCTTCCATCTCAAATGCCTAAAACTGTTTTTCTCTAAAATAAATGGCTTGCTTCCATCAAACATGATCTTGCTGATTCAAAATCCAGGACTGAAAAAAAAGGAGTGCATTTTTTGTTTTTTTCCTGATTGATACAGTTCTGATGCATGCCTGAGAAAGTTATTCAACAACCTGTGGTCCATTTTCGGTTCCATATACAGTGGTAGTAATATTTACTTCAAAGAGCAATTGTTAGATATTATTCATTCATGGTTGAAAGTCTACATGAGCTATTTGAAGAGAAGGTGGAGTAAAAATGAAAATTAGTATTTTATTATCTCCTTCTTTGCATGATTGCTGATACTACTAAGCAAACCCAGTCAAAGAGGGATTTCTGTGTTTTCCTCTTGACTGAGCTTTGCCAGTTTTGCAGGCTGCATAACAAAATAAATAAAAATTATTAGCATCTGGGATGTGATGATGCCCAAAGGCCCTTGTCAGCATGGCTAAAAGACAGTTCTGCAGAGAGAGCAAAAGGTGTGAGAGCCCCAAGATGTGATTATCCTCCAGGAGGAGTGGTGTTCTTTCTCTTGAGATATTATTTAAGCAAGACAAGATATAAAGGGAGGCAGTGTTTCTTTTGTAAGGCTAGCTGTTATAGGGGAAAAAAGTGCAAATGCTTTTGGACATACCAATCAGCTAGGATTTGAAGGATCAGAGGCATAGTTGACAGCAGAAATCCTGAGAATTGCTAATTCTGTGCATCTCTCTAGCAGATCACTCTTAAAAACAATTTTGATGTAAAAAATGTTAAGCATTTAATGAATTACATGTACTTTCTTTAAAATTCCTGTGTTCCCTTTAAGAATCAATTGTCTAGAGATACGACTGAGTAATAAATTATGCAGACAACAGATGGTATCCATATGATGAACCAGAATCATCAGAAATCATAATACTTAACCAGCAAAGGAAAGCTAAACTGTAATAACACACAGAGGACAATGTCTACAGTATCTTTAGACTTAAGGCACAAAGTCAGTCTTTAAATTATAGGCTCAGAACTGCAAAAGTTTCAAGAAAGAAAAAGCATCTTGCCTGCGTTATTTGCTCGGAATAAGTGCTCCCCCGCAGCAAGGAATGTAATCCCAAGACCTTCAGAAAACAATATATACAATATATACGTAAATACAGCTATATATATTGAAAGCACTATTCCAGTTTCTCATCTTAACTTCTTCTGGTCATACCAAGCAAGAGTGTGGGGCTAAAGGGAATGTTATCTAGCTTACGATTAGCCTTGTAACAGTGGGGAGGGTGGATGGGTCCTGGGAACTGAGGCAGTAGTAGTAGTTTCGTGTTGTACAAATTGGAGAATTTCTTGATGAACAGAGACTTTTGGTGAGCTTTCTCATCAGGGGAAGTTTTCAATTAACAACAACTCTTGCTCCCTTTTTTTTTTTATTGCACCCCTTCTTATTGGTGGATATTCATGAAACCCAGTTTCAGGGCACCTGAGAGAAATGAAGATGTGAGATGCTGCTTAAGATGTCCCTGTGGCTGGCAAATGAGAGGCAATTTTATATAAGCAAGGACTGCAAACTGAGGCCCTAACAAGCTCTGGATTAGATTCTGGGGTGTCTGCCTGCACAAAAACTAGAGGGTAATACGGTTGAAAATTCTCTCACAGAACATACAAATGTCCATTACATCCCTATGGCAGGAATACAGGAAAATATGAGATGGGCCAGCACACTCCTGCTTTTTAAGGAGAGCCCCAGAAATGCGTGGGACCCAGACACATGCAGGATCTGTCCATCTCCCAACAATACACTGATTTCTCTCCAACAAAACAGCTGACAAACATTCCAGAGCAAGTTGAGGCACCGAGCCCTGCACTGGCAGGAAGGTGAAATCAATGAGCACCCCAGGGAGAATCAAGTTTGATCCTGCCTTTTTCCCAAGACATGCAAACACTTGGGTGCAAGCTGGCTGTGAATGCTGGATAAGGCCAGTACATGGTTGGCTTACTCAGGGAAACTGTTGAGACCAGCAGACCATATGTTCACGGTAATCCGTCACCATATATTTCATGGATCAGAAGATAAGGCATCACTTTCAAAAATTCAAGAAGGTGAAAAGATTATGCAGGGAATGGGTTGTTTTCCAATGGAAGTAAATGCAACTCAAAAATATGAGTGTTTTATTTCTTTTGAGATTTGAAACAAGTTGCTTTTCCACTTTTTTTCTCCAGAAAATTCCTCAGGTTAGCCATATGTAAAGCTACTGAGAAGCAGGAAGATGCCCAAAGAGCAGCATGACTTCCCAGGCCGCCCCCACGTCTCTGTCCAGTGGTGGGTGGGTGTGTGCTGCTGTGGCTGCTCAGCAGAGGCAGGTTTGTCAGCAGAGCAGATCTGTGGGCATCCTGTCCTGCTGCAGCATCCACATCAGGAGCCCCTTCTATAATGACCCCCAAAATAATATAGCATGGAGCAACTCTTGTTCACAGGTTTCTGAAAATGTATCTTTCAAAATACCTGAAACTTCATGAAACTCACCCACATCTCAGCATAGAAGCTGGTTTAGGTCACTGTGTGGAGTTAGATTTTCTGAAAATCTTCATGGAGATGTTTGCTGCAAAAGGCAGAGATGGAAAGATCCAGCAAATAGCAGTGGGAATTAAATTGGAGAGTAAAAGATTTACAGAGCAAAAATGTGTAAGAGCAGGAGTGATGACCAAAGAATGCAGAAGACAACTTCAATTTTATATAGTAACACTAGAAAAGGACAAGGTCTGTTTAATCACAGTGATCAAACACTTTTAAAATTAAAATAGCAACCAAAAAAATTAGTCCAGGGCCAACAAAAAGCGGCATTTCTCAAGTGGGCAGGAAGACCTTATTTTCCATATGGCTTAACACTATTGCTGTTAATAGAAATATATTTAGTAAGATGCTATAGGACTCTAAACTGAAATGTGATGCAAAATGTTTCCTTAAAGGAACTGTGATCTTCAAGCACAGATAATACCCTAAAAATTGTTGATGTGTTTGAAGGGTAGACTCTTCTTCTCTTCTCTGTATTCCATAGGAAATAAGATGATAACAAAGATAGACAGGTAGATGGATAAATGTCTGTTATCTATATAATATGCCTATTTCCCATCCAAATGAAGCAACAGATCCCTAGTTTTTCTAAGGAGTTTCCTTTAAAACTGCTAAAAAATCTGAACAGGGTAAACAGACAGAAAAGCTAGCTTATTGCCTTGGTATTTGGTTTTGTTACTGTTGTAAAAGTAAGACAGTATTTACTCATTTGTTTGTAGATAAGATTTCTAATGTGTGAGATTCAAGGGCTAGTTTGAAAGTGTTTTATTGTTACAACATGCTCTTTAAGTAGTATGTTGAATTTTACGTTTGTACAACTGCTTTGGAATTGCATTTGGAAATGCAACAAATAAAAACAACTAGTATTTATTTTTTGTTAATTTTTACCATATTTTGTATCAAATAGCAAATAGTATTTTTTATCAAAGATCTTAGATTCATTTTTATCTTTTCATATTTTGCAACAAAACTGTTCTCTCCCATTCTCCCTCTTTCTGTCCATCCTTTCTCTATACACAATTCAGGCCTTCTATGTTCCCTCCTTATGCCCTTTTCCAGCAAAGTAAGACAATATCCTCTAGTTGGTTGTAGAAATCTGTTTTCATTTAAAAGGGAAGTTTTACAATACTAGGATGACAAGTAGTATAATTTCTTTATCTGACATTTTCTGTTTTCAGGCAGATCTTTTTCTCCTTGTTGATAATGTGTCAGGAATCTTATACCTTTACCTTTAGATACTTAAGTTACAGTATCCCTTGCTTGCAAGAAGTTAGTAATTCCACTAATGTCGGTAGAAGTGCTAGAGTGTGTCAGGTGATGAGACTGAAGTACTCTAACACAGCAGTTTAAAAAAAATAGTTAACACAAACTTGCTTAAGTCATTAGATCAGATGTATCTGTTTGCCTTGCTTCAGGCTTGTTTATCCAGCTTCTTAATGGCACAAACATGCTATTCCCATGAGCAAACATCCTCTAGAGAACAGCCAAGAATAAGGACAGCCCAATGCTGCTTTCGGATTTGCGGGGGACCTCTGTGGTGGCATCACACCAGCACTTCTTTGTTCACAGAATTGTCCTGTTGTTCACAGCATCACAGAAGGGTTGATAGTGGAAGGAAATTCTAGAGGTCACCTGGTCTAACCCCCCTGCTCGAGCAGGACCACCTAAAGCCAGCTGCTCAGAACCCTGTGCAGGTAGCTTTTCAATATCTCTGAGGGTAGAGACCACCACTTCTCTGGGCAATGTGCATCCATGTTTGGTCATTCACATGGTGGAAAAGTTTGTGCCTGTTGCCTCTGGTCCTGTCACCAGGCACAACCGACAAGAGCCTGGCTCCATCCTCTTTGCAACTTCCCTTCCAGTATTTATACCTCTGAGCCTTCTCTTCTCTGGGCTGAGCAGTCCAAGCTCTTTCAGCCTTTCCTCATAGGAGAGATGCTCCTGTCCCATAATTGTCTTTGTGTCCTTTCACTGCTCTTTCTCCAGCATGGCCATGTCTCTCTTACAATGAGAAGCCCATAGCTTGACAAAGGACTTCAGGTGTGTCCTTGAGAGTGTTGAGTAAAGGGGAAGGACAAAACACTGCTGAAAAACAATTCATAATGTGGCTCAGGATATCATTATTCACCATACTTAATAGGGTATAAAGGTAATGTGGGAGCCAAGAAGCAGCTCCCTTGAGAGGACAGAAGATGTGGACAAGAAGCAGAAGAAGAACCAGCCACAATGTAGGCTCTTCCTCAGAAAGAGAGGTTGCCATGGTAGCTGAGGTTCATTATGTTTTCAGCCACTTTTTAACCACTTCCCAAAAAGGGGTCTCCTCAGCAGTCCCAGTTATTCTTTGTAAACTGGACCACAAGTGGCTGGAATGACCCAAAATATGGGTAAAGCAGCAGTGTGTTCTATGAGAACCAGCCTGAGCAAAGTTACTAAAGGATCACAGTCCTGTGGAAGGGCTGTTGTTTATTCATTCAGTTAGTCCATGCAAAGCAGAGAAAATTAATTATAACAAGCAAAGTAACAGTTCAGCTGTTTGAGCTGTGCCTTTATCTTGGATCCACAGGGAAGGTAGATGGAAAGTTATCTTGGTGAAATGAAAAGCAAATAAGGGTTTGAATAGAGCTCTGCAGTCCTTCCTCACCCAAGTCCAGGTAAACAAAAACAGAGGAGGCAGGATATAGAGATAAAACGGAGCTAAATGTTTTACCTTTTTCAGCCTTCAGCATCTGCTTTATGCTAAGGGGAATTTTTCTTCTCAGATAAAAAGCATGAGTTATTGGCATAGACTGAGAACTCAAAAAAGGTGATTTCAAAGCAACTCTATAAATTAAGGAGCAACACAATCCCTTAGTAGCAGCAACTCCTTCATGGGGGAACAGAAAGTCTTATGTACTCAGTAGGGCAGATATATGATTAGAAAGTCTGAAATATATATATATATATATAAAAATATATAAATAAGACAGACTAGGTTGTTATTTTTCCTGGCTTAAATGAATGCTGAAATCACAACATGAATCACAAAGCATGATTTGGATATCAGTCTGCAATAAAGTAAATGGCAAAATTAATCAAAAACATTAGATATGTAATAGTATCATGTAAAAAATATGCCTGCACTTCATGTCATTCTTAGCTTATTTTTACTACCTAAGGTACTGAATCTAACATACCTGTAGGTATGTTACTATACTGTTACTGTAAGTAACCAGTTAAAAAACATGAGTATCTGCTGACTCACAGCTTTGGGGTAAGGTTTTGTCTGGTTCTCCGACACAGTAGCGTAAAATACATCCCCAGTGTGACACCTTGTTTGAAATCTTCAGCTACCACAATTATTCTGTTAAAATCTCTCTTTCTCATATGTTGAAGAAGATCTTTTAGATTAAGGCATGGATTAAATCTGGGNGCAATAACCCATAGGCAGGGCTGTTGACTTTGCTCCTCTAAGAAGAGAGGTATTAGCACCAAAAAACATGATTTTACCCAAAAGATGAAATTTGCTGAAATCTGTACCAAAAATTTCTTAGGACATATCAAGACACTTT
>VYXB01003700.1:0-29793 GCA_013397135.1 Pachyramphus minor
ATGATTCTGTGAATTCAGGACACTGGACTGGAGCCCATGACTCAGACAGACCTTTGCAACCCTCAGGCCTATGTTTAATAAAGCGGCCAAGGACAAAGGACGTGGGACATGAGGAGTTGTATCATGTAAACCTTAAACAGCACAAAAACAATCCTGGATTTCAGAACTCTTTGGGGGGGGGTTTGCAGCAGCCTGGCAGCCCCTGGCCACGTTCTCCACCAGCCACATCATCCCACATCACATTCACTGCGCAGCTCCCCTGAGGCACCTTCCCCTGGGGAACAGGGAAAGGCTCATGTGCTGATATGGATTTCATTACCTTATTGATTTGGAAGTAATGATGCCATAAATTAGTCTCTGTTATGCACCCACTGGGATCATTAGCTATGGGCTTTGGGAGCTGGGTGCATTAGAATTCTGGAGAGTTCAAGAACTAATTGTAAATTTGATTTGGTTTTTAAATCAGAAGCTGCAGCTCCTTCCCCCATGGAGGTGTCTTTGCGAAAGGACTATTTCTTCACTTAAATTTATTTTAAGATGTAGATAATTTGTCTTCCTGAAATAGCTTCATACACAGAATAAAAACTTTATATTTACTATTTACTGGCAAGGCTGACCAGCTGCATCATTTTATAAGGCAATTACTTTTTAATTACCTATATAAACTCCCCAGGGAACACCAGAAATATTTATTGCAGCATTGGCTTCCACAAAGCCCAGATTAAGATATGTCAAATTATATTTTTCATTGGTGCAGACTGGGTGCTGAAATGCACAGGAACTCCAACACTCCAAGTTCTCTTTTAAGAATCCTATGAGAAAATGGGGAAAAAAACTGCACTCCAATACTTTTACTACAACTTTTGCTCTGGGAGCAGTGAAATTAATTCTGAAAACTTAGTGGCATGTAAATCCCTTCTCTCCCAGTACAACCTTGCAGTAGTTCACACTGGATTTGTGCAGTAACTTAAAACTGGGCTCACTATGTGAGCTGCATTTCAGGGTGCTTTGCAGGTTCATTCCAGTGATCATATCACAGCACTTTCCAGACTTTGTATTTCCACCCAGACTATGAGGAAAACAAGGCCTCAGATTATCTCTTTTGATTCATAATCCTAATATTCAGGCTGGCACAGTCCTATCTGTCTTTGAACAACCTGTCTCAAGAGAGAGAAGCTGTTACAAGCACATATGAAAATACAAAAGTATCTGATGAGCACTGTGACGTCTGTTATGAAGAGCTGGATATTAATGCAATAAGCAATATCATTTCAACAGTTCAAACCACATACTAAAACTATCCCAGCAAACAATCATCCATATTTATTTGAATGATATAATGGAAAAGAAAGATTCCTGGTCACAGGAATCTGGTGCCTGAGATGTCTACTTGACAGCCCAGATGAGTCTGTGTCAAACAAACAAAATATTAACACTTTCCATGCAAAATCAATTTAACGTTTTCCCTCCACATGTACTCTGATCTTGAAAATAAATAATCTTTTGGGGTTTTTTTCTCTTTTCTGTGCTTAAAAAGTGCTTAAAATGCTTAAAAGTGCTGAAAAAGGATTGTTCTTTCACAGCAAATCTCAAATTGTCTTAAGGAGTTTGTTTGACACTTCCTACTAATGGAAAAGAGTCACGTTCTGAAGTTGAAAAACAGCTCTCTGAAGGTATGTGAACATCCAAACAGTTTCTTACCCCACAGTACCGCTCCTCGTTGAAGATCTGTGGAGGGAGGGGAATTCCATTTTGAGGCTTTTTTTCACCTGGGACATTCTCTCTCATCCATTTCCTGTTGTCCTCATCCCCTGCTATGTCCATCTGCTGAAAGTCAATCTTGTTGGCCTCCAAAAAGCCCACGACTTCTTGCTGCTTCTTTTTTATCTGGGGAGGAAAGAGGAAAAATAGCATTCCTTCTGTAAAAATAAAATTGCTGGTATAAGAACTCAGGCAAGTATGTCAAGTTTACGGGATCCCAGGATCATTTAGGTTGGGAAAGACTCCAGCAGCCCTCAAACTTTTCAGCACCCAGAGCACTGCCACCCCCCCATACACCCACCCCCAGCTCCTTTCTTTCCTCCCTGGAAGCACTAATACCCATATTCTCCTCAACATGTAACAGCCTCCTTTTCCCTGCTAATTACATGTGGCATTTAGCTCTCCATGAGCCACATTTCTCTCTGTCCCTGTTCCTTAGTGCTGAGGTGTAATTAAATATCACAGAGCCAGAATCATGGAATCATCAGGATTGGAAGGGAACCTCTGGAGATCACCCAATCCAACCTCCCTGCCAAGGCAGGGGCACCTGGAGCAGGGGACACAAGAATGTGTCCAGGTGGGTTTGGAAGGTCTCCAGGGAAGAAGACTCCACACCCTCCCTGAGCAGCTCTTCCAGTGCTCTTCACCCTTCATGGAAAGAAGTTCTTCCTCATGTTGAGGTGGAACTTCTTGTGTTTTAGTTTATGGCCACTACTCCTTGATATATAACATATAAACATGAGTGAGAGCTCAAGAAAACCCAGTGCAGCTCAACTCCTGTGTTTCAATATTTCCCACGTTACAGAATGACATTGAAGTTGGACCAGGAAGAACATGTTAGACACAATTAAAACATATTAGACACAATTTCTGTGACACCTAAAAATCCTTCCTGGCCCTTATCCCCTTTGAATAGTTCTGTACATACCTAGAATGCAGGCATCAAGCCTATATCCCATCCCTTTACTCTGAAGCCATAATACTCAGTATATTCCCTAATAAAGGAATGCTATTCCTAAGCAACACTTGAAGAACTTGCCATGTGACTTAGCAGCCAGAGTGATGCATTGAGGTAATTTTGACCTATGAGCCATCTCAGGATTTGAAACCACGTCTTCTACATGTCAGACATCTGAACACCTGAATTTAAACGACACCAAGCTGGTGTAAATCAGTCCGAGACAGGAAACGAAATGAGAAATAAATCACGGATTGTGTATTTCTATAATCTAATAAAACAGAAGAGCTGAAGTAGGGTGATAGCCTGTTGTCCTGGAAGAATGAATTTGCATGAATAAGAATAAAATTTCCCGGATTATTCTGAGTTGGAAAGAACCCACAGGGATAATTGAGTTCCAGCTTTTAAATGACTGGCTCACATGGGGGATGATCCCACAATCCTGGTGTTGTTAGAGCCAGGTTTTAACCAGCTGAGCTAATCTCAGAGTCAAGTTTTCCTTGTGTAAATAAAGGTGGCAGAAAGGATTTTTTTGGAGGAAGTGGCAGAATAATATTTGTGTGAATGGTTAATAAAATCTGCACAAGCCAGTACCAGGAGTTTCATCATATGCTCTGACAGGCAGAGAACTCAAGTGCTGTCAGCTGCAATTCCAGTGTCAGCTTGTCCCCTTGGACACAGGCACTGCAGTAGATACAGCTCCTGGAATAGCTGCACATGGATAGTGCCTCTGAGGAGATAATGGGAACAGAGCTGTAGATTCTGTGCTCCCCTGCTTATGGCTGGAGCTGTAACTTTTAAACCTGGCTTAGCAATTCTTCTTCAGCTAGAGGCTCATAATATGCAGGAGGCTCAGGAAGCACCAGGTCTGAAAGCAAAAATCAGGCAAGGGCTGTGTAAAAAATGAATGCTGAGGTAAACAAGTAAATTACATGGAATTATGCTGCATAAGGAAAAGGCAAGTTGTTTCTTATTATGACAGTAACAATAAACCAAGCAGAAGCTGTGCTGTGTCTTAAGGCTCGTCATTACCAGGGTTTAGTCAGAGCAAAGACTTGGAACACACACTAAGTGTGAAAGTATAAAGCAAAACTTTGCTGTGGGTGACACAAAGCACCAAAAGAATGTCTCCAGCAATCAGCACTCAGAGGGGGGAAATTGAGAATGTAACAACCCAGAGGACAAGCAAAGATTTTCCCAGAAGGGATGAGATCGCAGGAGCTTGTTTGTGTCCTCACTTGTGTCTGATGGCACGGGAAGAATTCAAATTGCTTGGGCGTAGATTACTTGGAAAAGGGTGGTGAGCAGGATATTCTTTCATCAAAGCCATTTTCGCTTTCAACAAAGCTTAGGTTCCACCATCCCTGGCTGCTGGTCCATTAAAATAATAAAGCACTGTTTTAAATCATTTCTGTCCAGCTAGAGGGTAAGAGTTGTCCAGAGGAATTGTGGATGTCCCATCCCTGGAAGTGCTCAAGGCCAGGCTCGATGGGGCTCTGAGCAACCTGGTCTAGTGGAAGGTGTCCCTGCCCATGGCAGGGGTTGGAATGAGATGAGTTTTAAGGTCCCTTCCAACCCAAATCATTCCATAACTCTGTGAAAAGCTACAGATAATATTGTTTTCACCTGATACATAATGAAATATTATCATCTGCATCCTCACAATCCAATACATTCCTGTTGATCAACTTCCCATGGCAGAAGCAAATAAGTCAACAATTTACAGCAAGAGGAACAGTTGGAAGCCATTCCCCCTTGTCCTGCCACTCCAGGCCTTTGGAAATAGTCTCTCTCCATCTTTCTGGTTGGTTCCTTCAGGTCCTGGAAGGCCACAATCAGGTCACCCCAAAGCTTCTCTTCTCCAGCTGAACAATCCCAGCTCTCCCAGCCTTTCCTCCCAGCAGAGCTGCTCCATCCCTGGGATCCTCTTGGTGCCTCCTCTGGACTCTCTCCAGCAGCTCCATGTGCTCCCTGTGCTGTTCCCAGGGCTGGAGCAGCTCTGCAGGGGGTTCTCCCCTGAGGGGGCAAAGGGGCACAATCCCCCCCTGCCCTGCTGCCCACGGTGCTTTGGATGCTGATTTGAAGGGGGGAAAGTTCATAAAATGTCACCAAAATCACTGGGAATAAAGGATTTCAGAGGTGCCCCAACCATGAGCAGCAGTAAGCAAGACTTTGGATGACCTGAACCCTCTTTCTCCCATGATTTGGAACCTTGCAGGATATTCCCAATTCCTAAGCAACTCTGTGACTAGCAACAAAACTATTTTATTTTTTTTACTGCTAGCTCCAAGCCAAGCATTTAGTGCTTTTTAGAGTTATAAATAAGCTCTCCTCTTAATGGATAGTTCGATATCAGCTAAGTTTGGAGGAGAAAGATAATAAAGCCGAAGATAGTTAAAATATATTTCTGAATCCTCAAGGGGAAAAATACAGATTAGAGCCACAGTGAATTAGATCATTCAAGCATCTGATCCAGAGCACCACAATGTCACTGGGTTCACTGCAGTCACTTTTACAAAGTATTTGTTAGTTTGAAAACAAGCAGCAATGAGTAGTATGACTGTCTAGTATATAGAATAGAAACATTTTTCATTCTATTCCAATGATCTGATTTACACCAGAGAAGGCTGGACCCTTCCTATTTGAAATTCAAAATCAACACCACACATTTGATGGAGATCAGGCACTTTGAAGAGATCACCGGCGCTCCTAGGACAGTTTAAACTTCCAATTTAAACTCTTTAGGGATTAAATTAATTCTTCTCGGGAAAAGCTGTACAAGGCTGATACAAAATTTATTTTTAATAGGATTTTAGTGATACATTGAATTTTGTGCTAACTCCCTGCATGAGCGAATTTTATTCCATGTAGACTAAAGCTCGTTAAAGGTTCATTGAAAGGATTCCTCCCATCCATGTTCATCAGTAAATGTGGAAAACTGCTCCAGCTGAACACTTGGCATTGCAGTTCTGAATCAGTGATGGGAACACACGCTGCCTTCTGAGATTGCTACGGCTACACACACCCCCAGCACACCAGGAAGGAGGAAATACAGAGGCACGTTGCCGTGGGAAGATTCCGTACTCTTCTTCTGGAGTCTCCAAACGAGACCAAAACAGGCTGGACAGGGGCAAAACTACTGTCCATGCACAGAGTATGGCAACTTAGAAAGCTCCTCGAGCAGCAAATGGACTATTCCAAATTAGCTGAAATTTCCAACCTCCTTACATTTCATTATAGAAAAGAAGGAATGCTAAATGTCAGTAGTAAATGGAACAGGGGGTGTTTTTTGGAGCTTTTCTACTCTGGAAGCTTCTTAAAGAAATGGAGCTGGTGTCAGGGAGATAGAGATGTAGTTGCAGCCCTGTGCAAGCACCAACTAGTTTGTTTAGCCGTGTCATTGGCAGTGAGTGAGTGCCAGAGGAAAACTGAAATCTGAGCTCATCTGGGAACTGGATATAAAAGGAAACAGTCCTTTCCCGGTTCCCACCTCCCACGGACTTCCAACCTCCCTACTATTCACATGCCCTTCCCTTCAGCTGATACACTCTGCTGACAGCTACAGCAGTAGATCTCAATGCTAAAAATCATCAGTGTAACGTTTCAAGAGACACACACACCCCCCAAAAAAACCCGAAAGACAAACCACCAGGCAAATCAAAAAACTCCCCAAACCCAGGGAAAGGGACAGGGGTGGGGAAGGAGTTTTCCTGCATAACTTTGTTCAGCTCCAGGCTCTTTCTTAGCCAGAGTTGCCCTTTTGCAGGAGAAGTGTCCTAAAGGCTCTTTTAAAAACAAATACATTATTTTCTACTGCAGCCAATTTGGCTTCGCTTCTCTGCAAATACAGTATCCACTTTGTCCCTCTTCAGTGAATATATATTGCATATACTTTTCCACACATCAGTAAATCTATTAAATGACAGATAATTTAGATGTAAATGTGGCAAAAGCTCTCATGCAAGCCAGCCTGCACTAACAGGAATTCTGTACATCTTGAGCAGCTTTCAAGAATGAGGTGGTCAGTGCACAATAAAAATAAGGCTTATTACTGCTAAGAATTCCAGTGGGTTTTTTTTCTCAAATGCAAGCTCTGTCCTGGCATCTTCTGGGCTAATTCCCCACCCTAATCTCAGAAGTAAGAGGGTGTTAAAGGAGTCACCTACCGCTGTAGACCCCGAAGATGTGGCCACAAAGACTTTGATCACCATGTTGGCAGTGATGGAAGTGAATCAGCAGAGCCTACTATCCACGAGTCACCACGATCCCAAGAGGAATTCGGCGGCTCCTGGGCTCACTCGGGTCCTAAATGGATGCCCCCTCCCCCAGGCAATCCAGCAGCTTTGCCCCCTCCCCGGGGTCCCGGGTTTTCCCACTCCATTGGCTCTCAGGTATTTTGGGACGAGGATTGGTCCGTAAGAGGAGCCAGAGCAAGGGGTTTGCACCTGCCCCCGGCCTTATTGCATTAGATTGACAGGGTGGCAGCCCAAAAAAGGCAAGGGAGAGTAGTGCACCAATGAGACAGGGCTGGAGAAATATTTGGGAGAGGGGGAAGGGACAAGTGAGAAGGGACAGGGAGGTGGGGGCAATCACAAAGCTGTCGGGTTGCATGGGCACTGTCGCTGCTGTCTCCTGCACAAAAGAGCTTGTGCCCTTTCCCTGATCACAACCAGGCTTTGGAGTTGTAGCTGGAAAATTCAGATTATTGAAGGGGAGGGAAGAAGGGGAGGGGAAGGGGAGTGTAGATGCAGAAGTAATTATAGCAGAGATCACATTGAAATAAGCCTTGGTTATGAACGCTCTCAGCTTTAAAGAATTCAGCTCATCATCCTCACTGCAGGCTCAGGGACTTCCCTCCCTGATACTGAGGGGGGTGATTTGTCTGACTTCATGCCCCCAGAACCTACAGTTGCCTTTTCTCCCCCTTTCTGTGTCACCAGTGAAAATTTCCAGGGCACAAGGTGAAAGAAGAAGCTCAGAATACTTGGGACACCCCCCCTGCCATTCTACTCTTTTTATCCAGGATGCTCCTTTTCCATCTGGTTGTCACCTTCTGCCCCAGAGATGTCCACAATTCAGTGGCTGCCTGCACATATTTGCTCAAGGAGATCTCTGAGCATGAGAGGTATTTTAAGAATGTTAAACAATAACAGATTACTTTCAAATTTTAAGGGCAAAGTTTGTTTCTGCTGTAAGCGAGCAACGTAAGCTCAGTAAAGCTGTCCCTATGCCAGAGGTGAAACTGGCCTGGGTTTTAAATGTTAAATTTCACGTGTTAAGATTGAATATGGGAGTGACCTGAAAACACTTATGATGGAATATAACACCTTATTTCTAGGATTGATTCAGTAGGACAAAATGCACTACTAAATAGCAATAAAATAAGTAGTAAAGATGCTATTAAAAGGAAGGTTTTTTGTTTGTGCAAACCCTTATGTGAAACTGGAAATGCAGTACTCCATGTATGGAACTGGGATCCTGAAAACCCTCGCTGAAAACTAAAAATAAAACAATGGATAGTTTACACTGTGTGGCTCACCATCTGTCATTTCTTTTTACTTTTGAGAGGCAACAGGAGGTCCAGCAAAAAGCTTATTAAAAGGAGGTATTTTCAGAGCATTTTCCTGTAAAACAACAACAAAAAGACCCATATAAGTGAAAAAACATAAATTACTGCCAGAAGTTGTTTTACATGCTTGTTTCCCAGGAGATTTTGGATGTGAGTACACCCTAGGAGATGATGGGCCATTTGGAATTTAACATTTTCAAATGATTTGGTTATTAGTGCTCTGAAGAAGTACAACCAAAAGGTGCAGTGGTCATTGGCATCAAAGTATACTGATAAAAGCCTTGTGATAAGGATGCTAATAATTTCACAGAATCACAAAATATGCTGAGTTGGAAGGGACCCACAAGGTCATTGAGTCCAACCCTCAGCCCTGCACAGGACCATCCCCAAGAGTCACACCCTGTGCCTAAGAGTGTTGTCCAAACACTTCTTGAGCTCTGTCAGCCTTGGTGCTGTGACCGCTCGCTGGGGAGGCTGTTCTAGCACCCAACCACCTTCTGGGGGAAGTATCTTTTTCTAATATCCAACCTAAACCTTCCCTGACACAACCTCAGGCCATTCCCTCAGGTCCTGTCACTGGTCCCCACAGGGAAGAGATCAGTGCCTACCCCTCCTCTTCCCCTCACGAGGAAGTTGTATATTCAATTTATACTCAAAGCTGTAAATATTTGCACCATCAAACATCCCCAGTCAAATTCTGGGGCAGAATTGCCAATAAACTCTCATTCCTGCTCTGTTTTACCTGTGAAACACTCACCGACCCCCACGTGGAGAAGCCATTCCTGCAGCTACAGGGAATGGCAAGTGAGGGCTTCAGGACACAACTCCCATCCCAAGGAAAACATCACTTCATTCTGAAGGGATTTTCCCCCTTTTTCAACATAGGAATGTTTAGTTTAAATGTGAGTTTGGGGCTTGTTGGGTCTGGCCACTGAGCTCTGAGGGCCACAGGCCGTGACTCTCCACGTGAGACGCCTCCATGGCCGCGACACAGTGGAGCCCCACGTTGCCAAATTCCCATTAATACCCCAGTGGGGTATGGAAATATGAGGGTGGAAATACACACAGGGGCACCTCTGCTGGGTGCAGGGTGAGGGAAGAGGGAGGGAAGGGGTGAGACCCCAGTCCCGGGGCGCTGCCACCATTTCCCACGGCAACGGTGATGGAGGCCGGTAATGGCGGCGGGGGAGACGCTCGGGAGGCCGTGAGGGGACGGCCCACAGTAGGGTGGGGAGTGGGGAGGGATGGAGGAGATTTATTGAGAGGGCAGGGGAAAAGGTGGGATCCCTTGCCTTGGTGGGGACAGGAGGACAGGGAGAGAAGAGCAGGGCATGGAACTGGGTGTGAGATTGGCTCTCCAGGTGGGACAATGAGAGGGCTTCCAGGACATTGTGGGGGCTGTCAGGGCGTGGGGCTGGGTATGGGATTGATTGTCCAGGTGGGACACTGAGGGGACTGCCAGAGCATGGGTTTGGGTGTGGAATTGGCTTTCCAGGTGGGACATCTGACAGGTCTTCCAGGACATGGTGTTGGATGTGGGATTTGCTTTCCAGGCGGGACACTGAGGGGACTGCCGGGACATTGTGGGGGGTCTGTCGGGATGTGGTGCTGGGTGTGGAACTGGTTGTCCAGGGGGGATACTGGGGGATCTGTCAGGGCTCCTGGGGATCCCTGGGGCTGCTGGGCTGGAGGAGCCTCTTTGGAGGAGCCAGTGGCAGGTCAGGGGGTCCTGGATACACCCTGGCCCTTCCTTAGGGAGCAGGTGGGTCCTGGCACCTGGCCCAGCTCCCCCAGGGCTCAGGGCTCAGCTGCTGCTCCGTGGGGCTGGAATTCACACTGTGCTCTCCTGTGTGGGCTCCCCTTCCCTTTACTTGCTCTTTTTTTGCACATAGATAACAGTTAATTCTTCCCTGTGACAGTTTTCAGGTTTCTGGATGCTCGAAATGGCATTTTCATCCCTGTCAGATGGATTTGGCCTTAATTATTTTTGTTCCTGCATCTTGTCAGCATAAATTGTCGTGGTGTTTGTCCATTCCAGCCCCCTGCTTCAGCTCCTGCCTTTTTTCCTTTATTGCAATATCTTTCATTTAATTTCTCTGTTTCTTGTGCTTCACCTTATTGTTTTTCTGTCTTCTCTTTTTCCATTTTATTTACTTTTCAACACCTGCTCTCAAAGCTGGATGATGAGGTTCAGCCCACACTTCTCATCAAAACAAATTAAAGCAGCCTTTTAGGTTTCATTTCAGCTAATTTGATTTAAAGACAAATTGCCTAGAAATTGTTGGCAGAGCCAAATCAAATTTAAACACAAACACAAATCTATGTACCAAGCTGGGCTTTGCCTAATGCTCAAAATATGATTTCTTATCTCTTAGGGGTTATTACACTGCCTCAGATTTAGCAGGACCCCGGCATTCCACAGGGAAAAGTTGCTCTTGTAAAGGAATTAAGAGTAATGAAACTGTTTTGATTCAACCTAAAATGCTTTTTGCAGTCCTGAATTACACTTTTTAATTTTCCTGGGGAGTTACGTGATTCCCCTCTCTCTCATAAGAAATTTAATTTAATAATTTAAAATTAAACGCCACCACAAAGCAAAAAAAACCAACAAAGGAGTTAGAATGTTCCAAAAGTATCTTCTTTTTGCTTGTTAAAATCCATCTGAACTAAAATATCCCTTTAATACCCCTCAAATTTCTTTTAAATAGTTATCATGCCCGTTTCAGAGACTCCCAAATACACAACTTATTCAACTACTGAATAAAATTCTTCGTCTATAAAACTGTGATCTGAGTAGTCTTCATGTGATAGTAAGAAAATTAAATGGACTGAACAATATCCCAGGAGATAATTTTTATCACAACCACGGCTTTTATTACATTTGAGGTTTTATTTACAAGCGGGGTTTTTTGTTTGTGTTTACAAAAAGAGATAAAATAAACAAAACCACAAAAGTTTAAGAAAAGCTTTAGTTCAGTCTCAAAGTCAGTTACTCTGTTGTGAAGCTTTAGGTGCTTCTATATCCTCTACCTATATTCTTGTGTCAGCCAAGGTGGGTTTTGTTCCATTTTAATTCATAAGTTAACTTTGTGATCTGATTCACTACCTAATCCTTCAAAAATATTACTAAATGATATTTTTATGATGTGAATGGAAAGTTAGAAAGACTATAAAAGCACAGAGAGAAACACACAGTTTCTTGAACAATTCCTCTTTTTTTAAATACTGTAAATCACTTTGTAGGTGTTGAGAATAAATACAATCACACTGCTTTAAATTAAATCCTGGGGAAAATGTATCCATGACAGGAAGCAAACTATGGTATCTATTTGCATTTAAATGGAAATACCTTGTAAATCTTTAAAAAATACAGGCTGGAAATAGAGTAAATTCTGAGATAAAACCAGTGTATTTCATATTGCAGTTCATTTTGGAAACAAATTCCAGACCACACAATTATTTTCATGGATTAAAGAGAAGTGCCTGGGCTGGTTTTTTTTGAAGGTAACTGAGTTTTTCTTAGGATCATTTAATATATTTGAACTTCTTTGGTGTTTATGTGACCTGCAAACGACTCAACAGCTCAAAACCACTCAGTAACACTCTGATTTCTGACAAGTCACAGATTTCCATCTTCTGCCACAGCTCAGGGCGAACTCAGGTGATTTTTTCCCTCTGTATTTCCGTGACAGGAGTTGGGATGTGGCACCAAAAGCAGGGAAACTGAAGATCCCTTCAAGGCCCAGAAGTACCAGAAGCAGCAGCTGGAGCAAAGCCATGATTTTTGGCCACCCAGCAGAGAAGACACAGAAGAATATTCTCCCACTGTCATTTCCAAGGGCTTTGCCCGCGATCGACCCGGGCACAGCCAGGGGCAGCCAACCCGTGGCAACAACAGCAGCTGAAGAGAAGAAAACACAGAAAAATGGCAAAAAGAAAGTGGGAAATAAGAAAAAAGGTCAGTGTCTCTTCCCTGAAGGTGATAAAAAAAGCTGTTGTTTTTTTTTTTTCTGGTAGTATGAGACTCTTTGGAGAAATATAGTTGTTCCCTTTCCTTGGAAATATTTTCAATTATTAGGAAAAGAGAGGAAACAGTTTTTCAGTGAGGAAATATAATAACTCATGTTTCAAACACTAGCAAGGGGTTGGAAGAGAGATAGAGATTCCCTGCTATGTTATTCCACAATACTCAGCAATCCAAGAGGCAGGATAATCACCTGGGGTGTGGGAGCACCTCCGGAGTCCTTATTCCTCAGCTTTAACCTGAGGGCTGGAAAATGGCTCTCCCACGTTTTGGTTTCTGACCTTGCATCCCATGATGAGCCTGAAAAAGCCTTTCATCAGGAAAATGATTAAAAATAATGCAGAAAAGTGACAATTTTTACCAACTCCCCCCCCATGTTTTGACCTGTTAGCCACGTAAAATTAAGTTTATGCCTCAACAGAAGGATCATATAGAACAAAAACATAAATGTAAATGGAATTCAGGTAAATATTACGATGAAGAATCACTCCTTGTCTGCATGTTTTCACATCTAGACCCATCCTTTCCTAAATCCTACCCCCCTCCATCAAGAAACGAGTGTAAACCCAACAACCCTTTTTCTGCTGAGCTTCAAAATCTCATCTCAATCTGCCAAAGCTCCAAGGTGCAAATCAACCAAATAAAAGAGAGAGAAACCACTGATTATATCTGTTATCATCTGTTAAATGCTGCTGTTAGAAGTCAGAATGGCATGATTTTTTTTTACCAGAAAGAATAATGACATATTTTTAAACCTAGTTGGCAAAAGAATCATTATTGGCCTCTACCTCTATTGGATAGTTTATTTTATATATGCATAAATTTGGATAAAGGAATTAAATTAAATAAAAATTAAACACAAAATATTTAATGGATTTACCTGTGAAATACCTGAATCAGAGAAACACAGAATTTGGGTTTTTTTTTTCTGTTGTGCATCCATTCAAGGTGTGGGTCCTTCCTCTTGGGGATCTTTCTAGATGGGTTGTCTTTGGTCCATCAGGCCCCACTTTGTGCCTAAATCAGTGAACTGCGTGATTTGCAGGGAGAAAATTTATTTCCATTGATCCTGGGGCAATGTTTTAACACAAATATACTTCACTGAGTTATTATTCCTGTTGGCTGTTGGCCCAGTGCAGCCACAGAAATACACAGGGATATAAAATATTTAATGCATTTACCTGTGAAACACTTGAATCATAGAACCACTGAATGGTTTGGGTTGAAAGGGACCTTAAAAATCATCTCATTCCAACCCCCTGCCACGGGCAGGGAACCTTCCAGTAGACCAAGTTCCTCATTGAACAGCGGAATCTTTGGGAATGTTGACAAGTACACCAGAGTCGTGGAGATGGATGAGCAGTGCAGGAATTTCTGCAAGCAGAAAAGCCACCCCAGTAATTCCCATATTTCAACACCGCTTGTCTCAACGCAGGAGGAAGAACATTCCCGGCTCCAAGGACACACCCCTGCTCCTGTTTAACCCTGCAGAGCAACGTGACTCCCCAGGACAAAACCGCAGCGGCTCAGAGGATATCATCAGCGAGGCTCCACAAAATTAAGGAGCTGAAGAACGAAATATTCGACTTGCAGCGGAAAATAGAAGCCTCGAGCTTAGAAAACCACGCCCTGAGGCAGCTCCAGTGGAGACAGTCCAAGGCAATAGGGAAGTACAAAAGCTCGGAGAGTTACTTTGAGGATCTTTCAGCCAGGCATCATGATGAGGTGAGGTCTCTAAGGAAGCTCCTGAGGATGTCTCAGGAATCCGAGAGGAACACATCCAAGGAGCTCAGGAAGGTCGAAGGCGAGCTGCTGAAAGTTAAAGATGCTTTGCAGGCCTTGCTTGTGCTGTCAGGAGACAGAGGTCTTGCAGGGAGGGAGGAACTTCAGCACAGGCTGTCGGTCCTTACTGAAAAACTGGAGGCAAAGGATGAGAAAATACAGGTAATATCTGCTTATTGTCGTGCTTGTGGGACGTTGGATCATGGAATGTCCTGGTGGGAAGGGACCCACCGGAAGCATTGAGTAGGAGAGGGTTTGGGACAGGAAGAGTAGAAAGGTTTTGGCTGCTTCTTGTCACATTAATGATTCTGATACGGCCCTGTAAAGTAGAATATTGTTTTTTAATCCAGTGCTGTCTCAAGTGTAAGGAAGTTTTAGAGAAGGTCATTAATCTCCTTGTAATATCTCGTGCATCTTTACTTTATTTGACCCTTGGATACAAAGACAGGGACTGTTTTTAATAAAAAAATAGAAGAGTGACATTGTCCTTCAGGAAATAATTTCTAATTTCTATTGGGGTCTGTTAGGCAGATCCCTAAATAAATAAAGAGCCAAGAAATCTTAGGGGAAATGAAAATATAAACAGCTGAGTTCAGCCCCTCTTTTGAAAAGTTTCAATTTACAAAAGTCCTTGTGAGCAGCTATAAAAAACACCCAGGGCTGGGTGTCCACACTGCAGGCTTAGAACTTTAATTCCAGTTCATGACACTGGGTTCTGATGACAAAATACTCAATAAAATACTCAATAAATTACTTAATTGTCATATACACCAAACCTCCTTATTCTGCCACAGTTAATAGCTCCCTGTGAACAGAAATATCTTAACATTTCTCAAAGATAATTGTATTTATTAATCCATCAGGAAGGTGATGTGCAGCCTTATTTTTGTGACTGATGCCAAACCCCTTGGCTTTTGCTTAGTGAAATTAGGTTTTAAATCAGTTTTTCCTTATTTTGAAAGAAACTTTTTCAGAACCTTCATCATAATTTCACTTTGTATTTACAATAAAATATAGTTAGTCTGCTATAATAACTATTATATAATTACTCCTATTATACATAATATAATCAGTTTAATTTTCCTCATATTAGCACACTTTTAAATCTAGTAAGAAGTGAAGTTTTTCTGCAATCACACTAAGTTCATATGGTAAAATATCTCATTTTTTTAAGAGTCTTGAAATGCAGCTGAAGCTGAACAACAGCACCTTTAGTCGTCAGCTGGCAAGTGAGAGCAAAAAGGCTCTGGAAGCTGGAATAATCACCAAGAATTTGAAAATGGAAATCAACTCCCTGCACCAAAAAATTAAGGTATTCAACATTTTAACACAGGTTTCTGTTCCTACAAGAAAATTCCAGTTTTTAATGTTACTTACTCCTTTTGTTCTTTTATGTTATTTGTTAATGGGATTTTTTTTTCCTGCTTGAATCTATGGTCAAAAAAATCAAAATGTCAAGTGATGAAATTATTGTGGGGTCTATTTGTCAAAGGTTCAAATAAGTTCAATAAATAATTGAAACTGAGATTAATTGAATAAAAATCCACACAGATGTGTTATTATTTTGACAGATCTGGGTCAATATATTCACTTTAAATGAGCTCCCTCAGAGAAAAATCAAATCAAAGTGAGCCAAATATCACAACATGTAAAACCAGAGTTTAACAAAAAGATTCATGGAATTGTTGAAAGAGTTTGTTTAAATTCCAGCTTGGTTTTTAGACAAATGTTTTTGGGAAAAATACATCCAGTCCAACACTTTCTGTAGTGCTTGTGACCCAAACATAGAGGAAAACTAAATAGAAATAAAACCAAAACTTCCAGGAAGGAGATGCCATATGAGTTTTAATCAAGAAAAACAGTGCATCTTCCAGAAAACCTTAATTTACCTGGGGCTTTTTAATAATTATGTTTGGAATGCAGTTCAAATACACTTAATTAATTATTTGTTGCTACTAGAGTTGATCCCACTGGGAGCTTCCTCTTTCTAAATGGAATTCAATGCCTGTGAAAGGTGTTGTTAAGGGAAGTTTTCCCAGACATTGTGAAGGGCAGAACAGGCAATTCCTGAGGATTCCTGGAGATCTGCATTTTTTATTGTTTATGCCTCTTCCCTGTGTGTGAGGTGCAGAAATTTCCTCCTGGTGTTTCCCTTGCCAGAGTCTGATCTCCTCCTCCATGTGCAGATCTGGGAGATGGGAATAATCTTAATCCCAGGAACACTCCCATAAAACTGTCCCAAAATGCAAATTACTGTAAAATCCAGTTCTCCCCTTAAAGCTTCTCCAAAATATTTCTATTTCCTCTCTTTTCCACACAGTGTTCTCTCTGTGTCCAGCTCTCTAATATTATATTTAGATCCACAAAACCTTCTATTGTTTTATCACCAAGAAGCCCAGACATTCTAATTAAATTTATTTCTGTGCCAGAACAGAGTTTATTCTTCCACATTCATAGTTTTGAGCTCCTTTCTTATTCCAGGCCATTCCGGGTATTCAGACAAACTTTCAGGATAATGTGTAATTTGTCAAAGTAAATGAAGCTCCTGTTTTTTCACACTAAAAACTGATGTGGTGAGAGTGGTGCTGAAATCACTCTTCTGTGTTTAAGTAAGATTTCAGTAAGGAGAGAGGAATCTTGCTAAATAAATATCACAAATGTGCTCTGGAGTTTATGTCATCACCAACTGAGCACACGAGGACAAGGGCACTGAATAAATCAATTTAATAACGATAATTTAAAAAAAAAAAAAGGAACAAAGGCCAAAATTACCTACTCTGGAAAAGAAAAATAGAACAAAAAATGAAAAAATCATGAGGGAAGCCTTCATATTCTGAGTGCAGTGTTATGAAAAAGATCCTGTGGGTGTTCTTAGCCTGAAAAAGGGAGAATTTTAACTTGGAAGAAAATTACAGATTCTCATTTATGTAAATGATGTGAAGTCACTGACAAGTTTTTACCAACATGGGAAAACTAAGTTGGTAAAAAGCAATTCTTGATGTGTATGAGGAGTTTCAGAGTTTTTGTTTCTTCTTAGGAAAAGGATAGGCAGCTTTATATAAGAAATATCTATGCAAATAGGATGCCTAAAACCCTGAAGGACACGATGGATTTGGTACCTCAGGAGCAAAGTAAGTGTATATTCATTTTTCTTTTCCCTTTAGTTACGTGACACTTACATTGTTTTATAACTGGGGGGTTTATCCCAAAATAAATGCCAGTGTGGTACTTTTATATGGGCTAAAAAGGAAGTTGGAAAGGCCAATCTGAAGGTCTCATCTGAGAGAAAACAATGTGTGTCCTCAGTGATCCTTTGGTTTTTAATTCCAGAGAGATTAATTCCATGCACGGGATTGATGTTATTTGAGAATAAAATAGTAGAATGATAGAAAATGATACTGGTCCTAAAATTCCTGTTCCTAAACTGAAAGAGAAATTGGAATTTTTTTTTTATATGGGTGCCAAAGAACACTTAAAATTTACATGGCAGCAAATCTGTCTGCTGGAAATGCTGCACATTCCCACAGAATTCCTCAAATTATGGTACCAAACACCAAGTTTTATCATGTTCAGTTGCTTATTTCTTTCCTCTTCATCACCTTTTCAAATCCACTGCTCTGCCTTGACTGCAAGTGAACTACAAGGAAAAGACTGGGAATTCAAGGAGTAAAATTAAGAAAAAAACATATTCCTGCTTCTCATCTCAAGACAGACATGTTTTTTTATGAAGTTCTGAATTCCAGTTTCCCACATAACTAATATTTTTTTTATTTTATTTTACTCCCACATGGCCTCATACAATATTCCTATTAAATTCTGGCACTTAAACCACTGTTTATTATTTTAGTTTTTGTTGTGTTTTTTTTTTTTTTTTTAACAGGACAAGGGAGTTCAGTTGGAGAGAGAGAGAGAGATGTAATCCCAAGGTTCCAAGCAGAGCTGTCTGATCTTTTGGAATTTTTGGCCAATAAAGGTTTCATTCTCTGCCACTTAATTTGGACACCTAAAGCTGGAATTCCTAACAATACTTTTTTCTTTTTCACCGCTGAATTCTCCTTTAACAAATTTATAAATAGTTGTCTCTTCAGGTCGTTTTTTGTAGTTGTTCCCAAAAGTTTTCAGCCAGAAAAAAAACCTGAAAACGAAATCTGGGGCTGTGCTTTTTAACACTGCTGATAAATCCCTGAGGGGAGGCTTCCTTGTGCACCCGAATCAAACGGATTAATGGGATGAATCCATTAATTCCATGAGCTCTTCCCGAGGGCAAAGAGCGCGGGGGCCACCAGCTCACCTGGGGGTGCAGCGCCCTCTAGTCCCGGATCTGGGGAACGCGCCGCTCATTCCTGATGGGAAAAAAGGGGCTGGAGGAACTGGGAAAGGCAATTCCCTCCCCAACATCAGAGAGATCCTAAGCTTGGTCACCTGCAACCTTTTCACCTTTAAACATCTCATTCAATGGCTCCCTCGGAATCTCTTCCAAAGACCATGGATATCCCAAACAGTGCTAAGGGTTTGCTCTGAAGAGCTGGGCTCCATAAAGGCCCAGATTTAGGAATCTGAAAGCTGAGGGCTCATACCAGACCTCTTAAATTTAAATTGTTAAAAATTAAGCCCACATGGGCTCTAGAGAACAGACACATTCATCTGGCTTTGCATGTTCCATCTCAACAGAACTTTGTAGCATATTTTTATTTAGATTTATGTATAATATATACAAATTATACATATGATGTACTGATGTACAGATGAAAAGGCTCAGAAGTCCAGGTAACTATTTGTGCTCCAGTTTCAGCATTTATAGATCAAGCAGAACCAAGAATTTATTAAATGACATTAAGACATGTTAAAAAACCCCCAAAACATATTTAAATCCTAGGCCACATTACCAGTATGACCAGTCATCAGAGATATCTTTTGTTTATATCCACAATACAATTCCAGAAACTGCTGCACTGCCAATGACTGTCCTTTTCACCAGGTCTGAGTGTAAACAGAGCAGTACAAGTAGATAAAGAGAGTTTCAGAGCACTGCTGCTGTCACAGCACCACGACACAGAAAAAAGCCCAGTCCAGCTCATAAAGGTAGGAAAGATCTGGATCCCAATCTAATCCCATATTCAAACTCTCAGCCAAGCTGTATGTTATTCCCTACGTTTCAGTAAGATGCCTGAACAGCCTGATCCATCATCTTAACTTCCCAGGAGGTGGATTTTGCATGAGTGTAGTTATAGTGCAGGAAAAAATGTTGTGATGCAAAATAAGAATGGAACAGCAATGGAAATTACTAATCTTTTCATAAGTGTACATTTAAAAGTCACTAAACAAGCATTCCCTTGTTATTTTTGCCTCTAATTGCCAATTACAGGAGAAAAAGTCTTCAGAAGACAAGGATGAAGAAGCTGCAGCAAATGAAGCGAACTCAGATGCTCAGAGAAAAGAAAATCAATCAACCAAGAAAACAGCGATGCCAAAAACTTCTAACAGAGCACACAGAGGTATGTTTTATAATTTGGCTCACAAACTCTTTTGATCTTTTCACATTACCAATGGTATTGGTAATTTAGCTGGCACCTGAATGACAGGAAATGGTTCCAAATGATGTATTAAAGTGGTGTCACACAGAGCAGAGAAGCTCTGCAGGATCCGACATCTCCATCCTGCTGCTCTTCCAAAACCACTTCCTGGTCAAGTTGGCAAAAATTCAGTACTTTATCTGTAAAAGTGTAACTAAGAGCTGTTAATTCCCCACTAATCAAACACTGATCTCAAATTCTTGTTGTGAATCTTCATGCTTGATGAAAATTCCCATCTTATGTGATGGGAATGTGTATTCCTATGGCTGGGAAAGGAAAAGGACTTCAAGGGCTGGGAGTTTCTCCTCGTCACAGTGATCACAGCAAATAGATTTATGCAAACTCATGTAAAAATTATTTGCAAGGGACTCATTACAAACACTTTTATTTTGAAATAATTCTACAGAACAGAGGAAAGAAACAGCCAGTGCATTTGTTCCTCCATCCAAGTTTTCCTTTCTAGAAATATCCATGTGATTAATGGTAAGGCAAGGCTTGCAGGAAGAGCCAAGATCTGAATGCCATCATGGTAAACACTCCACAAAGGGCAGGACTCCTAAAGGCCACACGTTTACAGAGGTGGAACAGGTTGAGGGCACTTAGTAGAGCTTGAAATCTGGGCTGTGCTAATTCCTGTGCTTTGTACTCCAGCCTTTGAGACCCCACCAGGTAACCAAAACCACCATTTGCCTTTGAAATTCCCTTCTAAAACCAGCAGAAAACAGTTTCTCTCACTGCTACTGAAGCCTTACTCAGCTTTTTTTAGTTGCTGCAGCTTCGTATTTCTCCTTTAAGACTCTGTTTAATTTCAGAGGTATCCTGTGAGTCTCTCCAAACCACAGCACCTATTACAACGTAAATATATTTACTGTATTCCTTTTCCTGCTAAAAAGTGGAGTCACCTCACTTACAGGTGAGAGTTTCTGTCCATTCTGCTCCACAAGCAGCCCTGTTGTGAATTGAGGGAAAGAAATTCCTACATGTATCTAAGTTGCACTCAAGAGCAAGAAAATGACAATTAGAGTTCAGTTCTCACACAGTTTCCCTGTTGCTTTGTACATGACTTTTCTGGCCCTATATTTAGGAATTACTGATGATATTTGCCGCTAAATTCATTTAATAAACACCATGAAAAAGGTAAAAATAAAGCCATTAACTTGCATTCAAAGGCACAATGATGTTGTTTAAATCTTGCCCCATCCTACTGTGTTTATAATAAAGAGCATTGTCATAACCCCCAAGACTGAAATACCATCAATAACAGCTGAAGCAGTGAAATAAGGGATGTGAAACTTGCTCTCATTAATGTTTCCTGACTCTTTTATATTCCTAAACCCCCAAATATTTAATTTTAGAGTACTTAAGGGAGGGCAGGCTACTGATGGGAGAACACACTTTTCCAGGATTTATGAAAGAAGAAGAAAAAGAGACAGAATTGCTCAAACAGGAGTTGAAAAACCTCATGAAAACTGAACCAGGCCCTCAAAGTGATGGTGTAAAAGACAACAATCAAGAGGGAGATGCAGTGGAAGAATTTGGAAAGGAAGAAGAGCCAGAAGAACAGCAAATTAACGGTGGGAAGGAAGGGAGCAAAGGTGCAATTACGAACAAAACACCTGCCAGGCCGAAAAAAAAATACACATTCTCAGAAGCCATTGAGAATTTGCATCAGGGGCTTCACACTTCAGGGAGAAAACCCAAAGCAGGCAGCCAGGGACAGGCAGGGCAGGGCTGCACTGAAACAGCTGAATCCATAGGGAAAAATTCCTTTGGGCTCTACGAGCCACCCCTTGGTAAAGACACCAAGCCCAGGCAGGAGGAGGGAGCCGCCGGAGCGGAAGGAGGTGCTCACGTGGCGTTTGCTGAGAGGAAAAAACAGCTTATGAAAGAACTCTTTGGAGCAGGAGCTGCTCAGAGAGACAACCCTTCGAGTTCCAACGTGAGAGGAATGAAGTGCAAGGATGCAGAATGAGACACGGGCCAAATTCCAAACCTCCACGGCGAGCTCGTCACGGAAAGCGCCCAACGTGAACAAACTCCTGAGAACACACAAAGTGTTTCTGACAGCTGGACAAGTATATGAACTTATCTTCAGAACATTTCAACACCTAAAATGTGAAACTGGGGTGTATGTTAAAACCAAATGTTTTACCTTCATTAAATGTGGGTTAAATCTTACAAGCACTGGCAGTTTTCTTTCCATGATTTTTCCGACCCGACGCTCAAAATATTGTCCCAGAAGAACGTTCTGCTGTTCTTGGTCTGTGTGTTGTAAATGCATCACACTCAGAGTTCCTTAACATTTTTACCTGCTATCAGACATCCAACTTAGTCCTGGTTTGGTAACTTCCAGGTTTTTGCATCCTCAAGCAGTTGGAATTTGGGAGCTCAGCACGACAAGACAAAGGTTCATCTTGGGTTAGCACCAACAATGCAACCAAAGAAAATACTTCTTGATTTTCTTCCCTCCCCAGACAGCTTCCAGAACTCACATGTAACGAAAATAATTTGCTGTTCCATTGTTTTCATGGGCATTAGAAACCTCTAAAGCCTCGTTCTTTCCCTCTGTTCCAACTTATCAAAGCAGTTTGCCTGGTAACTTCCCCAGCTGACATCCAAAGATGAATGTGCAAGAGTAAACTATTGTTTAGGAGAAGTCAGGCATGGCCAGCTCCCAAAAAGCCTCCAAAAATCCTGTGTTTAAGGTTATGTAAGACAGGGGAGGAGGATTATGGTCTGTTCCTCATAGTAATTGACTAAACACTTGCTAAAAGGATGTGAAATTAGGAAAAATTGGGTGTATTCTGACCATTTTAAAAGGGGTTTGTTTTTGGAAAACCTTCTAAAATTACACTGCAAAAGCTCTTAGAGATGACAAAGATATTCAGAGCTGAACCTACTTTCAAAGTTCAAATGTTTGAAAAAAATAAATTAGTCCTGTTGACTCCAGCAGTATTTCCTTGTGTAAGAACACAGGGGGGTTGTTTTGGTTTGGATTCTGGTGGGTTTGGGTTTGTTTTGTCACTTTTTTTTTGTATTTCTGGGGGTTTTTTGTTTGTTTGCTTGTTTTGGGGTTTGTTTTGGGTTGTTTTTTTTTTAGGAAAACTGCACTAAACATTAAAAANTTTGGTTTTTGTGTTTCTGGGTGTTTTTTTTGTTTGCTTGTTTTGGGGTTTGTTTTTGTTTTTTTTTCTAGGAAAACTGCACTAAACATTAAAAAAGGGATCAGGAAACCTGAGATGGCTTGAAAACCTTTATTTCCTTAATAAAACCATAACACATAACATTCAATCACAACATTTTTTTATCCTTGATACTTAATGTATCTAATTTCATGTTGGCCCAATGTCACTCTGAATATAAACCCCTAATTTTTAAATTAACATTAAAAACCCCCTGAATATTCCATCCATATATACACATAACATAACATGACCTTTTGACATGATTTCTAAAGGCAGTGCTAATTCTGGAGGGATCCTGGCCCCAAAAGGACCTGGAATAACAGAAGAGATGCATTCCACTGTGGGAATTCCAGAGTGGGAAACTAAAACAGGATCACCTCTGCAGGAACAGCACTTTCTAGTCACTCTTTATATTAAAGTGGGAGCTTGAGAAGGTTGGTCAGACCTTTCCTCCCAAAACATGGAAGGAAATAGTTTCAGTGAAACATGGAATGAAATGGTTTCAGTGATCCTCAGTTTGGGAAGCAGGATAAACAAGGAAGGAAAGGTCAGTTATCGATAAAAACAGGAAAAAAATCAGCAAATTTTAAAAGTCAGGGAGGAAAAAGTATCCAGCCATCCTGTGCTTGGCTAAGGGAGTCTCTTAAGAGATAAAAACTGATTGAACTTATCTATCAATAGCACATTTTTTAGGAGAGGCCAGGAATATTCCTATTCCAGGGTAAAAAATACCAAGGGAACTGTGTTTTACCCTGAGCCAACCAAACCACCTCCCTTTAGCACCTTCCAAACATGCTGGGGGTGAAACCACCATGTTACACAGCAAAGAAACAGCAAAGATCCCAAATTAATTCCTAATGCCAGCCCATTCCCAATTCAAAAATCCAAACCCAACCCTTTTAGATGTCAATGACCACAGGCCGTGCCAAAATGTTGTGGTTTTGTCATGAACAGACCCAAACAGCCCCAAAATGAGGATCTATAACCAGCAATGCCGTTCTTTCAAAACCAACCCCAGAACAAAGACAACCTCTGGGAAGAGAAATCAAAGGGAATACTGACTGATATCCAACTGGAATAACAAGGATTGTCTCAGCCTCATGAAAGACAACTCTCCCCTTTTTTTTTAAAATTAATTTAAAATAGTGAAAATGGTGAAAATGCAGTTGAGGGTTCTGTGGATCACTGGAATTCCTTCAGCTGAAGGGGTGTAGCATGATAGCTACGACTTTATTGCAAACCACGAGCCAGCAGGTAATTCCAACACCACCTGGAAGAGACAAAAATCATGGCTTATGTCATTGGGTTAATAACCCTGAGGAACACACACATCTAAAAACAACTCTGGAAGTGTAAAAAAATGGAATTTAGAAGTTAGGAGGCTGAACAGCAACAAAACATCTCTTTATATCCGAGTGGGTCTCTCCAAGAGATGGCAGGGAACTCCAAAAAAAAAACCTTGGGAAAAGAGCACCAAATACACAAAAATGAGCCAAAGTGTGATATGTTCAAACTAAAGCTTAAAAAAGCTGAAAACATTTGCTGTGGACCTGAGGGAAAAACATCTGAAGAGCTGGAGTTGAAGGTCTGGCAAATCACAGAATGCTTTGTCTGACCCTAAATTCAGGGTCTGAGAGAGGTAAAGAGCAAATTTCCTCTGAGATTTAAATCAGCCTTTTTAAAAGTAGATGGTTACTCACAGCAAACACGTGAAGAAAGCACCTTTTCGGTGATTTTAGACATTTCTGTGAATTTTAGAATTCAACAGTGGTCTCTATAAGCCGGGGCAGAAGATTTGAAAGTGGACACAACATGAACCTTTTTAATTCCCTCCCAATGCTGTTTAATAAAAGCCTTTCAAGGACTATTCCCTCCCCCTGAAGCAGACTCCTCTTGTCTGGAAAACAAATCATGGATTCAAACACACAATTCCACCACCATATATTGGAATTCCTCCAAAGACAGGCAGGACCTATGAGCCAAATATGAAATTCACCCCCTACCCTGTCCTGCCTGTCCCTTATCCCTCAGGACAGGCAGCGACAACCTCTGCCCCTGTTCTGATCATTCATTTGTTAAACTGACCAAAAGAAAAGGATTTCAGTGGGTAAAAATGCAACAGAAACATGGTGGGGAAAAGGGTGGGAATACACAAGACAAAAGGCCAACAGAGAGCAAACCTAAATCACAGAACCATGGAATGGTTTTGGGTTGGAAGGGACTTTAAGGATCATCCAGTGCCACCCCCTGCCATGGGCAGGGACACCTTCCACCAGCCCAGGTTGCTCCAAGTCCCATCCAACCTGGCCTTGGACACTTCCAGGGATCCAGGGGCAGCCACAGCTTCTCTGGGCAACCTGTGCCAGGGCCTCCCCACCCTCACAGGGCACAACCACTCTGGAGTTACTCCTATGAGACCTCAGCAATTTATAAGGAAAGCAGGTAAGACATCCACACCTACAAAGCATTTACCCATTTTTAAACCCAATTCTACCATTTCAGTGGACTCCATAATATAAAAATATTCCTCACTTAAACCTTCTATTCAATACAGACAATGAGATAAAGCTGCTGTTTGAAAAGGAATAAAAATGACAGAAAGCCCATTTCAGTCTCCAGTCTGGACAAACAAGATCTGAACAGGCAGGGAACAGCTGATAAGGGATTCAGAATGAAGGGGGTGCAGAAGGAGTGCTGTTAATCCAGGGGAGCCTGGGAATGTCCTTTTCCTTACCTGCCACCCCTGTGGGGAAGGCCACCAACCTCTCCAGAGGAGCCAACCATTTGCTTGGAAGCACAGTCACTGGCTCAGAGTAGTACTTCCAAATCAGGGAGATCATCAAGGCAGCCTGGAAGGGAGAGTTTTATTAGCTTGGGGAATAATACACATCAAAGTGCATTCCTGATGCTACTTTGAAAAAGTAATAAATTCTAATTAAAGGGAATCGTTTCTTTGTTATTTTATCTTGTTCTTTAGCAAGTTCAAGATACTTTTAAACTCTGCATGAGCTTAAATTCATACACAGCAGTAAGAGGTAGCAGCAGAACATGGAAAATGCTGTTTTCTTTTGAGACCCTGGTTCCAGTCCAGCAGAGACGAACACAGTCAGAGCACTTGTTAAATTCTGATGGTTCTTTTTAGCCTTAATTGTTGCCTGTTAGAAATCCAGCTCGGGAATCTTCAGGGGGAGCACTGCCATCCTTATTAGCAGCCAATTCTTTGGCATCAAGGCAGAACTACAGAGACAATCTGATGAGGCACCGTGGGGAAACGTGTGGCAGCTGCAAGTGGAGATTTGCATCCTCAGCAAGGGCATATTTTGTTTTCAAAAACACAAATAAAATACATTTGCATGGAGCAGAACTTTCCTGGGTCTGGTGCAATATGTAAAATTAATGAAAAAACCCCAGTGATTAAAGAACCAAGACAGACCCCTATCACCCCAAAACCAGAACCACAAAACTCCTTCCATCCTCAACTCCCAGACTTCAGCAGCAGCATCTCCCATTTCCATTTTAAGAAACTCTTTCCATTTGGCATGCACTGTGTCGTTGGAATCATAATCATGGAATGGCTTGGGTTGGAAGGGACCTTAAGAATCATCTTGTTCCAACCCCCTGCCATGGGCAGGGACACCTTCCACCAGCCCAGGTTGCTCCAAGCCCTGTCCAGCCCGGCCTTGGACACTTCCAGGGATCCAGGGGCAGCCACAGCTTCTCTGGGCAACCTGGGCCAGGGCCTCCCCACCCTCACAGGGAAGAATTCCTTCCTAATATCTAATCTAGCCCTAGACTCTTTCAGTTGGAAGCCATTCCCCCTTGTCCTATCTCTCCAAGCCCTTGGAAATAGTCTCTTTCCATCTTTCTTGGAGCCCCTTCAGGCCCTGGAAGGCCACAGTCAGGTCACCCCAAAGCTTCTCTTCTCCAGGTGAACAATCCCAGCTCTCCCAGCCTTTCCTCCCAGCAGAGCTGCTCCAGCCCTGGGATCCTCTTGGTGCCTCCTCTGGACTCTCTCCAGCAGCTCCATGTGCTCCCTGTGCTGGGCACCTGTGTGACCACTCACCAGCCAACAAATGCAGGAGGAAATTGTAACACTGTTGAGGGTCAGGTTCAATTTGTATTCATAACAAAATATTTACTTACCTGTAAGATGTAGAACACAATATTTATAACCCACTTTATTTTGGCTAATTGAGCAGTTCGTGCTTTCACTGTTAAAAAAAAAGATTACTCTGTGATTATTTAGAATATTGAATTATCCTTACATAGAATTAGCAATTTCTTAATATCTCATTCAAGTCAGGACATTACACTGCTTAAAAATCTTTTTTTCAAAATGATTCATTGCTATATTGAAAATACCCTCCTGCAAGAAACTTCTAAGTTCACATCACACCTTAGTTTCTTCCTTGAGTTACTCAGGACATGATTCAGTGAACACAATAAATGAGAAGGAAGGAAGGAAGGAAAGAAAGAAAAGAAGGAAAAGGAAGGAAAGGAAGAAAGTGGAAAGAAAGATGGAGAAAAGAAGAAAGGAAGAAAGGAAGAAAGGAAGGAATGAAGGAAGGAAGGAAGAAAGAAAGGAAGAAAGAAAGGAAGAAAGAAAGGAAGAAAGAAAGGAAGAAAGAAAGGAAGAAAGAAAGAAAGAAAGAAAGGAAAAGAAAGAAAGGTGAAGAAGAAAAATTTGAAGGAGAAATATACTTGAAATTTAAAATACTCTTGACAAAATATTTTTCAGAATTTAGACAAAGAAGCAAACACTGCACCCTACCATGGGTTTTGAGCTTGTCAGTCATTTTGTTGATCTTCCTTTCCAGCCGGGCATATCTGGCAAACTCATCCATCATGCTGATGGTTGCAAGTTCTTGCTTCATGGTCTGAATTTCAGCTCTCATTTGGGATTCCTGCTCTGCATCCTTTTGCAACAGCCTGGATATCTAAGAAATAAAGAAACAGTATCAGTTACTGATCCAGAATTCCATTGATTGTCTTTAATGTATATAAAATATGATCTCAAAAGCGTCCCATAGAAAAGGCCCTCTTCCCTTTCTTATACTTTCCTAACTTCTTTTAATGAGGCACCACCTGCTTGTTGGATCATGAACTCTTTTTACCATTGAAATGAAGATAGAAATGACACAAAATATTTCACTTGCTGTTTCTTAGGGGATCTTCCCAGCTTTCCCAAGCCAAGTGTAATCTGTTCCCCACGGATGCCGTTCCCAGGACTGCAACCAGTGAGGACATTCAGGCCACTTTCAGTCACAAACCACAGCAGAAAGCTGAGCAGAGATTTTCACAGAGTCATGGAATATCCTGAGTTGGGAGGGACCCCCAAGGATCACCCAGTCCAAGCCCTGGCCCTGCCCAGGACACCCCAACACTCCCCCCTGTCCCTCAGAGCGTTGTCCAAACGCTCCTGGAGCTCTGGCAGCCTTGGGGCCGTGCCCACTGCCCTGGGGAGCCTGGGCAGTGCCAACCACCCTCTGGGGGAAGAACCTTGTGCTGAGCTCCAAGTGCCCCTGCCCTGGCACAGCTCCAGCCCTTCCCTGGCTCCTGTCCCTGCTCCCCACAGAGCAGAGCTCAGAGCTGCCCCTCCCCTGCTCCTTGTGAGGAGCTGCAGAGCCTGGTGAGCTCCGACCCCAGTCTCCTCTGCTCCAGCTGAGCAAACCAAGTGACCTCAGCCACTCCTCCTATGGCTGTTTCATCAGTCATCTCCAGGAACACCGAGTTCAGCTTCCCAAACTGCAGGGAGTACTCCAAACTTTAAAGGATTTTTGTCCATTATCAGTGGGCGCTGATCTCTGTTCACATGTGAGTTTATCTGGCAGACACAGAGTCTATTTGTTCTTAATTCCATTATCCACACTTCCACAGGAATGCCTCAGATCGGATTGGGAGTATCCTGGTTATTGACTGCGACTTAAGGTTTACTCCTACAATGCCTCAACTCCTTAATCTCCGTATCCACTGATCTCCCTTCTCAACAATGGGAATGTCCATCTGTTGAAAACACGGAACATTGAGCAAAGCTGCCTTTTATATTCCCTGAAAATTGAGAAACTGCGGCTGACCCTGGATCCCTGGAAGTGTCCAAGGCCAGGTTGCTTGGAGCAACCTGGGCTGGTGGAAGGTGTCCATGGCAGGGGGTGGAACTGGATGATCTTTAAGGTCCCTCCCAACCCAAACCAGTTTGTGATACCACGATACGTCCTAAGGGATGGAGGCTCAGGAGCATCATTTAGGACACTGATAACTCATCACCCAGAACTTCACTTCAAAGCCCGGCCTAACAAGGCTGCAGGAGCCACCCGGCCACGGCTCTGAATTCCAGCACTTCCAGCATCAGCTTTTCCTCTCCCAAGGCCCGGAGCAGAACCAGACCCTGCCAGATAGAACCGGGGGTGCCTTATGGGCACCGAGAGCCCCCCCGGAATAGGCACCGCTCCCACCCCATAGCTGGGGGGACCCCCATAACTCCCAGCCCAGCGGCCTTGGGCCCCCCCCGCCGCCCCAGGGCCCGGTGCCCCCCGCAGCCCAGGCGGGTACATCACTCACGATGGAGGAGCAGGAGGGCAGCAGGATCTTGAGCGCGTTGCAGAGGAACACGGCGCTGAGCACCAGCAGCCACGCACCGCCCTCCGCCATGGCCGGGCCCCGCCGGCAGCGGCACTGACACCGCCCCGGGACCGCGATCCGGCCGGGATGGGGGTTAAGATCGGGGTCGGGAGCGGGATTGGGACCGGGGTCGGGCGGAGCGGCGGGATCGCCGCGCGAGGGGACTCGGGGACACGCGCGGCCCCGTGACCGCCAGCATCCAATGGGTTCCCGGTGCGCGCTCCCGGGGAAAGGGCGGAGCGCTCCCGCGTCCCGCCCATCCCATCCCGTCGCTCCCCGCCCCCCCCCGCTCCAATCCGGCTGGATCCTGTTGCGGCGCCGCT
>VYXB01003700.1:37176-52708 GCA_013397135.1 Pachyramphus minor
CTCCTCCACCTTCCCCTCAGGATGGGGCACGGCCGCCCCCCGGCTCAATCCATCCCACGGGTCTCTCCCTGTGTTTCTCGTAGAGCTTTACTTCCTCATCGCCCGGTTCCTGAGCACCGGGCCCTGCCGGAGAGCGCTGAAGGTGAGTGAGCGCGGCGCTCGCCGGGGCGCGGGGACTCCGCGCTGCCCGCCCCGGGTCGGGGGGAGGTGGGAGCAGCCGCGCCCCCGCCCGCCCCGAGCTCTGGAGAAGCCAAATCCTGGCTCGTCCCTCACTCTGTGTTTTTTTTTTTTTTCCTTCTTTTCCCCTGCAGGTGCTGGTGCAGGAGCTGGAGCAGCACCAGGTCTGTGTGGGCTCTGATGAAATCCCGCTGTAGTTAAAAGTTTCCCTTGCAAGTCATTCAAGTTTCTGCCGCTGTCTCAACTTTTCCCCCGCCTTCAACACACACATTGTTTTGGATGTGATCTGTAATCCCCTCCTTCCCCTTCAACCGCTCACGGTTTTTGTTTTTCCTTTATTTAGTTGCTTCCTAAAAGGTTGGATTGGCAAGGAAATGAGCATTATAGAAGTTACGAAGAATTGGTGAGACTTTTACCTTTCAAAAAAAAAACAAACCCTTTTGATTATCATGTTAACGCTGATGTTAGAACCTCTCTACCTTTAAATCTAGGCCCAAACCTTCACCTTCCAGTATCCCTCTGGCTCCGGGCAGTGGAGTTATTTTAGAAAAGGGCCTTTAATTTCTTTACATCAGACTAACAAAAACACAAGCGGTGGTTTAAATTGAGGATATTGTTTACATAGCAGAGGTGGAGCTTTGGCGTTGTGCAGTGGTGGATGCCGCTGCCTACACGCAGGCGGGAGCCAATGTGCACCGAGGTTTCATTTCGGAGTTTCAGGGGCCAGGTTGTGAGGCACGTTTTGATTTGTCGGTATTTATTTTTGCTGCTTGGCTTCTTTCAGCCCCCCTCCAACAGATTAGGAAATGAAATCGCTGCTCAGAAAGCCGAGGGTTGGCAGTTCTGGTTGCCTGTGAATGTGCTCGGTTTATCTCTGGCTCCTCGCTGCTCATCGCTTTGTTTCCGCGTGCTGGAAGGATGGGGGTGATCTCTCCCTCTCATAAAAAAAATGTACTTTCTGCCCTCCGGGGCTGATGCTGATTGCTTTAAATGTTTTTACAGAAGGGACTGCTCTGTTTCGGTGCTCAATTTTGCTGCTTTTTAAGTGGTATTTGGCAGTTGAATCTCGTGAAGTGTTGGCCTGGGGGTGCCTGCTCAGGGCGGTTTTTATCCTGCCTTTTTCTGGCTGGTTTTGTTTTCTTTAAAGAGGTGTTTATTCTTGGGTTTTTTCCCCC
Organism: Pachyramphus minor; assembly: GCA_013397135.1. Classification (NCBI taxonomy): domain Eukaryota; kingdom Metazoa; phylum Chordata; class Aves; order Passeriformes; family Tyrannidae; genus Pachyramphus; species Pachyramphus minor. The sequence continues at coordinate 38,529 of VYXB01003700.1, forward strand.
TCCTAAGATCCAGGCATTCCAGGTTAATTGATTATTGTATTTAAATCCCTCTTGTGGAGCACTTAAAGATCTCGGGAGCATATTTGAGAAGGAGTGAAATCTTGTTTAAAACATTTTCCTAATTATTTAAGTGTTGCTCAAAACAATAAATTTGATTCCATTTTCCTCTCCTTGTCAGTGTGGTCAGTGAGCAGATGAGGATTTAGAGGAGTTTTTTAAGTCACTGAGAAGCCTGGTCTTGCTAAACAGGAATATCTTCAAGCTCTGACTTGAATTTAGCAAAGATGAAAGCAGGATTAAGTTTAAAAAGGATTGTTGGGAGTTGTTTTGTTGGTTCATTGTTGGTTTTTTACCCCATTTCTTCTGGCAAAAAGTGGGGTGTTGGGAGGTGTCTTGTGTGGATTCCTCTGACTTCAGGAGTGGTTTTTAAACTGAGTTGTCAGATTAATTCTTTAACATGTGCTGCTTCTGCCTCTTTTTTTCCTGCACAATTGAAAATAAATGTCTACACAGAGCAGTAGTATTTCAGAATATCTAAATTAATCTTCTGAACTACTTAATTTCTGCTTTTTGAGGGGTTTTGGGAATCTCTTGTCCTGCTGTTCTCACTCTGAACTTGCAGAGACCACCAGCAAATGCTTTCATGGGGTGTAATTACTCTTTATCCTCTGTGTTCATCATGGCATTTTAAAGCTTTAAAATAACCATTCCTTCCAAAATTTGAGTGAAACTACTTAAAAAGGAGAGGGATTGCATTTGGAATATGCACTTCCTGCTGATGGCATGCAAACAAAAAGGGTTTTAATGCTTGGCAGAAAGTGTGCTGAGCTTTCTGTCTCGGGTGCTGTGGCTGGTACTGCTCTGTACCAAGTCAGGAGGCAAAATTGATGAAGAAATGATGAAAAAGTCCATTTTGTAATCTTTGGACTGCCAAATATATTTCTTATCACTGATTTTAAGCATCTGTTGAGCTGATTTTTGTGGATATATTTGCTTATGGGGTTCCCACCTCAGCAATACAACCTGTACCCCCAAAAGCTTCATGCATGGATTTTTATTATTAAAACAAGTGCAGGGCTGTGGCTTTAACTGTGCATTCCCACTGCTCAGTGTGCATTTTGGGCAGCTTTTTGTTGCACAGACCTTCCCTGATATATTTTTATTCCCTCTGCTCTGAGGAGGATCAGCCCTGTCAGGGCTTGGCTCATCCCGGCTCAGTCATTCAGCCGAGGGAGCAGCAGCAGCAGCACGAGCTGGTTCTGCCTGTGTTCTCAGCTGCCTGGGCAGGAGGCCACATACCTGTGTTGGTGTGGTCCCTGTGCCTCTCCTGGATGGATTGCCTGGGAATTGTGTGGCTGCTGGAGCAGCACAGTGGCTGCTGGGGCTGACTGGTTTCACACGGGGCTGATTCACACCTCCCTGACATTCCTGATTCTGATGCTTTGGTTTACTTGAGGCTGTTCAAACCCTGCTTTGCACCTTCTGCATTATTGTGATGGACTTTGAAAAAATCCTTAATTCTTTTCACATTGAACACCCAGAAAGAAGAGGGGTGGAAAAAATAATCTAACCCTGCACACATCTGTTCTGACTGAGCCATCTGAGTGTGTGTGTGGGGGGTGGATTTTTTAGGTTGTTTGATGCAGATAGTGTGGGATCATTCCTGAGTGTAGGGATGACTGTTCTGATCCCTTTGGTTTAAGGAAGTAGGGCAGACTTGTGTAGTGCTGGTTTTTCAAGGGAGCTATTTCCAGGGAGATTGTACTCAAACCTACTGGTTTGCAGTTCACTGAGCAAGTGCTGTGTGGCTGAAGGAGTAGCTCCACAGATTCTTGTGCTTGATTGCAGCCAGATTCTCCATGATCTTGAGTTGAGAGGCTCTGAATTTTAATTCTTATTTATTATAATAAATAATACAATGATAAATATATAATCATAAAATTCTTATTTATTATATCTTATTCAATTATTACAAATAATTGGGTGAAATGGGCAAAGACACTTGTAGGGTGCCACAGGGGTGGTTATTTGAAGTAGTAAAATACTGATGTGCAGTGAGTTGCTTTTTTACTGCAGTTGTTTTACTGCAGCTCTCCCTTGACTGTAGAGTCCTCACTGAATTTACTAGATCAGAGCTTGACAGGATTGATTTTGGTTTGCAAGTTGAACCTAAAGTTTTAATTTATTTAATAAACCTGTGAATGTTGATGCTTTTAGTTTCATCTGTTCTACAGATTTTTCTTTTTAAAACTTAAATTCCTGGTCAGGTGCTGTCCAACAAACATGTGGCTCCAGATCATTTATTACAAATTTGCAAGAGGATTGGCCCTATCCTGGATAAGGAGATCCCACCCAGCATTTCCAGAGTCAATTCCTTGCTTGGTGCAGGGAGACAGTCATTGCTCCGGACAGCAAAAGGTGAGGGTTGGGGTTTTTTTTTGGGATGGGTATGATCCAGTGTTAGATGTGCATAGCTGAGAGTTTGGGAATGCTTGGGAGTTCTGTCCTTACACTGCAGAAAATCATAGTTTAGGGAGTGGTTGGCAATGCTTGAACATGTACTTTGATACAGAGATTTTAGTGTTGGATTTACCTGTGTGGGTGTGTCTGGGGCAGGGGTGTTGATTTGTCTGTGGGAGTTCTGTTGGGTAGCGGGATACTGGGATGTGGGAATGGTTTATGGGATACTGGTGTGATTTCAGTTACCTGCCCTGCCTGCTTTAAAGGATATACAGGGAATGATGGGGACTGTTCTGTCTTGGAAATTGGGATTGCAGTTATGTCAGCAGGCTGTCAAAATTACTGGCAGTTGGGATTTCTTTAAGAAGGGATCTGCTGGAATTACAGGATGGTTTGGGTTGGAAGGGACCTCAAAGCTCATCCCATTCCACCCCCTGCCATGGGCAGGGACACCTTCCACCAGCCCAGGTTGCTCCAAGCCCTGTCCAACCTGGCCTTGGACACTTCCAGGGATCCAGGAGCAGCCACAGCTTCTCTGGGCAACCTGTGCCAGGGCCTCCCCACCCTCACAGGGAAGAATTCCTGATATCCCATCTAACCCTCCCCTCCTTCAGCATGAGGCAGTTCCCCCTTGTCCGTGTGAAAAGCCGCTCTCCAGGTTTCTTGCAAGCCCCTTTTAGGTACTGGAGGGTCTTGAGATCATCTCCTTGAGTAATTTCATACCAATAAATATTAAATCCTAATTAAATTTCTGAATAAACATCCATGAGAACGTTAAAAACCTCCACAGCTTTGTACTGAGGACAAGTAGCAGAAATTCAGCTGAAAAGTTAGTTTTGCATTGGTACCATCATTTGGGAGTCATTTCAAAGTTTGGTGGTTGGTTTTGTGAGGGTTCCCTCCTTCTGTTATTAAATGGATGTTTATTAAATGGATTGTTATTAAATGGATGTTTATTAAATGGATTTTTTCTCCCCTCTGATGCTGCACTGTTTGTGAAGAGGTTGTGGGCATTCCTGGCTTTTTAGTGGGTTCAGTCCTGTGTTTGAGGCCACCTTTAGATGGGCTCTTTGGAATTGCATCTCCTGTGGCGTTTTTGACACGTGTTTATGAGGAACTTCAACCAAGTGGTTTTGCAGATTGCAGGAACACAGTTTGGAAGGGCTCTGCATTTGCTGCTCTCCATCGAGGAAGACCCCCTGAAATGCCTGTGAACTATGGCACCCCCCCAAATCTTGGTAAGCTCTGCTCAGCTGCTGGAGCACACCTAAAATACTGATTTTACACCAAAAAAAAAAAAAGCAAATACAAAGAAACTGGACTTGATGAGGTCTGAAAATTACCTCTTGAAGTAATTGAAGTAATATATTAATGGAAGTTGAATAAAACTGTGGTTTGGAATAAGCCTGTTTTAAACATGATTTCTTTGTGTTCCAGTGGAAGTGCATCGAGCAAAGCAATTAACTGGATATGCCAAGTTCAGCACCTCATTCCCAGGAAGTATGTACCAGCATGTCAAGATGCACAGAAGGATCCTTGGCCATCTTTCCTCCGTGTATTGTGTTGCATTTGACAGGACTGGACACAGAATATTTACTGTAAGTTGATGAAACACATCCCAGTCTGAAAAGCAGTTGGAGATGGACATCAGTGGTGCTAAAATGTAGCTGATCCCTCTCAGTGCAACAGTTTGCTGGAATTAAAGGCCAGCAACATGCAAGAAGTTGTTGTCTTCACTAAATATTTGTTTGCAGGGCTCAGATGACTGCCTGGTGAAGATTTGGTCGACTCACAATGGCAGGTTGTTTGCCACGCTGAGGGGGCACTCAGCAGAGATCTCTGACATGGCAGTGAACTATGAGAACACCATGATTGCAGCCGGGAGCTGTGACAAAATGATCCGGGTGTGGTGCCTGAGAACCTGTGCTCCAGTTGCTGTCCTGCATGGCCACACAGGGTCCATTACCTCATTACAGGTAGGGGGGGGGTTAAGAGTTTATTTGACGTCTGGACATTTAAATATTTGTGTCAAAAATGAGTAAAATAAAAACCACAGGATAAACTGCTTAACAATCAGTAAATTCCTGGGATTCCTGAGTATTTAACTGAAGATATTAACTTCTTCACTTGAAGAGAACTACTTAAAACATTTGAGCTGGAACCCAAGGCTGGTTTATGTGGATGAGTGTCCTGATCCAGCGTGTGATTCCTACAACTGCTGTGATACAGGTTTTTGTCTTAATCTCAAAAATATGAGTTACTTGAGAAGCACAAAGATGTTCAGTGTGGGGTGTTGTGTATTGAAAGTTGAAGGCCTTGTGCTACATGATGAGCTCTTGGTTGTCTCACCAAGATTTTGGATTCAGTCTCACTTTGGACTTTATAATCCCTTATTTAACACACAAACTGGTGGCTCATTATCCAGGTTTGCTGTATTTTCCAGTGGGACCAACAGCTTCAGTTGAGGGGTGAAGAGCTGCTTGGGAAGCTCAGGACAAACAAATAATTTTGCATTTTTCTCTGCCTCTGAGAGTTATCTTCCTATCTGCAGTTTCTGTGGCATTCATTCCTTATTTTGTTAGTTTTTTTAATGCCAGAATATTTATTTGAGGTGCTTCTTTTATGTGGATTTTTTAAGATTTCTCAGTAATGCTGTAGTTGCACTATGTACAATTTTTATGGCTTTTTCCAACAGTAATTGATGAACAGTTTAATGACCTTGTGTTGTCTAAAGTTTTATGCTCTGTGCATAGCAATAAATTCATGTCTTGAAGAAGTATTTCTGAGGAATTCCTGAGTTACACATTCAAACTGCCTCATAACTCATGCTCTGCTTAATTAGAGAACTTTTGGAGTGCATCTGTCTAGGCAAACTTTCTTTTTTTTTCATTCAGTCTGCTCTGCTTATTAGTTTCATTCAATGACAAAATGTTCATTGAATGATTGTGGTGAGTTAAAACCTCAGAAACAAACCACTGAACAAATTGGGTTTATGTGATGCAATAATTGAAATGCAGACCATAAAGTTGTTTTAAAGTGTGGAAGATCTTGCTTTGTAAACACCAAAAATGATAGTTGAAAATTGTTAGTGGTGTTAATGTTCAAAAATCCAAAGTAAATCAAGGTTTTACAGGAACTTTTTGACAAGTTCATAACCAGTTTTTAAATATTTCTTTCTCTGTGTGTCTGTTTCTCTCTGTTCTCTGTAGTTCAGTCCAATGGTGAAAGGCTCCATGAGATACATGGTCTCCACTGGTGCAGATGGAACTGTTTGCTTTTGGCAGTGGGATACAGATTCCATGAAATTCAAGTATGTAAATGGGCTGCTTGAGTAAAATAAGTCAGGTGCTTTTAACTCCACCAGCTAAAAAAAAAAAAAATCAGGAGTTGTGATGAAAAAAATGTTGTGGAAATAATTAATTCCATAATTATTTTAAAGCACCATCACTAATTCACATAATTCACAAAATTGTGTTGTCCTGGGAGATTTGTTGGGAAATACAGGAACTTTTTACTGCACTAAAAGTACAAAGTAGGACAATGAGAAGGCTGGAAATGTAAATGTGTTGCGAAGCATAATAAAGCTTCTTGTTGGTGTTGGGCTTCCAACAGTCCTGTGTTTTTAGCTTTTACAGAACTTCCATGCAGGGTGTGTATGTCCAAGATAGTTTTACATGTTCTAGATGTGACTGTACCTCAAAAAAATAAGATTATTACCAGAAAGAAAAGATCCAGGATAATTACTTATTGTGCCATATCATGGTAGTTGGTATAAAATGGTCCATTTTGCATTAAAACTGCTATTAAAAAACCTCAGAGCCTTAGAAAGCAGATTGTATTTTTATATTTCAGCTTTTTAATTCAACCTTGTGATCTTAAGCTAGTAGAATTGCAGCAAAAACTATAAAAAGCACAGTCTCACCTGAAGAATCTTTTAGGGTTGTAAAACAGTGTTTAAACTGCATCTTTAATTATTTTCCTTCTACAATTAACTTGAAGGACTGTATGTGAGGGAACCATTGTTAGTTCATGCATGGACTTAAATAACTTTAAGCACTGGGAGTTCTCAAAGATTTACAGATGTTCCTGTATTTAAGAAGCCCCTGTTAAGTAGAAGTTTGAAGAAACATCCCTTTTATGTTTTGAACTGTTGAGAAAAGCCAAGTTTTGGGTGGTGTGACCTGTTTAAAGCATCTTTTGTTTTTGAAGCAACCGACCACTGAGGTTCACAGAGAAACCCAGACCAGGGGTCCAGATGCTTTGCTCTTCCTTCAGCGTGGGTAAGTCCTGGACAGGTGGAGTGATTTCTCCTCCTTCCTCAGAAATAGAAATATAAAATTGGGTTATGACAGCTTTAAAATGGACAAAACCTGCAGCTGTAAGTAATTGTACAGATGTATATCAACTATGACACAATTAAATCATGGGGCTTCCCTCAGCTGACAGTGAAAAGCTGTTGAAGAAAGTGATTTCACAGAAGTAAAACTCACCTGATGTTTGGTTACTTTTCCTCCCTCTTTGCTGGATTTTTATTTTGGTTTAATCCCCTGATACAATGTCAGGGATTTGCAAAACCAAGTTCTCTGAGGTCCCTCAGTCAGTGGAAGTGGTTCCTGCCAGCTGGAGCCTCCTGATTTTGTGCCAGGGATGGTTATAAAGATCCCTTCTTTCCTAAGGATCCACAAATGTACCTACAAATGTGCCTCACTCCTGGCTTGTAATTTCCTTTCATGGGGCTTTCTGGGAATTCCAGAAATAAAATACAAATTCAAGTGTACATTGTTAACACAGTCAGGATAAAGCCCAGGGTTGTGTTTGGGGGGTGTTTTTTGATACTTTGGGGGGTTTTTGACAGCACTCAGAGGTGCCAAGAGGTAGATCTTGGACTTGCTGCCCTCACTGGTGTGTTTTTACTTCAAGTAATTGTGTTTTTTTCTTTTTATTTCAATTAGGAATGGTGGTGATCTGCTTTAATTTCTTACACAGTAGCTTAATTACTGCTTGATTTTTACAGGTGGCATGTTTTTAGCAACTGGCAGCACTGACCATGTCATCAGGATGTATTTTTTTGGCTCTGAAACACCTGTGAAAATAGCAGAATTGGGAAGTCACGCTGTAAGTAATGAGTTAATTAATCACTTCAAGCAGTAATGAACCCACGAGGTAACATTATAAGTGGGTTTTAGCAAGCTCTCAATTAATTTTGTTTGCCTTTATGTGTTTTCTCTAATTTTGAACCTCACTTTCTGCTACAATGATAAGGTTTGGTCAATGCATATTTTGTATGCAGAGAGTTTCAGCTCTGAAGATAAAGTGTGTTACATCTTTGTCCCTGTTTCTCCTGCAGTTTTTATTGTGATAAAAGTGAATAATAGTTTATTTCTGTAAGGACTGTGTAAGTAGGAGTTGGAACAACACATTCCTCACCATTGGCTTGTGGTATTGGGAATATATTCAAATAGGATTCAGTTGGCAGCCAGTTTATTTAATCTGTTAATCCTTCATGTTTCATTTGGGCTGTTCATAAAACCTGCATTTTAAATGCATTAATGAGTAGTGAATCCTGGGCAGTATTTGTTGGATTTGGTTCTCCTTGCAGTTTAAAACTCTTAGAAATTATCAAATATGCAGTTTTTTCATTGTTTCAGATTTTACTGAGCTCAGATTTGGCAGAACCCGTATTTTCTGTTTAAAAACTAAATTTTCTAACAAACTGTGCTTTTTTCTTCCAGGACAAAGTTGACAGCATTCAGTTCTCTAATGGTGGGGACAGGTATGTTGAAAGATGCTCAAATGTGAACAAAAAAAATGCACCATTTTGGAATTAACAATTATTATTTTTCTTACCTGAGTGTTTCCAGTGATAAAAATCCACATATTTAGAACTCAGAGGGGAAATTTGGACTGATCCAGGAAAGCTTCATTTACCTGGAGGAATGTTACCACCTTTTAATATACCCAGTGTATTTGTGGCTTCCTAAACCTCCTCTTTCCCCTCCTTTCCTTTCACTTTCAGGAAATACTGTAAAGGAAATAGGAAAAATGCAGTGGAAATGGTCAAAACCGAGTTATAATCCTTTTCATCTGATTTGTTGTTGCCTCTAATTCAGTATCTGATACTCTGCCATTACTTCAAACACTTCATGAAAGTGTTGTAACTGAGGAGTTGAGGATGAAGTTGTGAATTGAGTTTAGAATTTCCTTCTTTATTCTTCAAGTTTTGACAACTTCAGTCAGTTCAGAAAAACTCCTTCCTCTGTTTCTGCAAAGGAAGTTAATGCAGAGAATTCTCTTGCACAGGAATTGAAAATTTCACTTCAGTGACTCTTCCATTGCAAAACTGATGTGGTGGTGGTGTGTAACTCCAGATATGCTTTAAAGCAAATCCTTTTGAGGATAAATTAACTTTATTTTAATATTTCTTCAGGTTCATAAGTGGCAGCAGAGATGGAACAGCCAGAATCTGGCATTTTGAGCAGGCAGAGTGGAGGAGTATCTTGTTGGACATGTCTGACCGATTGCTGGGGTAGGTGGGGAGAGAGTTGGTTTCTTGTTTTGTGAAGTCAGAAAGAAGATTTCAAATGGACTCTGGGGGAAAAAAATGAACAGAAAGTGCACTCTCCCTTCTCTGTGTGGATTCCAGACACCTGGCATGTCAGGGGAGAAATATTTTTAGATCAGTAAAAATAAAGCAGGTGGTAATTAACCCATTTGCAGGAGAGGTTGTGACTTGTGGGTTTCCTCAAGGGCTGATCCTGCTGACTCCTGTCATTTTGTGCTTTTGAAAAGGTGTCTTAACGAAATGCTGGTGGCACAGCCTCAGCAGTGGCTTTACAGATGAAGAGCAGGGTGTTACTTGCTGGATAAACCTGAAGGGTGGATGATTTACAGGAGCACAGAATGCTCAGTCAGCTTCCCTAGACACTAAACAAAGAGTTGATTTGTAGGTGATTAAATGAGGTTTTAATGAAATGATTTGTAGGTGATTAAATTAAAAGCCGAACCGTGGCTACAGGAGTTGATCAGAGGGTGATTTCCAGCTCCTCTAGTGATGCAGCCATGAAAAATAAACATGGTTTTACAAAGAGAGGAGGAGTTATTAATAATAACATTTGAGATTTGACTGTGGTTGTGGAGTTGAGAAGGTCCTTGTAAGAGAGGCCTCTGGTTGACATGGAATACAGATAATCCTGTGGGAAGGGGTGTTCCAAGGAAAGCTTGTTCCTTCACTTGGGCTAAAATGCTGAGGGGGGATTTAACAGCATCCTGTATTTTGGGGCAAGAATAAGGAAATAGATTGAGGTTGAAACAAAATATTATCTTCACTATATTTATGTGAGGACTCATTAAAAAACCCTTGGCTAATGTAGAGATTGGCTTCTGAACCAGTAAATCTGGAAAACCTGCCTGAAAAAAGCCCCAGATTCTAAAGGATTTCTGTTAGGACTCTGATTGTGGAAGAGCCAAGACTCCATGGAAAAGGAAAGCCTTTTTGTCTGGCATCTCAAGTGGGAAAGAGATTATCATGTCCTCTAAAATAAATATTAAATCCAGATATAAATATTTAAATCCAGATTTGCTTTAAGTGAAGAAAGTTTATGGACAAAAGCTTCAACCCAAGTTTAATTATTCTTCACTTCCCTTGTCTGATTATGAGAAAACAGGTTATTTTTCTGTATTTTGAGGTTGAAATGTGCTAATTGAAGGTCTCTGTGGTCTGTTTGACTCTTTCAAACAGTGACACTTGTGCAGAAGAAGACAAATTCATGAAGCCCAAAGTGACCATGATTGCCTGGAACCAAAATGACAATTATGTTGTCACTGCTGTGAACAATCACCTGCTCAAAGTGTGGAATTCCTGCACGGGGCAGTTGCTCCATGACCTGGTGGTAAGTCCTTTCCCTTGCTTTTTGAAGGTTTTCCTGGAATGGCAGTGATGTGTGTGCTGATTAGACCTGGTTTATTCTTGAAGGCTCTGTACGAATGATGCAGCAGCTGTGATGGTTTTTGGAGGTTTTTTTTTAACCAAAACTCGCTGTTTCTTCCTGCATTTGGATTTTCCTTTTCCCAGGTGCTGCTGAACTTGTGGAAGAAATAAAAGGTTTTGTGCAGTAACTTGCCCCTTGAATAATTCACAGTCCTTTGGCAGAATATTTCCACAGTTTTTGCTTGAATCTAGAAAATTACTACATTTAGAATTTAAAGCCTTTCTGGCTGCCTGGGGTTTAATTTTCCAGAGAGGATGGTCCAGTGCCTTGGTAAATACCTGTTGTATGTACTGTAAATATCCTGTGGATGTGGATTTTCCTTGTGATGTGCAATGTGAAATTCCAGGGCCACGCAGATGAGGTGTTTGTCTTGGAGACCCATCCCTTTGATTCCAGGATAATGCTGTCTGCAGGTCACGATGGCAACATCTTCATCTGGGACATCACCAAAGGCACCAAAACCAAGCATTACTTTAACATGGTGAGACCTTTCTTAAACACAATTTATTCCCAGCACATAAACAGATTAAGGAATTCTCAGCCACACACCCCCTGCAGCTTTTTGGAAAAAGGAAAACAAACAATAAACAAACAAACAAAAAACCCCAAACCAGCAAAATTTATGTTCATTTTTTACCTTTGAATTTCCTGGTTATTGCAGCTTCTCCACTCCTTGTTGCTAAAGAATGCACCTCATTCATAGGAACTGTTTTCCTCAGCTTGAGGTGATATCTGCAATCATTTTGGGGAGTCTTGGGGACAAATATTTGTATTTTCCACTGTCTTAAAAATTGTAATATTATATTGCTCATTAGCACAGTTCTTGAGAGCTCCCATTACATTTGCTCCATTTCCCAGCTCGTGGTTAACACTTTAAATTGGGTTATTTTCTCTGAGATTTTGTTATGATTCAAAGTTCATATAATTTTTTAATCCTTTGATTTTTTCTGGTTAGTCAATAGCAAAGGGATTTTTTCTTTTTTTTTTTTTGCTCTAAGATTCTCTTGAGTTTTTCTTGCAAGTGGTTTAACAAAATCAATATATATTAGCTCCAGTTTACTTTAAGCAACATGCTGGCAGCTAAAAAGCCTAAAAATACCTTTATTTCTTTACTTTGTTTCTGAACAGCAAGTTTTCCAGCCTTTTAGTGCATCTTTTAAAATTGAGGGGTTGAGGATTTAAATTCAAAGGGACAAGGAAATGTCAAAGGGAAAGGAAACAAACCGAAGTAACAAGATTATTTGTGCCTTAATGGAGGTATTTAGGAGCTGCATGATTGCTTCTGATGGAATAATTAATTTTTGGTGTGCATTATGGTTTGCTTGCAAAAAAAACCCCCAAATCATCCAGTAACCTGGAGGTTTCTTTTCCTGCAATGCAGATTGAAGGCCAAGGCCATGGTGCTGTTTTTGACTGTAAATTTTCACCAGATGGGCAACATTTTGCATGTACAGATTCCCATGGGCACCTGCTGATATTTGGGTTTGGCTGCAGCAGGCCCTATGAGAAGGTAAGTTCAGCTTTTTTGTTAGAACTCTGTCTCAGGTTTTTAACTGAAATCAGATTAGTTACATTCATTCCTTTAAAAAATCACGTGTAAAAACAGAGGTTTGTGTGGTTACAGGACCCAAATATTGATGGATTCCTTGATGCCTCTGAGCTCTCTTGCTTGTATGGTCCTGGCACAGCAGAAACAACCACAACATTCCCTTGGGAGAAGCTCCCAAGAACTTCTCTGGAATACTTTGTCACCTTCCACTAGTTCACATTAATTGTTCAACCTCAAAATTCCTTTTATTGCTAATTTTTGGAAATAGTGTTTGAAGATTGGAACATAGGACAAAGTTTGTTGCTCTAAAAGCAGACTCTGTGCACAGGAGGGATAATTTGCTGCTTTATCTTGCAGTTCTTTTGGGCTTTCCATATTCAAGCCCAAATTCACAGTAGTTAAATAAAGTAAGCAACAGTAAATATTCATCCAACACTGTGGACTTGGAAATGTTTGAAATGTGTGTGGGGAAAAATTTTGGGCTGTTTTGAATCAGCCTGTTTACTTTTTGTTTGGATAAATACACATTTTTTTCTTTTCTTCACTTCCCCTCAGTTTTTTTCAGGTTGAAATGATAATTCCATGTATTTCATTTTAAGGAGCAATTTTTTTTCTTGCTCTACCTTCTTAGCTGAAGTTGAAGCTTGTTCTCTTCATCTTTGTCATCTGACTGTGATCTGATATTTTACATAACTGTTTTCCTTCAGCCTCCTGGACTCAGACTTTCCAGTTGCAGAAAAATTTTCGGGTGGACATAGATGAAGATTAAGAAAGAATTCGTAATTGGGAGCTTTGAGAGCTGATGTTGAGCTTTAGGCAATGATTTCCGTACATGGAAACCAAGGAAACTTCTCTGAATTGTAAGGGGAAAAAAAATAGAATGAGATATAAAATATTTTTAAGTGTAAAACTTTGCTTTAAGTCACTTCAGCTTTTGGGGCAAAAGCACTGTGAAAAATTGGAATACTGCAACACCCATCCAGGTTAATTGAAATTGTGCATAACTTCTTGTTGGGAACTTGCCCTTTCTTGTACCTTGAGGGAGATTTTAGATATTTTGAAACATTTTCTTTTTGTCAAATTGATGAGACAAAGATATAATTTCCTTCAGATTCCTGACCAGATGTTCTTCCACACGGACTATCGGCCGCTGATCCGAGACTCCAACAACTACGTCCTGGACGAGCAGACTCAGCAGGCCCCTCATCTCATGCCCCCTCCCTTCTTAGTGGATGTGGATGGAAACCCTCATCCCACAAAATATCAACGCCTGGTGCCAGGAAGAGAGAACTGTGCAGATGAACATCTGATTCCTCAGCTTGGCTACGTGGCCACAAGTAAGAACAAACCCACTCAAGCCCAGTTCACTTGTTCGGTTCTTTTCCGAGGTGCACAGGCTGTGTTGGAGTTGCAGACTCCATAAAATTCTCGTTTGGAATAAGCAGTTGGAATAATTTCATCCATTTGGTTTGTTTTACACGTGCAAGGTGATGGAGAAGTGGTTGAACAGGTGATTGGGCAGCAGACTGTTGATCAGGAGGAGCAGGGCATGGAGCCCAGCATCCTGGATGGGATGATCAGACAGCTGCAGCTGGAACAGGATCAGAGAACTGCAGCTGACCCAGAGGCTGCTTCAAATGCCCCACAAAACGGGGAGGGAACACCCAGGAGAGGTTGGTAATCACTGATAAATTCTTAGCTGATTGTTCTGTCTCTGGTTTTATTACACTGTATGAAATACTGGAACAGGTTTTAACTTTATTGTTGTTTGGGGGACTAAGATTCCTTTAACAGTGATAACTGGCTGAGATACTTCTCCTGATTAAAACAGCTACTCCTGGGATTAAATTCCAAAACAAAGCCTTTCACTTTTCCTTTGACCAACATTAATTGCATTCCTTGTGGGGTGCTACATACTTAATAATATTTGTGAAATCCTCAAATAACATTTATGCAAAATGAATACAATACTTATTTCCCCCAAATATTTGTTAATATAAGTATAAAGTATAAATATAGAAATATAAATAATGTGAATATAAATGTTTTTGCAACACTTATTCTTTTGCAGAATAAGAATTGTGCCTTTATTCAAACTGATTTTTCCTCTCCCTTCTTTATAGATTTAAACAAGACTCTTTCCTGACTTGTGTCATTGTAGTTTTAATTATAGAATTATAAAA
>VYXB01003701.1:0-67941 GCA_013397135.1 Pachyramphus minor
GGGGTCGGGAGGGGATTCTTTTATCTCTCCGATCAGGGCCCTGTTTCCATTCCCCCACATCTACTTGGTTTGCTCCATCTGCCTGATGGCAGGAGGGGCAGGGCTTCACCATCTCCTTTGGGGTTGAAAGGGTGCGACTCCACCAGTCAGTTTCCCTTTCACTTTCCCTAATGCTTCTTAGCCTCTGTACCTCTTCCTTGAGCTCTGCCACTAAGGACAGCAAATCATTCACCTGCTCACATCGTACACAGATGCCACTCACACTGTCCTCAGGTACTAATGCCAGGCTCAGACACTCTGTGCAGCCACAGACCTGAAGAGCTGCGTCCATCTTGGTGTCCTTCTTGGGGAGTTCCATCTGTGTTAATACACCTGTTGTGATAACAGCAGCAATGGCTTTTATTTCATATTCCCTAGGTCTTTTGGTCAAAATAGGTATTCTCCTAAAGATTCTTATTTTTTTGTAAATATATTGGGAAAGTAAAATGAAAAGGGCCACATAAGATCAAAGTCATTCATAGAGAGTCCAGTGGATAAGAGATGCCCATAGCCTACAACTACCCAGTGCTTCAAATTCAACACTGGAGATTGATAATGCCATGAACTGGTAATAGACCATATCTGTTGGATCTTCCATTTGTGTGTCCACCAATACTTACTCCATTTTCTAGTGTTGAACAGCAGTCTTGTCTTTAGTGTTCCAAGAAGAGCTCCTTGGCCATAAGGTTTGCGCTGTCTGCAAAATCAGGCTATCCTTGTTCTGTCCACCTCCTTGTCTTATCTAAATACTTCTATTACTTCTTGTTAGACTGTATGCACTAGCACTAGCACATTCAGATGTTAAATGCATAGACTGTTTCTATTTTAGTAGCTTTTTTTTTTTTTGCATCAGTTTCTAATGATATCTTCTTTCCCTTACCTCCTGATAATTTTAGAGCAACCAAACATTTGTTGGTTTGCTCGCTTCTTGGTTGGGCAATGCTTACATTTGCTGTGGTGTGCTCTGTGTACTGTATGAGCAGAGAGTTAGCAGCACGGACTTCTGAGCAGGTTTAAAAGTGACAGTTGAAACTGTACTTTCCTTTTTTAATGTACTGTCACACTATCATGTTTGTGTTTAATTTTACTGTATGGTATCTTGCAAATTAATTCTTGAACTCTTCTGACATTGAAGAAAAAAAACCCCAGTAAACAGCTGGCTCGGAAACTGTACAAGGGATGACTGAAAGCCCTAAGATGTGTTTTTGTTTAGGTGTTGTTCTTGTTTGTAGCTTTTTTGGGGGGATATATTAAGAAAAAATAAAACCTATATTCATCTTTCATCCTTTCTAGACATTAGGGCAGGAGGTGTCACATCCTTAACTTTTGGACATTTGGGCAGTGCTGCTACTGCCTTTTTTGCTGGTACTTTTGATGACTCTTCAGGCTTTTTTTAGTGTGGTTGTGTTTCCTTAAGTTGTGAAACAAACTGTTTGCAAAGGCTTTCGTTCATTTTTTTTGTGGTCTTTGTTTCTTGCTGTTAAATGTGAATGGACTGATGGACTGAATGAGATGAGTTACTCTTGTGCAATAAAACAAGTGGAAAACAAACTGTTAGGGAGGAAGCAACTTGAGCAATAACTCTACACTTGATGGAACTTAGAAGTGTCCAAAAGCCCCCTTGGACCTTGATTTGACACTGCAGTGAAGCAAGTGATTATCTTATGTTCAGAGTACCACCTGTGCATGTTTATAAGTGTTTGCTGACTCAGCTTTGGCTTATTATAGCCCTATGCCATTTTAGTTTATCTAGGCTTTTAAATCATGCTACTGCGCTGAGCATCTGAGTACATCTAGAACTTGATATTATTTTACTTCATGCTCGTTTCTAGCACATTGTGAATGGAGGGGAGAGTTATAATTTGGTTTTGATTTTATAAAGAGTGTGCAAGAGATTAAGGTCAGAGAGTCTCATTTTCCCCTTTGGATATGAGGCTTGTGATTTGTTTTGGCTGCTAGTAGGGGAAGGACTCTTGTTGCCTTACAGCTTCTTCCAGGGAAGAAGCTTTTATTGGATTTTTGTGATTCCTGAACTTCTGGGTCAAACCTTCACTCAAGAGCAGTTTGACTGATATCACATGAAACAAATTATCTCCTGCAATTTGACCCACTGTGATTGTGTTATCGCAACCATGAAGTCTTTTGAAATTATATGCTCTGAACAGCAGTGTTCTACCTGGCTTGTCAGAAGTCATCCAGTTCTTTCTTCTTGACTGTATTTCCTCTAAGCCTTCTCTGTTGGTAGTAGAGTTGTCAAATATGTTGAAGAATGAATAGGGCTGTGTCATTTGTCTAGTTTTCGTACTTGAGCCTGTGTCTTATGTCTTGTTCATCTGGTGACTACTTAGGGATGTTGAAAGTTTTTTGCGGTGTGTTTGCTCCTTTTGAGACTCCAGAATCTGGCTTCTCTAAAATACCAAGAACTTTTTGATAGAGGAAGGTAAACGATTTCAACCAATGAATCTAAATATATTTCTTAGTAGTCAGAAGGGAGAATCTGAGGTTCCTTCTCCAAACTGCATGTTGCTGTTTTAGTATCCTGTGCCAGAGACAGTCCTATGCAAACCTCATGAAGTTCAAAAAGATCAGGTGCAAGGCCCTGCACCTGAGTCAGGGAAATCCCAAGCACATCTGCTAGCTGGGCAGAGAACAGATTGAGAACAGCCCTGCCAAGAAGGACTTGGGGGTGCTGGTGGATGAGAGGCTGGACATGACCTGGCAATGTGCACTTGCAGCCCAGAAAGCCACTTGTGCCCTGGGCTGCATCAAGGGCAATTTGACCAGGAGGTCGAGGGGAGGTGATTCTACCCCTCTACTCTGCTCTTTTGAGACCCCATCTGGAGTTCTGCGTCCAGCTCTGGGGTCCTCAGCACAGGAAGGACATTGACTTGTTAGACCAGGTCCAGAGGAAGCCACAAAAATTCTCAGAGGGATGGAGCACCTTGCCAGTGAAGACAGGCTGAGAGCACTGAGCTTGTTCAGAGAACAGGTGGCTTTGGGAGACGTTAGAGCAGCCTTCTGGTATTTGAAGGGAGTCTACAAGAGAGCTAGTGAGGGACTGGTGACAAGGGCAGGTGGTCATAGAGGGAATGATTTGAAACAAACAGAGGGTCCATTTAGATTAGATATTAGGAAGAAATTATCTACTGTGAGGGTGGTGAGAACCTGAAGTAGGTTGTCCAGAGAAGTTGTGTGTGTTCATCCTTGAGCAAGAATCTTTAAGCAACACTAGAAGGTGTCTTGGCTCATGGCAGGGGAATTGAATCTTTGTGGTCCCTTCTGACCCAAATCGTTCTATGATTCTATGATTTCTGTAATGTAGGATATCACCAGGACTCCTTTTGCTCTCTAAAAGTGCCTCGCTTCACTGAGAATTTGTTTTCTTCTGTACTGTTTTATATTATCCTGTGTCTAATGCCATATACTTGTCTGTCTTCCTGCAGCACACGCTGATACAAAATTGAAGAGAAGTAGGTGCACGTGTAGAAAGAGTACTTTTGGTGCAGTCAGTGGGCTGACCACTCATTAGTGGGATTAAACTAGAAGATTGTTTGTGGACTGTTATAGAAGGTAACTAGTCATGATTTTAGAGTTTTTATCCAAGCTGAATTTCACTTCAGGATGGCAGTGGCTGTATGTGTATCCATTCATCTCTGTTGGTAGCCACAAAATGAACAGCAGTCTGTTAGGTTTTATCCTCATTACTGAAGTCACGTAGACAAAGTTAAGCCCTATCAGTCTGATGTTTGGAAAACCTGAAAACTGTGTCACTTGTGGTGTGTCTTAAATTAAGTAGGTTTTCCTCTTCCTCCCTTTTTTTTTTTTTTCTGTCATGGTAAAACCACCTGTACAGCTGTATGGAAACTGAAGGGTCTGCAGCTTTAGCCCACAGAGTCAAATTAATAGATTCTGTTGTAGTAATTTTAAGGTATTAATACATAATAATTAAAGTTTAGTTTATTTGTATATCCTTTTGTCCCTCCTCTCTCTTCACAGTGCGTAATTTCATTCTGGTATCATGTGGTATTTTATTATTTGTATTCAATTATTCCACTACTGTTCCAAGTTGTTTCCTATTGTTAACATTATAACTGTCTACCTTGTGTCAGTGTGTCCCTCTCTCCCAGCCCCAACCCCCTTTATGTTAGCTTTTTGAGGTTTGAGATTTCGTTGTGCTTCTGTACCTCAGACAATATCTGAGCTGTGGAACCTTCTGTGTGTAAATTTTACTTCTTTTAATAAACTTCTCGAGTTCTATTAACAGCTCCAGATGATGATCAACCAGTCCTCTGGATATAAGTCCACACTGGGTACTAGAAGTCTGTTTGTTCAAAGATACCTTAACTGAAAAATAAAATGTAAAGGAAGACCATATCCCTAAGTATAAGCCAGAGGGGGAAGGGAGCAGAGTTATGGCTGAGCTTTCAGCCTTAATTCTGTATTTCAAGAGTTCTGAATGCTTGGTTTGTTAGCATTAGTGCTGCAATAACTTAGGGTATTTTTCCATGAGAGTGTGTGTGTTTAACCAACTAAGCATGAAATCCCTTGCTTCTGTTTGTCCCTATTAAATAGTGGCAACAAAAGAAACAGACAGGAGATGGGTCCAGAACAAAGCAGAAATAATGGAGTATTTCACCCCAAAAAGGAGAGTGAAACGAGAAGTACAATGAGTAGGCAAAGACAGACTCAACAGCTGGAGGCAGTTTAATGTGTTGTAGAGAGTAGTAATTCAGGGACATTTGCTGCCCAGAGCTTCAATCTGTGATCTCCGAGCGACACAGACATCAGAAGTGTTTGGCCATCCCTGCTGTAAACACAATATGCTTTTCCCCAGAAGAACTCTCCACAGAACTTTAAAGGGACACTGTCTCGGATTGTCAGCATAAATACTGATCCATCTAAAACCAGAGTTGTCTGCTAGGGTTAGAAATCCATAAGGTAGAGTAGGACTGGCTGACTTCTTTCCTTAGCTCTTGCAAATGATTATACATGCACATGGAGTGTGTGTGCACACTTACAAGTAAAATGAAGTCAGAGTGGAATATGGCACAGATTTCTGCACACTGCAGCACGTATTGCTTCCAGTTTCCTGGATAAGTACATCCTTTTCTCTAACTGGCTAAATGCATACGTATTTTAAAGATACCTTGTTTTATTTTCAGTGCTTAAAAATACATTTGTTGATTAAAATACAAAACTAATATTAAAATCGTGAAAGCTTACATTTTGATATGTTGCTCCCCTTATACTAGGGTATTACCCTGATAAGATGAAAAGGCTCAAAAAAAAGTTATTTATTTTTTGTTGTTAGCAGTGAGGCTGGAATACATGACCATATCTCAAACAACATTTTAGTGACTGTACCAGCCAGCTGTGCTTGACCATATGTTTGCAGTAGTCCAATGTTTTCTTTCTGTCCCCTCCAATACTTCCAAATGGAGTGGGAAGTATGCTGGTTTGGGAAAGAACTGATCGCTAACAGTGGATTGAGCAAACCTCTCAGTGTTTTTGATATATTTGTGTTTTGGAATTCTGGGATTGCTTCTTTAGTTACTACTACACATTTATTGCAGTTCTGTGGATTTCAGAGTACACTGTAATGTGTGACAACATCTTAAAAAATGTGTGGCTCTTAGTCCATGATTATAAAATATTTCAGGATGCATTTTTTGTCCTTAATAAAATGCAAAATATAAGGTATAATTTTATCTGCATGGTCCATGACGTCTGAATTTTCTACTCTCCATAGATATTGTGCAGCTACTAGATGCCGCTGCCAAAGTTGTGACAACAGAGGTTTAGTCTTATAGTGGATGCTTAAATATGTCTGACTTTGTTAGGGCCCAGGCAACTTTAAGCTGCTGAGAGAATAAGAAGAGGGTGATCAGGCTGTTTGTATAGTGATATTTCCAATAGGAGAGATGTTCATTGAGCTCAAGTAAGGAGGATTGCAAAACAAGTTTATAAAGTTCAAATGTATTATTCCAAGGATCTCCTACAATGTGCTGTAGAATTTCTCACGTCAGCCAATTCTAGGTGCTATACACAATAACTTAAGTTTTAGCAGCTTTTTGAAGCTAGAATGATAAAACTTTTTCATTACAGCTAAACCAATCTACTGAAGGAAATTAGCCTAGCACAAGGACAAAGCCAAAAATATAACAAAGATAGAGGAATCATATGAAATAAAATATGAGAGTTTTCTGGAGGAAGCCATTTTCCTGGTTTCTGGAAATAGCAGAAATCTTCATACACAACTGTGCTTACTGGTGAAGGATGTGTGAGAGGGTGGTGGGTCTACATGTGCTGGTTTGGATGTGTAATTTGACTTGGATTTTTGATCATATGTTTAATCCACAGCACATAAAGATTCTCCAGACTAAGTTAGACTTGAGGATTCTGGACTAAAGAGATACTGAGGTTTACAAAACCTGCCTGTGGAGCCCTTCTGTCACCCACAGAGCCTCCATATGTATTCTACAAAGAGCGTAAATTACCTTTCAGAGAATTACACGTTATTAGACATTGTCAGGGCTGCAAGAGATATGTCTGGTTGCATAAGAACTGGCACAGTGTCTAGACAGAGAGAAGCACAGAATTCCATCAGCTCATCTATTCCTTTATGTTTTTCAATATGACATCAAGAGGTTGTTGCAAAGATGCCATACTGACAGGGACAAATTGAATGCTTTTTAAAGACTGGCTGCAGAGGGTCTGACACATAGCCTCGGGAGCTCTGGCAAGCTTAGAAGAATTTTACGTGGCTTTCAGCCTGATATCCATTAAGTGAAAACTCTATTTAAAGGAATTTGTGTTGTGCAGTGAACTCAGTTGGCCTTTCTCACTTAAGTGCCAGAGTAGAATATTTGCTGTGGCTTTGTAGAATCTGTGAGATAAATATAAACCAGTAAATAAATAAAACATCAATAAATAAAGCTATAAGGCATGTTTACTTCTTTAAGCTATGGACACACATACAAGTGCAAATCTTGAAAAAAATAATTCTTGAATCAGATTTTAATAGAGGCAAAGCTATTATTTTTCAAAATCTGTTGCCCTTGTTCAGCTTAACTACTACTATAAATATTTTTACTTCTTCTAAAGTATTTTCTTTCACTTTTTTAAAAGGTGTTAAAGGAGTTTTGTAACTTTCACCAAACATATGTTTTCCTTCTTTAAAACAATGAAAACTCTTTTGGCAGCATGTATAATAGCTTACCATCTATACAGAAAGAATCCAATTAAATTTCTGCATTCTGTGAGCTGTCTTTTTATAAGCACATTCTCACTAGACTGTCTACTCACAGGGTCAGACCCTACTATTTGCATCAATGACTTGCTGATATGAGTTCAGTTTCTCTGCTCCTACAGTAGTAATAGTCCTCAGTGGGAGAAGTTATGAAGACAGTTATGGAGATATGTATATTATGAAGATAGTTATGGAGACAAACTAGGTTAAGGTTGTAAAGGATCTCTTTTCCCAGTGCAGTGGTTAGTTTGTGGCTAAGATGGAAATGGGGCTATGTAAAGACAGAATGTGTGAGAAAGGAGTGATTACATAAACAAGTTTTCCCTTCCCTGTTACAGCAGATGCCTTCCTCTGATATGAAAGTGGCATATATTAAGGAAAAAGGTATTTATATATATTGGGGTGGTGGAGGTCTGTTGTGGACATTAGCAGATAATTATACTCTATACATCAAATATAAACTTCCTAGCTTTCCCAGAATGGTATACTTTCAGATTTTTACATAAAAAGCTTCTATATTGCATATATGCAAAGGTCTGAAGAACCTTACTGAGTGCCTAAGGGACACTTTTGAGCTTGGCAATCTGTGGTAAAACTGTTTAAGAGAAGAGAGCAGAATCCTGAAGTAGGCTTTGTGTAAGATATTTTTGTTTCTTTAAATCATGATAAATTAATACTTTTCCAGGGAAAGTGAGAAATCTGCATATTTTTTATACTAGAGCTATGTCTAGCAAGGTTTATTTATTTATTTACAAGCCATACTTCTTTATGCCTGATATTGTAAGCTAACATGCATAACAAAGCTAGCCCAGGAAGAACATTAGTGGAGCAAAGGTTCCTGATTCTTTCCCGTGACAACAAGTGAAGCCTTGCTAGCAGCTGCTGAAGAGTGGCTCTGATATTTTCACCAGATATTGCATGAAATTAACACAGGAAGCAAACTCATGCGTAACCAACAGCAGAGCTGACTGGGGCACGTGCCTATTTTGCTGTATGTGCGCAGTTTTTGCTATTTGGGAAATATTCCTCAAACCAGCTCTTTCAGGTTTAGGTGAAAAGCTCACATGTATATTTATGTTTTCTTATGAAGCCATGCCAGATTTTATTTGAGGGGGTCTTGGTCTATTAATGGTTGACTTTGTCAAAATAGCAATTTAGAATAATAATAATTTGCTTCTCTCCAATGCCTCTGAGTTTATAAACTTGAATTTAGAACATTGTTGAATAGACATTTGAAAAAACCTAAAAAAGTAACCTCATCCTTTTGGTTTTGTTTTGTTTGTTTTGCCCTACCCTGACAGTGTTTTAGAGCACTTTGCTGCAAGGGACCGCCACCACCACGACCTGAATATGACTTAGTTTGCATAGGCCTCTCTGGTTCTGGCAAGACAAGTCTTCTGTCTCAGCTTTGCAGTGAAAGCCCGGAGAATATCGTGTCTACCACAGGTAGGATGCTGTCTTTATTTCCATGGTGTGCTGTAACATTGCCCAAAGGTAACTTTTGAAACATATAGCAAAGATTGCAGAGAGTTTCACCCTACTTATTTTGCTGTTGAACATACCTAATGGATTTCTTTGAAGCTACCACTGCTTACTCTTTCAGTGTTTGTTCATACATTGGGGAATATCCATGAAAACATACAACTTGGAATATGTTAAAGGACCAAACAGTGTGAAGCAAGAACCATAACATACAGTAACACTGTGGTGTAGACACATGACAGCATTTCTTTCTTCTTGTTTTACTTCAGGCTTTTAAGCAGTCTTGTTGTATGAGAGAAAAGACAAGAATGTGCTGTAAAATAGAATAGGACAGTGATGCTCTGAAACTTAAACTGGGATTTATTTCTGCACATACTTAGTCTGTACTGCCTTATGGTGTATGCTAGCAACCAAGAGAATAAATGTGATAGAGAGAATTTTTTTCTTGTGATAATCCCTATTTTTTAGAGCAACAACAGGCTTGTTTTTGTAGTAAGGGCAGATTGAGTTCAGAGGATCAATTTACAGTAAATTTCAGTTGTATTGAGAAGGTACATAAAAGCAGACACCATAACCACAGATAAAAGCTATCTTAAGTCCAAAAGATTTGAATAGGCATCTTGATATAGGTGAACCTGAATGCCTACAACTGAAAAGGGTGTTTCGATTAAAAAACAATATAAGAACAAAACAGCATCAGAAGAATCAGAAACAGGAATACCTGGCTGCAAAGTTCAGAAAGAGGAAAGATTAGGTCATAGAGATCAAAGAAATCTGTTTCAGTGGCTGCAGCAATTATTAAGGTTGATTTGCTGATGGAACAGATACCAAGTGTTGTGCAAGTAACTTGTGTTTACAGTTACATGGCTTTGTATTGTAGCTGTGATTCATGGGCCTGAATTTTATCAATATGCCGTAGTAACTCTAACTGTTCTTCAGTTTATCTTTGTTGAATTTACAAGAACATAAGGTTATTTAATACAACTGTAAGTAAAATGTAAAACAGATACAAGAGAATACTGGGTTTTTCTTGGGAGGAATAATTGACCTGTTGCCTACGTAGTGGTGTTATGTGGAATGTTAGAGATCTGACACTTCATTGTGTGGAGAAGGTGTCAATGACTAACTGAAAAAGTTAGAAGGAAATTGTAGAGTAATTCAGCCTTGCCCTTTCCCCCCTGCCACCCTCTCCTCAGCTTTATCTTTAGAGTTTGCCTGGAATTAGAGCAAATTATACTCTAAAACTTTAGACCCAGAAAGAAATAGCAACAGCAATTCAAATAGAAGGATACAGCTATCAAAAGAAATACTGAAAATACAATTAATTAATTTTTTTTTCCAGATAGGTGCAATAAAATACCATTATTTAATCAGGCAACTTGAGAAATGAGAAGTTACTCTGGGGAATAGTAGGCAGCATCCAAAGCAACATGATGCCATATAGGGTATTCAGCTTATAATAAATCTACTCATATATACCATATCTGTGCTACATCAGAGAATATTGTGGAGAATACAAGAATACAGTGTGACAACTTCTCTACTCATGTTTCAAACTGTTACCTGTATTTTTGATTTTCTCATCAATGCCACGCAGGTCCATTCCAGTTTTTCCTTCTTTCTAGGAAGAGTTTAAGATTTAAGACAACAAACCCAAAATATTTCACAGTTATTCCCTTCAGACTTTCCTCTACTACATCTACCACTGACCATAGCTGGATTACTGGAATAACTTATTGATCTGATCTGGGAGAAAAGACATCTTGTTTCTGTTAAATGATAGCTAATAAACTTGAAGTGTAACACATTTATTCAAAAATTCTTTACTCAGTTCACAGGTATGTAATAATGTTGAAACTGTGTGTGCTACATGGAAATAAATTTAATTTCTGGATATTTTTTGCTGAAAGAGGAGACATAATTTTTCCTGTGTAAAATATTATGTACACTTATATATATGTATGTACTAAACATACAGAATTTAGTGTATATTACATTGATGAATTGCTGGGAGCCTTTCACATTCCCTTTCTCTTGGCTGTCTGAATTTTCAGGTAAGGGTAAAGATCACAGCTTTTGTGGTTTGGTTTTGTTTCGTGGTTTTTTTTTTTGTTTTTGTTTTTGTTTTTTAAATTAAGTTTTAAGCATGAAATGTACTAATAGAGGATTCAGAGATGTTTTTGGTGTGCTTGTAACTATTTTAATACATCCAACTAAGGTCTGTAAAAGGATCTTTCAGTTTATACATTTATAGCCAGGGTAAGTATATATAAATTTATACTCTGAGTGTAACCAAAACCTGTAAAGGTTAAAGGGAAGAAAACAGTGATTTGAATTGCATGTTTTCCTCAGCATCTCCTAAAAATTGCAGAACAATCACTTCATATTACTGGTAGTCTGAAATCTCTACTTTATTTCTAGATGTAGTAAAAGATGATTTTATAACGGTGACTCCTTATCAAATGGTAGATGGCCTGGGTGTGTAAGTTTTGTGCTTAATTTTATGTGTGCTAGCTACTTAACAGTATAATTGAAAATTTCATTGCTTATATTGATCTATTCTCTTCCTTCCACCCCTTTTTTAATAACACATTGAAATAGAATTTCATATGCAAAATCCTGGTTCTTGATGGGAAAAGCCTTCTTTTCTGAATGCATGCAATAGATTTCAAATGGCCCCTTTAACAAATAACTTACTATTCCTCTTTGTTTCTGTTCTTAGGTTTTAGTATAAAAGCGGTGCCATTCCAGAATGCCATCTTGAATGTAAAAGAACTTGGAGGTATGGTGCTTATTCATTTGGTTATAAAAACATTTTTTGTCTAGAACCCATAATAACAATTGTTTAAAATTGTTAGCTGTTTTAAATTTAAAAATGATTAATCAGTGCAGCTGGAATTAAAAATCTGTATTTCATCACAGAAGGTGAAGTTGAGAAAAGTTGTACAAATCCTGACCTCAAGGAACAAAGGGTAAAAAGAAGGATCTCCTAATTGTATTCCTAATTGTAATTTCTTGGATTGCACTGGTTAAGTTATACAAAACTACAGACTGGACTGTAACTGTAGTATGGCTGAAGTGGCAGCCCAGGGAAGCGTGTTCTCTGTGTTTATTGTATGTATAAGCTTTTACTTATGAGCACTGGCTCAGGAAACTGTGGGAACATTTTGCAAAACCAATATATTTACTGCCACTGCCATATTTATTACCACTGAAAGTGTTGCAAAGGTAACCAACTTCTAATGAGTTATAGTCTTTGGGAACTGTTCACTTGTTGGATTTGTTGGATTTTGGAGTGATAGTTGTTTTATGGTTGTGGAGTTTTTTAATTTTTTGTATACATGTAGCCTGTTTAGCTACCCAATTTTGACTCTGAGTCTCAAGTGATCAAGAGGTAACTGTTAAAAAGAAGAAAACACTCTCCTAATGAGAGTTTTTGTGAAGTCTAATGCTCGTCTAGTTAAAAAAAACCTCTTACATACTTACATTCTAGAATTTCTTCTTCTTTTATATCTTCTTTTTTTATTTATGTAAGTAGAGTAGAATGAATCTTGAGGATGTTTGTTAGATTTTCGGCAAGTTTGGGGCTTCTCTTAAGTAGAAATTAATTTGGTTCTTGAAGGAAGTTTCATGAGATCAAATTGCATGAGAGTTACTTTATCTGAAACTATTTCAAGAGGGCTTTAAGATAAGCACATATGGAAAGGATAGCATTTCCTCTTTACTACCATTGGTCCATGGATTGAAACATACATATTTCTGTTCGAGCATGTACCCTGTAAAAAATAACCCAGTAGTTTTCTTTGATAAAGGATCACTCCTCAGGACTAGGACTGTTGATTCTGCTTGAGTGTGTTATCTGCATAATGTCACTTAGTCATAATGCCACTTTTTGGAGGTTTTTTTTTTGTTTGTTTTTTAATAGAGTGAATCATTTGCAGGCTAGTTTATGCATTCTGCTGCCCAAGCTGTATGAAATATGTGATTCATATAGGTTTTGATAGCAGATTCTCATTAAAGGCTTCTTTTCTGGTCATACAACTTTTATTTTACACATTTTGAGAAATCTTAGTAGAGGGTTTTAACTCATGAGAAGATGTCATGAAGTAATCCAGAATATTTGATCTGGTTTTTTTTTTCACACATTTATCTCTTCTCAAAGACAGAAGGATTGTTAGAATTTTTAACTGCATTTTTTTATTTCTTTGTCCTTTAAAGATGAGTGTTTACATGTCCATAAAAATTATATGATCTAATCGTATAATCATATGATTGGCTTGTTATGGTATTGTTATATAATTTCTCTTTACTGTAGTGTGAAGGTCTTGTCAAGGTATTTGATCTTGGAAACATGGAGGAAGGTAGAAAGGCATCTGTTTTTACCAACCACTGTCTGCTGTTACATGTTATTTAGAGAGTGAAGTTCTGTATAGTTTTAATTTTTGATACTTTTTTTTTAGGTAACAGAAAGCTTCATATGTCATAATACATTAATATATTAACAACCAATACTTAAAACACAGCATAAGTCATACTGCTTATGGTTCTTATATTCAGCAGGCAAGCAATTATGTGAAACAGATGCTGACTCCGTAGTGTCCTTTCTGTTTGTCTGAAGTAGTATACTTCCTTGAGGGTGAAGATGGTGCTAGTTTTTACTGTGCTGTGTGCCTCTGGAGCTGCTAATGAAGTCAGGTTTCATTTCTTCATTTCTCTAGGGGCTGTAAATTTTCAGGCAAAATATATAGAAGACAGTCTCCTTTTGCCTCTTCCTAAACTGATTATCTCTTCATCACACTTTAAGATTTAGGGAAATGTAGAAAAGTTTGTTATGCTCTCTTTGCAGAAGTTTTTGTTTAAATCACGTGATAGTAGAATGCAATTTCTGATTCTTTTAATTGTGTTTCTTTTCTAAGGTTGCCTCCCTACCAGAAATAAAACTTTTATCCAATTTCATAGATGTTAAATGCTATGTTTAAAGACCTTGAATTTGATTGTGAAAAAGTAGGAATATGTACAGCTTTCAAATCTAGCATAGGCCTGCTTGAATTACTTGAAAAGGAAGTCCTGCCTTGTTTGCTGACAAAGTTGAACTGCCTGTTCTCTAAGTTACTATGTTGGTATACCAATAATCCCTTCCTGATCTCTGAGAAATTATGAAAATTACTGCTTTTTTCCCCAAAAATTTAGGTCATAAAGTAGTGTGTGTAATTTAGATTACTGTGAAGATGTGCCATGCTCTAGTCCACATTCTTTCAGAATGTACTATTACCAGGACAATTGAAAACATCTCTCTGTATTGTGCAACTCAGCTTAGTAATGGTATAGAAAGAAACTACAGTTTTGATGATTTCCTCTTAGAGTGCAGGACTCTGGTGGGAACTAAGAATGAAATTATCTGTGGTGAACGTAACAGGAGAGTGGGAAAAGACTATAAAAATAGGCAGATGATAACATTTATTCAGAAGATTCAAACATTGTTTTGCTGAAAAAAGTTTGGGATATGAATGCTGAGGTTTGTTCTAGATAGATAATGAAGGTATAAAGGCAATAGAAAGCTTTTTCTTTGGTTCTAGAAAATTCTAGCCTGGAGACACAGTGGATGAAATCACTGTTTATTCTGTGGGTTTTTTTCGGTCATGTGCTGTTGTAATGCTGTCAAAACAGAGTATGAAGTTGTGGTGTCTGTTGTGACAGAGATATTTATCCAGGACTATGTGAAGATTTAATATCCATCCTGGAGGTCAACTAATAATTTCCAGTTCTTTTTTCGAAGAAGTTATTTTATAATTTAGTTTGGTATCTTGTAAATGCAGGCTTAGAAACCTGCATAAGATGCCAAATACTGAGCCACGTCAAATTTAAAAAATTATTCTGGATGTGAGCAGCCCTTTTTCTCCTTATGAAGTTTAAAAATACTAACAGCATGTTATAGGGTTTAGTAATGTTTTCTATTTATTTACTAAAATATATTGTCATATGTTTCTGTTAGCTTGTGTAATACACCCAAAGGACTTTTTCACAAGGATTGAGGCTTCATGTTGTGTAGTCATATTTAAAAATCATTTAAGACAAAAATGCTTAGCAAGACTGGAGTAGTTAATGTCAGGAATGCTCAGTTGGTTGAGCATGGCCAGGAAAAGAGATGGGAACTTACCTCCCAACTGCTGTTACTTCTTAAACTTCAGGACCAAAGTCATAAATTCACATTCTTAGGCCAGCTAAATTAATTGTCTAGGTGACAGCTTGAGAACAAATAGCTTTAAATAGGATTGATTAAACAAAGCATGCGTATTTTGCCTTATTTTGGAAGTAAAGAACAGAAGAAAGAGTAGGAAGAGAAGTCACACTGTTGTACAGTCCAACTTGAACGGACAATATGAACCTTTGGAGAAGACAGGAACAGCCGTCAGGTAGTATTTGCCATGTGAAAAAAATGAGGGCAGAAGGAGAAAATAATGATGATCTATTAATTGGAATTTAAAATTTAAATATTTTTTTTTCTCTGTGGAGGAAGAGTGGAGTACTGAATACCCTTCTAGCAACACAGTCTGCAAGAGCAGGTAAATTTTCATCCAGTTAGTCATCAGAAAATTGATCCCACAAATAAATGCCAGCCTCAGTCATCTTCAGAGGGATGAACGAACACAAAGCAATAAAATCTCCATACTGTATTTGACTAAAAGGCAGTTGACACGTCTACAAAATCTGGTTGTGGAGTACATGCAATGCCATCTGTGACATAGCTGCATCAAACAGTTTACAGAATGTCTTAGCAGATGAAATTTTTAGTTGACCCTGTTGAGCTGTCTAAGCTGTGAGTCGCAGAGAGACATTTAGCTTCTGAAAGTGTTGAAGTTAGATCTGTTTGCTATCAGTCATGCTCAGCCTCCTGTTCAAATGGTGCCTAAGCCCAGGCTCTGTCACATAATTTCCTCATTTCATAAAGATCGTTTATACCTGTTTATGGATCTTGTTAATATAAGTCCTGAGGAGGATTTGATAAGGATTCAGCCCAGTGATCGTACCACTATTCTTTGGAAATACTGTTTTTTTTCTAAACTGGTTTTTTACAGTGTGAAAAGACAATCTGAAGTCCATCTCATTCACAGCAAGTAGGAAACATGCAAGCAATAACTATCACAGCCGTGTACAATAGGATAATCAAAACACAACATTTCCTAGTTAAGGTTTTTGTGGGGTGGGAGCTGGTTTTTTTTGTTTGTTTGTTTTTTAGGATATTTTCTATTTTCTGGATAGAGAGTAGCAGCCTAGTTTAGCATCAGAAATTATATGTGTATTTGATGAAACACCCCTACACAGAAAGGCATTGTTCCTTTCAAAAGCTAAAGCTGATATAAACTTTTGTGGACCAGTCAGCACAAGTGCTAAGACAGAAATACACAGCTGTGTAGACTTACTGCTTACTTTGTATGCTTACTATTCTTAAGGGCCATAAAGAAAGATTTTTGTTTTAGGTTTATTTGAGATAGCTGCACTGTTACCAAAGCTGTGACTGCAGCTCAAGAGGGTACATTTGAGCCTTGCTGGGTGCTGGCAGCAGTTTGTAACCATGGGGAGTTGTGCTGCTGCTTCTGAGATTGTGGCCGTCACCTCTGTCTAGTAGAGGTGGAAGAAGGGCAGAGGTGGGCTAATGGGTAGAGAGGAAAGTGGCAGATGATTTCCTTGTTGCCAAACATTCTTTGCCTAGAGGACTTACTGTGTGTTTATGAATTTAAAAAACAAATATCCCTGAACATATGGAAAAGGAGAAATGGAGGTGAGAATGGCTGCCTGTACCAGCTGCTGCAAACTATTAAATCTTCAAATATCAGGTTTAAATAAATGTTAAAGTATATTGCAGGGCACATATGTTCATATCTTCTTTTTGAATTATCTGTAAATTTTTTAAATTAACTTTATGTTCTTGACTAGAACAGCAGAGTTTTGTTTCAAAGTGCATGTTTTATTTTAATATGGTAGTACAATACACACACGTAAGTAGACCAAAATGGCTTTCTGCAGGCAAGTATAAGTACCACCTTTTTGAAACTTCCAAGTGCTTGAAACCTGAATGTTGTTCTAACAGATATCAGAATAGGTAGAGATTCAAAGTTTGAGTCAGCACCTCAGTTAGCTAATAAAGAAAATACTGAATGCTTGACTTCCTGATTATTCTCCTTGGGGAAGCCTGGAAAGCAGATAAGAGATGACAGAAATGGTTTCCATAAACTTCAGTTTGATAAGAAAAATAAAAATAAACACGATAAACTTAGGTGCATTTATGATTTTGTATGTTTTGAATGTAAAGGTGGAAAAATTATTCCTCAACTTTTTTTTCTTTTATGCTACTTGTTGAGATTGTAGTTGAATTGCTGCAGTGAATGGAGCCAATTTGGCAGTCTCAAAATGTTCGTTTTTCTGGGGAAAAAGTGCTAATTTCCCACTGCCATGCTTTGTGTATGATTGCAGGAATGCACTACCTGAAAGGCTAGAGAAAGCAGACTGTAATCACTTGGTTTTAAACCCTAGGAAATAGAAGTCCTGGGCTTCTACATTTGAAGAAAGTTTCAGTTTCACATCTGTATTGTTGCAATAGCAATACAAAATAGCCATAGAATGATGACTGACATTACACCCGTGGGAAACTTTGGTATCTGTGTGTGGATGTGTCTGTTAGATTGGACAAATTAATGTAAGTAGAAGACAGGTGTCTTAAAAAGGACTTATAAACTTATTTGTAATAAAAAGGAGCTAGAAGGTTGCAAAACAGCTAGTGTTGAAAAAACAAAATCTGTATACTGTGTTTATTCAAGGTGGGGGGAGTACTGGGAAACCTGTCTGAGACAGTTAAGGAGCAACCACATCTCTTGAGAATGTGTTAAGATTTTGAAGATTTCAGGTATCTTCTTGGTTATTCAAGAAAACAGACCAGTTTTCCATCTGAGCATATGATGGGAAGTTACAGACCCTATGTAGATTTAGAAACAGTTATTTTTTCTTCATGAGGTTTTCTTGGAGTGAGAGGGTAGGGTGTATTCAAAGATTTTGCAAGAACAGATAAGAGATTTCTTTTTCCCTTCCTTTCCTGCTTACTCACCCCACCCATGAGCTGGTCTTTTATGCAAAAAGATTTTGTAACATAGTTGGCATATTCCTTGGCATCTTTTCACAGAAATGTTCTGTTTAATATCAGTAGAGGAATGATCTATATAATATTTCATTCAAATATAAAACCTTCAAAATATGTAGGTGTCTTTATTTTAGGTGAGTAGATTATGTATTTGAAGTGGTAGAAAAGTTATTTGCAGCCTGCAATCTTTCATGTCCTCACATTAGCTTTTTTTGATCCTCTGTTTGAGACCATAACTTCTCCGGACCTGTGATGTATTTTGAGGTGAACAAGAGTTTTTATGTGCAGACTAGGCTATCGTGAAACAACGGCTGTATGACATTCATTATGCTCTCAATGGAGACTTACTGCAAGTCTGACAAGTAACAAATTTGACACATGTGAATTTGTTTCAGTGATTTTTTTCTGTAATGCTATGTTCTGTTCTCCTGAAAGTACTGAAGAGGAGGAAGGAATTGAAGGTAGCCTCAAACCACCGTGAATAGAGATGTAAATAGAACTATTCATAGCTGAAAGGAAGATTTGCAGCTCTGCATTTCGTGTGATATTTACAGGAGTGTGTACCTGTGCAACCTGTTTTGGGTTTGTATTTAACTGCACATAACTCCAAATCTCCCCTCCAGCTTCCAAGGGGTACTGTTGGCACTGCTACAAATCCTTAATGGTGTTGACATGGACTGTTCCATGGAGTTTATTTATATGATATTTTTTTAAAAAATCAAAATTAAAGCTCTTTAAAATTACAGGTAATTGAATAAACCTGCCCTGTAGCAATGCTAAATGATTGAGGTTTTTAATTACAACATCTTGTCATTTTTCTGTCAGAACAGTTCATATTTTTTTTCCTGTTATAAAGCAATTCAAGCCTACATGTGATTGTATATTATCTTTTCTAATAAGTGGTGTGATTCTGTTGTAGTGTGTTTTGTTGTGGGTTTTTTTTCCCTAGTTTGTTTATAAACTGGATGCTTTAGTCACATCACAGGACTCAACCTACTCCCATAGGTTCATTGCTGAGGGAAACAAATCATACGCTTCGCCATGAGTTGTGGTTCTTGCCTATGTCTGAGGAAGCTCCTACACTGAACATCACATATTAGCAAACATTTCACACAGCATGCTCCCAAGGTCTAATGTGAATTGTTATGTTTTTCTGATGCTTTTGAGATTTTTTTTTATTTTTTTAGTCTTTGTTTAGGCATAAAGTGGTTGAAGAAACAGACATATATGGTGCAAAGCTGTTAGAGAAACACATGATATTAGGCCTAAAAATCTAAATGCTAGTGCAAATAATTCTCATTCTTAAAACTCAGGCTGTGATATCCTCAAAATTGAAGTGTAAGCAATTTCAGAGCAGGTCATTAGAATAATGGAAGATACCAAAGGAAATATCAGGTTTTGTTATACATTGTAAGTTGGTTCTTAAAACTATGCCATGATGACTGGTCAGAGCTGAGAGAAAAGGACTTGCTATACTTTGGTGGTGTTGGTTTTGGGACAGTTGTGTGGAGCAACAAAGCTGAGCTGCTGAAGAAACTGAACCAAAGAGACAGGAGTGTAAGGTCAACAAATCAAGATACTCCTTTTCTGACTTCAGTGTCCCAGGTAGGGTTCCATGAGCTGCTTTCTTCCATGTGCCTGGATACAAGAGGTCAAATGCTCTGCAGTTCACCTCACAGTTTTTCTGTTTAGAATGACTACGATTACAAAGATAAGACTCAGGTTCTGGCAGTGATGTGATTGAAAAGTAGCTGACTGATGCTTAGAGTAAATAAGACAGATGTTTTGTTGCTAGGAAAAAAAATACCTTCAAAGAACTGATCATGGTCTTGGCCTTTAAGTTCATTGAAAATGATTCGCTACTAGTTTTTAAAGTAACGTGATCCTTCAGATGTCTGCAACACTGCTGTGTGTGGCTATGTAAATAGTGTCCCTCTGGCAACTTGCTTTACTTGGTTCTGATGTAGACAGCTGTTGGGAAAGACTGGGGCATCTAACAAATGCTATACAATTCTTTAGAAGTACAGTTGGCAGATATTTGTGTGGTACAGGAACATAGAACTAGCTTTCAATGCAATCCCTCTTCTGTTTCCATAATAGTAATCGTCGGAGGTGGATAAAAAAATGAAACATCTGTTCTATTTGTACATTGTTGCTTTGAGTCTGGTTACATTAACAGGGAAATTAAGCAGGGTCTTGACTAAAACCCAAGGCTTTAGGTAGTCAACTCTGTAGGCCTCTTGCAGAAAAAAACAGGTTAGATGTACTGATATCCTCTGTAAACAAAAGTGTGTGTGTGTGTGTGTGTGTTTTCCCAGTGATTGTTAGCTGCCTAAATTGTGCTGGGTGCAGATACAGAAACAAAGTGCTTAAGGTTCCAGTGTGACTGGTACAAAGACGACAGTGACTCCATGAAGTGAGATTTGAATACTCTTGAGTTGGATACCTAAAGTATATGGTGCAAATTCCTTTCCAGACATTTATTTCTTCATCTTTGTTTAGTGACTGTCTTTTCTGTTGCATAATATATAAATTAAGTGAATATTTTAAGTATCATATCAATCTTATGGTCATTTTTTTGCATTAAAAACTCATTATATATCTACGTGTTTCTCAGAAATTTTGTGTCATTTTGTTTCACTGAAAGGTAGAGTTTTATTATTTTCATCTGTGTATCCATGAAAGTTCACTTTTCCCTGTCTGAAAGCAAGAAGAGTCTATAAAAATACCTTCATTACATTTCTGCAAGTCACTGTCTGGCAGACATGTCAAGTTTTCCACTAGGCTGTGGCTGCTGCTGCTGTTCACTGTTTAATGTTTGTCCCCATGAGTGTAGTGCCAGATTCAGACATACAAAGAATAGCCCATATCCAAATCATAGTTTAGATAGTTTGACAGCTGTCAAATACAATTTTTTTTTTCGTACCTCAATGCTACAACATATGCTGCTCTCCAGGGGAGACAAAAGCTTTCTGTTGATAACCTTATTGCTTGGCTTCTGTTGAGATGGCTGAGTGCTGCTGAACTGTGTCCTAAAAATTACTGTGGCATATCAGCCTGTACAGTCACTCATGTGTCTACTGTTGGGCTCTTCCAGAATCCCTAGTGTGGTTGACAGAGCAAAAGTAGTTGAAGTGAATGCCTTTGCATGTTGTCATCATAGCTCCTCATTCACTGTTCAACTCACTATTGTATCATCATTCTCCCCATTAAGTATCTAATTACTTTAATAGGCTTTCCTGACACCTTTTTTCCCCAATTATGAAGTGGTTGCCTGATGGTTTGGAGATGAACTGGAAGACCTTATCATGCTCAGAAACGAACAACTGCCATGACAGAAGCTTCAGGTTATGACAAGGAGCTGCAGAGCTAAGTAAAAAAGAATGGTCAAAGGTTTAGGTATTAGTGCCAAGATATTTCAGTGAGAAGGTAAAGGATTAGACTATGTGGTACTGGAAGGATGGTAGTTCTGCCAATACTCATTAATGGAGCAGAAGCTTTAAGGGCAGAAAGCTGCATTAAGTCAACTTCCTTCGTTACTTAAACAACTTTGATTTGACATTTGTGTGTGTGTGTTTGATTGCTGATTGCCTTTTTTTATTTTTCATTCTTTTAATTATGATTAGGAGAAAAGATTTAGTTGATTGTTTTGATCATTCCAAATATATCAGCTATTTTCAATTATAAGTGTTGATAAAAGGTTCTTCTTTTAATTCATTCTTATTATTGTCTTGAAAGGAGCTGACAATATCAGGAAATACTGGAGTCGTTATTACCAAGGATCCCAAGGGGTAATATTTGTATTAGACAGCGCCTCCTCTGAAGATGATCTAGAAACTGCTAGGAATGAACTGCATTCTGCTCTCCAGCACCCACAGTTATGTACTTTGCCATTTTTAATACTGGCCAATCATCAAGACAAGCCAGCAGCTCGCTCCGTACAAGAGGTATGTTAATGTGGCAGCATCTTGCCTGTTTGTATTTACTGTCTGCACACCACTAACCCACTATTATGTATTATCATTATTATGCTATTGCTTACTTATTACTTCTGACATGCTAGTTAAAAACTGGCCTCGGTTTCTCTTTACTGTAAGTACACAGACCAAGAGCAATCCCAATCCCTATTTACTTAGTCCAATGCACTCTATACAGGCTTAGTTCTTCTGGAAAACATATAAGTGATACTTGGATACAAACAGATCTTCTTCTTTCACCATATTTTGCTTAAGGGTGAAAAGATGTTTTCTAAACTACTCTTATGAAAAGCTGCTGGGACAGTGATTTTTTTTGTTTAGCTTGTGTTTTTATTTGCGGTTAGTTTTAATTTTACACTATTCCATTACTCCATTCTTTTCAAATGCTTAAAGCAATAGATGGCAGCTGTAGGTTGTCTTTTTTATGTAAAAGCTTTTTCTGAATTGCTGTGTACTGATGTGAGGGCAGAGTTGCAATTCCTGTTCTGAGATCCTTAACTAGTTCTAATTTTCCTCTTCTAAGGAGTAATGTTTTTGTCTAATTTCTAGCTACCACATAGTAAGTTATGTAATTGTTGTATTTAGTGTACTTTTTGCTCTTCATATTCTGAAAAATTCATCTTGTCTACATTTCTGTTATGTCACATACATTGAAGAAATGCAGAAAGTTACTGATTCTCCATGAGAAGCTTTACTTATTCTTCTGAAGTTGTAGGAAGAAGTTAAAATTTGATTGTGTCATTCTGTTCATAAATTTAAAGGACATTTAAAGGACTCCTATTCAAGACTGTATGTGAAATCTGTTTGTTCTGTCAGTGCACAGAGTGAAAACAATTTTAGCACTTTACTGTGTTGTTGCTTTGTACTTAAACTTGATTGTTTCTTATAGGAACTTCTTTGTCTAAAATACAGTTTCAGACTTTCAACTCAGAACAAACTGATCTGTAGAATAGCTTCTATTATTACAGTACAGTTGAACATACTGTCTCTACTGCTTTGTTGCTACCTATGCCTCCTTTCTCAGCCAAAAGAAATTAAGCATATTATGTGTTAAGAAATGGTGTAAATGGAATATAGTGATGGTTTTAATATGAAGAGATTAAATGAAAGCTATGTAAACTACACTGTAGAATCTTTTATTAAATTGTTGATCCTTTCACCCAAGAATCTATGCTTAGGGGAAAAAAAAAAGGAATTTGAATTTAGTATATCAAGTTACATAAAAAGGTAAACTAAAATGAGGCAGGGATAGAATCTACAAGTCCTACGTCTTGTTCATATAAAAATAAACTGAGAAAGAAGTAATGAATATTTAAAGGAAATGTAATATGGATTTTGATATATCAGAATAATAATTTGGCCTAGTCTATTGTACAGCATAAAAGCAAAGCATACATTCCTAAACCTTCCACCTAAAAAATGATAATCCAGAGACACAACTGATTGCATTTTATCATCTAAATATACTCTATGCATTTTGGTTTTAACTTTTTTGCGTAGAGCAGTACAGATTACTATTTCCATCCACAAAAATGCTTTTTTTCCCCATGACTTAAGTATTTATTATTGTGCTATGTTTTTCATTTTTAAAATAGCCAAATTTGGTTCCATGTTAATAACAAGTATAATTTAAGAAATGTTCTTTGTCCAATTTTATAAGCATAGAGAATATAATGCCAGTTTGTTTGTTTTACGGGAAATTATGCAGGTAACGGTCCCATTTTGTAGTTGAGCCTCTGTGAAGAGACTTCTGGGCCTGAACTGAATTTTTTCCTATTTAGTGTTAGCATTTTTCTTCTTTTATCAGCAGTGTCCTCATTTTCACCTCATTCTTCATTACCAGTTGCTTGATACCTCAGTAGGGTATTAGATATCTATATGCTTACAATAACATTTAAATAGGTTTCTACTGCATTCTTAAAAAAAAAATAAATCTTACAGTGTATTATTATAGCATTGCTACTGTGTGTATGAAATGCTGCACACAAGAATTCTGTTAAATGTGTGCAGCTTCTGCATATTTTCAGGAAAAACAACCAACCAACCCTGTGCCAGTGTTTTTCTTTGAAATTCTTTAGTTAAAAATAATGGAAAACAAAATTAAAAGGAAAAAAAAAGAGAATGTCAAAAAGTTGTTACATTGTCCCAGGAAAAAATTATGTCCTGTGCTTGCTGTATATATAAAGTGGAAGCCTTATTGGGTCATTTTTGCCAACATTAAAATGGAAATTTCTTGCTTTCCTGAAGTTTTTGTTATACTGTTGTTCTCGTTATTGAGATGTGAAATGAAAGTAAAATGATGAATTGTAAGACGATTCCTTAAATCAAACCCAGCATATATAAGTATTTAACAAGAGTACTATGTTGAACTTTGAGAGTTTTATTAGACATTTTTGCTTAACTAAGCCCATTAATTATAGATATTTCCTTGCTTTTTTATGTGTCAGAAGGCAGATGAATCACAGTTGAAATTTAAAAGTATGTATGCCTTATTTTCGGTAACAAATTGCCTTTCTTTAATGGGTATGAAAGGACTCCTTGGGGTATAATTAAGGCAAATGTCTGAGTTAAGTGGTGCATGATAGGAAGTGTAGAAAAATATTTATCTACAACAAAAATTCTTCACAAAACTGTACAAGGGCCAAGCAATTTCTGCAACAGATGTTAGTTATATTTATTGTTGGGAAGTGCAGTTGCTTCAGTTTTTCAGAATGTTGTATTTTATTTAGTGTGTGTTTTTTCCATGCATTGCTTAGGTAAAAGTGATATTGTAGAAGCAGTGTGCTGTAAATAATAAGCAATGTCATGAATAGTTCACAGCTATAAGATCTATTTGCAAAAATATCCAAGTAACTGGTTTAATTTAAAAAATGTAATTTAACCTAATTCATATTGGAGAATATACTTCATGTTATTTAAGTGATCAGGGAAAATTACAGGAGAAGCCAAGTTGAAATACTGATCAGGCAATGTAATACTTTTTTCATGAGTTCATTTGCTGGTTGGCAGTTTCCTAGTTATTTTGGTTTTAAAATGGAACCAAGGAAGTAGATTTGACATTGTGTTGTAGAAACTAGAAATGACAATGTCCCTCTTATTTATCTTATATAACTTCTATGGTGTTCATTCTGTCTTCCTATGCCAAAGATATTTGTAAGTTGTTTTGTTTTTCCTGGGACAGTAGGACATGTTTAGATGTTTTCAAATATCTGCTAAGTGATTTCAACTGAGCCATGCTGAAATAAAGACTGTATATTAACCACATTATAAAGATCATTCAGTAGTATTTGATTCAATAGCTTTGCTACAAAATAACCTTGGTTTACATTAAAATCACAATAATGAAGAATTAATCATATGTAAATCAGTACTGACTGTAGTTTTGGAAACCTTCTGAAATAGTAAATAAAAATAGTTACAAGTGAAAAAAAAATTTAGTTACTCAGCATATGGGAACGTGGTGGCGTATCAGTTTGGCCATGGTTTCCAAAATATAGAGTGCAATTTTAAAACAGTACCAAATTATATATTTTTTAAAATAAGTATCTTGTTGATGGAGTGTACCTTTGCCTCTTCATCACAAAAGTACTTTTGGTTATAGAAACTGGTTTTGATTAGTCAGATTTCTGTTACAGGCTTAAAATATTGCAGGAGATTGATGGTGATAAAAGCAGTTTAAATTGCCTTGCAAGGGAACAGCTGCATTACTGCTTATCGTGATAATCAGCTTGTTGATTTTTATTTTGGAATGTATGCTACTTTGTGTAATGGCATCTGAAGCTGGATATTGCAGTGGATTCTTGTGACTTGAAGCAGTGTGCAAATTAAGAATCACTTTACTCCCAGGTTAGAGCCATACTCACGAGATATAGATACCATACACTGAAAGTTTTCCATAGCCACTGTGTTTTAGGAGTAGGCTGTGCTGAGCACTTGTCTGAAACTGTTGAGGACTTCTGGAAGCCAAACAGGACTGGCCAAAGGAACTAGATTTTCCAGTTCGGTAGTGAAGCAGCTACATATTTGGCAGGTTGTGGGGAGTTTCTTTTTTTTGTATTTAAGCCTGTTTTTAAAATTGCAGTTGCAGTGGATGGTCACTGTAGGTCTGTTCCAATTGAACTTTTCTAAGACCATCTATGTGAAGATGTTCATAGAGTATATACATTTGCTGGGTTTTCCTTTAGTCATCCAAAAATACAGGCAATTAATACATTTCCTTCATATATATAAATTGGTGACCATTAGTAACAGGAGAAATTGAAGATATGTTCTAAATTTTCATTAAAAAATGCTAGAACTTTTTAATATAGACTTACTAGAGAACAATGAATCAAAAGTCTTCTCAGTCGATTTTAAGGTTATATTGTTTAAAATGTTGTTGTCAGGAAAAAATAATTTGGAAACCTTATGCTGATCACGAGTGCTGTCTTTTCACTTGCATACGAGTTGAATTAATGAGTCTGAAACTCCATGGAGAATCATTCCTATTTTCCTGTTTCTTTGATAGAGCAAGATTAAAAAATACCTTTGAATTACAAATAGTATTTTCAAAAGCACATGTGAGAGGTTCATTGCATATTCACATAGATTGTGATGTATTTATCTATTTGAGAATATTTCAAGATATATGGGTTTTGAATTGCAGACAGTGTTTAACTGGATTTCCTTCTAGGAGGATAATGGAGAGTGACTCTCCTTATGAAAAGAGCCATCTTAGGGCTGTGAGGGCTGTTATCTATTAGTCTGGCAGTTTATTCTCTGTTGTTTATGTCTAGAAATAATTTTGTAGACAAACAATGTCTTCTTGAAGTGTTAAGTGTCTTAAAGCTAAATAACCATTGCAGGAAAATGTTCAGGTTTGCCAGCGTCTGCAGAGGCTCTTACTGGTCCCGAGGATCTGGAGTATTTCAGAAACTGGACTTTCTGGGCCTGCCAATGGTCTAAGTTGGCCACACATAGTAGCTCAGATTTAAGATGTAATCACTTCTTTATATTTCAGTGTCTTTGTACTATTTTCCCATAGTTCATGACTTTTGTAGTTTCTGATAGTTAGGGGGAAATGGTTTCCTTTTGGAAACCCATTCGGTGTACCAGTTATAGACGTCATTACTAGCAATCTGAAAAACTGCACTGGGCAGTGACACCTGAGGAGGTTTAGCTTCAGAGAGTACACAGTGTCTCAGCTAAGGGTTCTGAGCAGATATTTTCTCCAGCAGAAAGTACTACGAAAACTTAGCCCAAAACCAAGAGTGAAAAAGTGCTCTCTGCAGTCTGTCTCATCCTCACGCCAGTCAAGCCTCTCAAATTAGTTCACCTATCTGAATTCTGAAAGACCAGCTGTTGCAAATCTGTGTACTTTATGGCAGGGACATCCACAGCAAAGTTAAATTGGGGACAGATTTTTGGTTCCTGGAGAAACCGTTTCTAAGATGATTTATCTCCAGATTAGTGCAGTAAATAGCCAAAATATAGGTTCCTACCCTGTTTTGAGATCATAGTGACCTTAATGACCTTAATATTTGCAATCCCCTCACTGCAAATACTTCTTCTCGTCCAAGGTGTATCCCCTGATATTTGAAGATTGTTTTGGAGCTGGACTCTGCTATTTTGAGTGTTGGCTGCTTCCTTCGCAACTGTGGGCTTTGAGGGAACAGAGAAGTTATTTGTCAGACTTCAGTTATGAGCACATTTGCAGAAGAAGGGAATATTATTAAACTGATGTTTAGAAAATATTAGTTTTGCATGTTTAGAACAATGCAGAAATAACTCCTATTTGCATGTGTCATATAAGCTCCCATTCTGATTAAAGAATCTCTTCAGACCTATTAGAAAGACAATTTTATATAAAATGATCTGAAAATAAAAATAATGTATGTAAAATGCAACATAAAAAGATGAGCAGTTTAAATAAATAGCTAGATGTGAACAGCAAAACAATTTTATACAGTGGCAAGATTGAATTCCAAACAGCAGAGTTTTTCTTTACATGAGTGTGTGCTTCAGTTATGCTTTACAATAAACAAAGGCATAACAGATAAAATCCCCAATGTATTTGCATTAGATAAAAAGATGAATTTGTATTGTTGATTTGAAGTGACCTTCCTGAAGATACAGAAACAAATGCTTTAGCACACCTGCAAATGTGCACATATTACATAAATGTATAAGAAGCTGAAGAATACGAGTAGAGTAACTAAGACACAGGAGTGGAAGTACTGTCCACATAGACCAGGTTCACAACATAAAACTGTCCCTAGAGAAGTAAATCTCCTGAATGGCCCTTGCAGCTTATGGTGCCACGTACAGGTCTGCAAAAAAAAGCTGTGTGTCTTGGTGTAGATTTTGAAGAGTGTTGCTGTGTGTAGTTTCGAGCTTCGGTAACTTGATTGTTACAGAACTTTTTGGGTCTGCAAATGGTTGTTTTATATGTAGATAGATGATGCGTACTTGGAGCGTTTCTTTTGTCAGCAGTATTGGTTTACATGCTGACCTCTTTGCCTCTCCCATCTTTCATGAGTTTGACTGCTTGTATGACTTTGACATACAAAGTCACTGCTTGTGCCGTTGGTAGTCTGACTGCTCCTATGACCACGTGATGAGCTGGTTTGGTCATAAAAATGACTTAACTGCTGTCCTTCCTCATGGTCTTATTTTTAAACAGACTCAGATGACAAGATAGTTGGATAAGTTATTGTACAGGCACAAACAAGAGGTGGGAGGAAGGTGAGAAAGTGGTACTGGTGCAGAAAGTTGAAGGTGTGGAACTCTAAAATCCAGACCTTGACCTTTCTATGTACCACCTTACTTATGATTTTCTGCTTATCCCACTGCAGTGAACCACAGTAGAGGAAGGTTATAAAGGAAATACTGAGAAATAATTTTTCGCTCTTATTTAACAATGAATTTTATAGAGTAGGTGTGCAATTACGTTTACTGGACTTCAGAGAGAGGTAGGAAAGAAGCATTTATTTTCACTGTGTGCCTTGAAAATTCAGTGTCTGTGTTGTCTTCCAAGCCAAGGAAGAAGAAAAAAAAATGTCCTTCAAAGAGAAAGAATTGACTTCACTTGCAGAATTAAACACAATGACTGTAAAGATAGAGCATAGTCTATATAAGTAAAAAGCAAATTTATGAGAGAAACTTTAAAACAGAAATCTGTATTCTTATTTAGTAAATGTTTTTCATAAATATTTATATACTTACAAATGCTTCTATGTGATACAGTAAAGACTGCTGGAGCTGAGAAGAGCACAGCTTTTTACAGTTCTTTCTGAAACCTTTTTTGCTTGGTCAAAATATTCTGGGCTTTAGTAGAGAATTAAATGAAATCCTGAGGCCTTTGTTGGAAACAAATCTGACCACAGAATCATTATGATCCTTTTGGGCCTCTATGTCTATGATACTGCTGTTCAGAGAAATTCTTGAATGCTCAAAAATTTAATTACTGTTAGTGACATTTTGCATGAGGAAGAGAAGATTTCTTTCAGAATTAATAATTATTTCAAATGGAACAAAATAGTGGCTATATAACTGCTTTCTAAATATAACTCTACCACTTTTATAAAATGGTCTCAGGTTCTGTTGAAAAAGAATGGAAAAGTATTTAGTAATGCATTGCATCAAGTTTGTGAAAACTCTGCTATTGTAAAAGTGATATGTGTTTTTCTTTCAGATAGCCTTCTTATATATATTAGAAAGAGTTCTTGAGTTCAAGAATACAAGCTGCTGCTTTTTAAAAAATGAGGAGATATCCTTCTCTTTTATTTTTGTCCTTAGTGCTAAAATAAGTTTACTGATTAAATGGAAGTTAAATATATTTTGAACCTTGTATTTACCAAGGAAGAGGCTCATTTTGTGTAGTGGAACTATTTTCTACATAACTTATATTTGATACTCAGTATAACAGAAATAAATTTTTTAAAATGTTTTTTAGGTTGATTGTGATCACATAATCTTCATTACATTACAGTAGGTATGCAGTGTATGAAATTGATTTCTGGCCACAGTCCATTCTGCAGGAATTAGAAAGTCACACACATGGGAAATCATGACAAGCATCTTTACTGGTCGTGTCAGGAAGGTTCAACAAAAAACACAACAGGAGAAAATCTATCCATTTTATATCCATGTAGGTATTTAAAGTTGGATTTTAATTATGTGCCACAAAAGTAGAACATTTTCAGCTGCATCTGCACTACCTGGAATTGAAGCAGCATAGATTAATATTGTCTGCAATTACCAGCATCCTGAAGAACTTGCTGGGAACATGGCTGTGCAGAA
The DNA here is from genome assembly GCA_013397135.1 of Pachyramphus minor. Lineage (NCBI taxonomy): Eukaryota > Metazoa > Chordata > Aves > Passeriformes > Tyrannidae > Pachyramphus > Pachyramphus minor. The sequence continues at coordinate 30,161 of VYXB01003701.1, forward strand.
TTTCTTAAAACCTGCATCAAACAGAAGGTACTCAGAGTTCAGTTTGGGTATGGGGTGCTTTCTGTTCCCCTTCAATCTCAACATTTCTGAAGATGCTCTCGAGAATTTCTCTTGGGTATGAGATGCTGCGTAAGAGAAAGCAAGACTGAAAATTGGTGCATCATTGGCCCATCAGCGGCTGAATCTGCTTTAGATGTGTGAGCATAAAATTCCTATAAGCAGGAACACACCATGCATCTCTGGACACAGAGATCATGGCCTATATGTGGGACTTCTTGAAACAATGACATATTTCCAAGTGACAGGATAGGGAAAGGATCATCTTTGCATCAGTGTTCTGAATGCACATTACTGGGACAATGCTTCAATTGTCAAAGACCAAGAAGGAAACACTACTATTATAAGGTGAGATTAAATTCCTTCCTATCCGTTCTCTGTTTTGAAATGGTGGGGTGTTTTTTCCTCTTTTTTTTTTGCTTTGTTTTGTTTTGGGGTTTTTGCGTGTGTGTGTGTTTTTTTTAATCCTAGGATTCTTTCAAGCCATTAGGCTTCTGGAAAAATCCTGGATACTATGTGGGTGTGATGGAAGCGAACAATCAGATTGTTGTGAGCTTGATTGTAGTTTTTGAAAATGGGATGAACCAGAGATGACTAACAGAGTCAAAGAAGGGGACTGGTGGCAAGTCCCATGCACCTCTTCTCCTGATACTTCCCAAGACTTTACGGGCAGTAAAGCTAAAGAATTGAGTAGAAAGCAGTCTGGGATTCAAAGAAAAATGAAGAATGGAATGGAGTTCTGCAAATTCAAAAGTGTTAAAGGGTCCCACAATTCAGGGATGATGAGGATAGAGTACTGCTGAGTTCTTGCTTAAAGCAGTCCATTGGAGGCTTTCTTCTTTAGGGAGTTAGGCTGAGAACAGTGTACATTATTTCTTCAGAAACCACTTCTGTTCAGTGCATAATGGCATTTGGTTCAAAAAGAGGAAACCATTCTCCCATCCACTTCTTGCAGTGATTCAGCAGCAGATGCAAACATACTCCTGAAGAAACATGAATTTTCCACTCTAGCATCTGGGAACAATCGTCTTCATAAGACTGGAAGCACGGTTTTGAATATAATGACATTATTCTAATGATGATTTGTTGATACTGCAGCATATCATTAGTCATGTTGGAATCTTTATAAGCGTAAATGTTTTCTCAAAATAGTTTAAATGTTTAGAAAAGCTATTACAACAGTCTGACATGAAACAGTAACTTATTCTGCTAGAATCTGAACAACCTGGAAATTAGTCTAGAAAAGAATTTTGTGAAGGATCATACAAATAAGCTAGATAATGTATTTTAAAAAAAGCAAAACTTGAGCAACTTTTTTGCTTGGAAATGTGTTCCTGTATTACTCAGATTTACACACGTCATCTTTATATTTTTTCCTACTGTTTGCAAGAATAAAGTATTAACAGTGTAATTGAATAATCCATGGTTATGCATACACAAAATTTCTCAATATCTTTGCTTTTTCTGACCTTCTCTGTTATATTTAGTTGTTCAGATTCTGCTTAGATGCAGAGTTGCAAGGGTCATAAAGCCTTTGCTGTTTTCATACTCCCTTAAAAGTAAAAACTCAATATTTGTATGTAGGCTTCTTTAAAGTTAATGCACACTGAAGTTCCATGTTCAAGTATTAATACATAGTGCTGGGCACATAGCAAACTGATTAAAAAAGACAAACAACAAAAAGCCCAATCTGCATTAGTGCATGAGCTTTTCTCAAAAGGCTGTTCATCTCATCCACACGTAACCATAGAGAGGGATAATTGGGATTACCGCATATATTGTGATATATATTTGTCAAAATTGCTTTATTTATTTAAAATTAAGTTGTCCCATCTGTCTCTCTGTCAATACAAGCTTGTTCTGTAAAGTTTTTTCAATATTTTTTCTTAATATATTATCACAGCATTTACAATCCATTTTGGTTTTTATGTTACTCTGGTAATAAATGCTAGAAATTAGTTTACTGAAATGGTATGAAACATTTGAGTGTTTTAAGGATTTCTTGCCTTTGGTTTCGTATAGCTTTTTCTGTTGCAATAATGCTTTAATAGCAGACCATATATTAACTTCAAATCTACTACCAAATATTCTGCTCCAATTTAGTTACCTTTGTTCCTCATTCTGAATCATGCCTTTACTCTTGTCTGGGGATAAAGGGAATAAGAGAGTGAAATTTGAGTTACTCTCAAAAATAAATCTTTTCAGAGATGTAAACAAAAAGATGCTTTGTCATCAGTATTGAAGGAAACATTCGTGTCCCTTTAGCTGCAGCAGCATCTTCATTAGTGACACAATATATGTTTGTTGTTTTAAAAATACTTAACTCATTTTGAGTAAGCAGACTTATGCATGTGATGAGCTATCTATGGTCTGTGTGTACACAGAACCTTGTTAAACAGTCAGTACTCTTCACTAAGTAATTTGGTCTTTTGTGTGTATCAAAATTTATTACTTATAGATGAAGTTATTATGATATTTTAAAATATGTTTATTTGTTTTGGACTTTTCTGGTTTTGTAGTTGTTATTAATAACTTGCTCTATGTTCTTAAAAGATGAAGAGAGGCTACTTCAAGAATGGCACTGCACATTCTTGAAGTATTGCTCATGCCTGCGCATCTGTCCAGAAAAGTTCAAACTCTGTAGTTTTGGTTGACTACCATTTTTGAGGACATGCCACCTGTATCATTTCTAATGAAGTTCAGAATACATAGTTTGCTTAAATTAAAGTAATAATTGAATGAAAATTGATTTTTACTCACTTTGGAATAGTTAAATATTTAGGTGATAGAGAGAAAATCTCCAATACTTTCCATTATTATTCCTTAGCTCTTGCTAATTTCCTTAGAGTAAGTTTGAGTTTTATTGAAACCTGTCTCTTAGCACTTGAAAACTACTCTTATAAAATCTTCTGAAAAGCAAGTTATTCCATTTTAAAGCCAAAATGGAGTGTTGTTAAAGGCGGAGAAAAAGCTTAGTATCTTTCTATTCTGATTTATTATACAGAAGGCTGTTTTTTTACAAAAAAGGGCTTTTTTTTTTTTTTTCTTTTTTTTTCCCCTCCCCTATTCTCAGTCTCTTTTGATCATTGATCTGGGTGACCCCACGCTCAGGGGTTTTTTCTTCATTTGACATGGACAGATTTTTGAAGTATAGCTCTCCTTTGGGAACCTCAGGCAGNTCTGATTTATTATACAGAAGGCTGTTTTTTTACAAAAAAGGGCTTTTTTTTTTTTTTTTCTTTTTTTTTCCCCTCCACTATTCTCAGTCTCTTTTGATCATTGATCTGGGTGACCCCACGCTCAGGGGTTTTTTCTTCATTTGACATGGACAGATTTTTGAAGTATAGCTCTCCTTTGGGAACCTCAGGCAGTTCCACTTGACTAACCTGTGATCTAATGAGCAGTAATGCAGGGTTACAGTGACCATTTTGTTTGCTTTGAGGGAGGATGGCTAGACAGAGAGTGGGAGAGAGGCGGTGTCTGTGGAGAAAAAAGATGCAGGGTGATCGAACAGTGTGAAAAAGACTTGTTAGCCCACATTAGTGTGCCTGATTTACTTCACAACAGGTCAGGAAAGGCCAAAGGCAGGGTTGTCATTAAATTGCAAAGTTGAAAATCCTGGTATTCAAAAGCATTCAAATTTCTGAAAGTTGTAAATTAGAAAGTTTGTGGTTCATGTTGAATTTGCCAGAAAGATATACAGAAGTACCAGCTTCTCTAAAACATGAATGGTACATTATAAAATCATGCTGTAAATAAAAAGAAAACCAGCTTTTTAAAGTACTTTCATGGTTGACTGTTTTACAATGAGACTGGGTGCGAAAGAAAGGCCAAACACTAACAAGGTCGTTGCACTTTCTTTATGAGCCCTGGGGACCCCTTAATTATGTGCCCGTGCTGCTTATTTTGAGATCTGTAGAGTGTACGTGTATGCATGTTTGTATAATATATAATTTTTTTTATTTATTAAATGCACACACATGTGTATATACACATATGCATATATATATGTAAAAATTAAATTTTAGCATCAGTTGCCCATTAATATAGATTTTGAATCTTCTACATCATGTTATGATTTTTTTTTCTCATCTCCTTTATTGTTTCTATGGAGTGAACATTAATCTTCATGCCGTTGGTCTTGAAATAGGCATAGATTTGTTTTAAATTTACATTTACAAATGCAGACACCAAAAATAAGGATGTCCTTATGTAGTGAAGAGTTATTTTTCCTAATACTAAAGCTTTCTTCTGAACACTTCAATTGTACTTGACAGCCTGACGCTTTGCAATTGCAAAAACAGAAAGTTGAAGCTATCTATTTCCGAATTTATGTTCGTTCTGTTATTTGATAGTGGCCCGAATCTCCATGATTTGAAGAATACAACTACTACAATATCCTTTTAAGCTGTTGCATTGATAGCCTTTAACTCATAGCAAACTCTTGTCATTGCTATTTCTGATCTGGCTGCCTGTAGTAAAAATCCAAGTACAGCCTTTTAGCTGTATTATCATTGTGCATTGTATCAGTAGGAAAAAAAAAAAAGGGTGTTTTTAGGGGTACTTCTGTCTGTTACCGGAAGTTTCACTAATAGCTGACTGTCAAAAATCAGTTTTTCACAATCGTCACAGAACTGTGTTTTAGCTTCTACTACATGGACAGAGGTTGTTGTCTTGATCCTCCAGTGTTGTTACGCAAAATTAAACATCTGAGAATAGCTGACAGTAATTAAGAGTATATTTCTTACCTGACTTCAGGAACTGTGCTTCCATTGATCATTCAAATAATTTCATTGACATTAAGGGACTGTCTCTTGGTTGAAAGGAAGAAAAGAAAATAGGATGTCAGGCTTCAGTGTTTGCATTGAATGTTAACTTTCGGTTTTAACTTGTATTGGATTATGTATTAAGTTGTGGTGTTAGATTTTTTTTGTTTTATCTTTTTTGTCTTTTGTTTTCAGTGAACATATGTTAAAGTTTTACCTCCTAATAAACTGAAGTTTGAGTTGAATGTGGGAAACAAAGTACATTTTTTATATACAGTGCTGCATTTCTCAATTAGTTTCCCAGTATGTCATTTCTGTTTTTAACACACTGTAAGATTCACTTATTATTAGAATTTTTATATAAAATTAATTTATTTTGAAACAGTGTAGTGTTCAAAGTGGCTTAGTTATTACTATACTCAAAATCTAGTCTCAAAAAAATTTTCTATTGTGTATTGTGTATTCCATTTTCTCGATTATTTTAACTGACGTTTAGTTGCAGCAACTTGGTGGAGATACATTCTAGGAAACTCTGCACTCAGCTAACTTTCTCTGTAGCTTTAGGTCATGTTGGTCAATGGAAACTTATTAGGGCATAAAATGATGTGAAAATGTTTAACAAATCAGAATACTGAATCAAGGCACATTTAAGCCTTACTACTATTCTTTTTCCATTGACTTCCACCATTCCCTAAAGAACATTGTCTGTGCAGTCTCTATGCACTCTTTATTAGCTCTTCTATTTGATTTAATTATTCAGTTACTCAGTGTGTCTGAATTAAGTCATCTCCACCAATCTGCTTATTACAAAGCATTTGGTTAGTGAGAAGAGACTAATGTCATCTTGCTGGTCTAATTTTTGAGGGTGTGTGTTTAGGAATCAAGACACTGGAACAATATTTCAAAACTGACTAATAAACAAAAGCCAATCCAAGACTAGATTATTGATACTGCCAGTCACAGGCATTGGAAGAATAAATGTTACTCATCTGAAGAGTAGGGAAATTTTTATATATTCTTGTTAGCTTTCCTCAAGATGTGAATAGTTTTTGCAGCTTCATGTCTGGAAACACTTTTAAGAAACATGGCAAGTTTTCTGCCACAGAAATTGTTTTCACATAAACTTGCCAGGTATTATATGAAAAGATTAAGTTCTTTTTTGATGGTAATATTGTTGCTTGGTTCAGAAATACAGCTCACAGAAGAAGAGGAGATATGCCAAGCATAGGCTTTTGGAAAAATTTTCTTCCAGTTCATAATTACATTTCAAGAAAACATTTCTTGTAAGAGAGATGTTAGCTTTCGATATAGGTACTAAAGTGCAGCATTGGAATTTTTTTCTTTTTATCTGTATATCGTGACATATGACCTCCAAGAAAACCTTTTTTCAGGTCAAGATACAGTTCCTATGGGTTATGCACTGTAAAGTTTAGCAAAACAGGAGAAGAAAAATATAAAAGTACTTGCAGGTGCTCTTTTACTAAAGAAAATGGGTGTGCCTTCTTACATTTCTCTGAAGTCATTATTTTGTTTCTGCACTATATTTGACAGTGTGGGAATGCAGTAGCTAATATGTTGCATAAAAATGGAGTGTTATGCTATGCCAATGGACTCTTACAATTGAATTTTTAGTATCTGTAAAATGGGCTTAAAATGTTCCCCAGATGTATTTGGCTTTCTCTCCTTCTGGAATTCATTCCTTCTGTGCAATAGGAAAAAAATTTGCTTAACTAAGAAAATGAATTCAATAATGCCACCCTTTCCCTGCATAAATAAGAAGGTGGGGGTGGTAATGCTATGTCTGGGAAAGGAAGCAAAAATGCATGCTTGGATATCCCATTGCCAGCTGTTGTAGGGAGTGTGCTTGCCAGCAGTTTCTGGCAAGCTTATTCCTTCCAAACCCTCTCCAAACTTGCCAGGCATTTGAAGTCTTTTGCTTGTTAGTCACCTTTCACTTACTTGTAGCATTAGAAGGAATGTTTATTGACTGAAGAACTGCCTGTTTTGAAATCAGGAACATTGAACTGAGTTTTTTGTTTTGTTACATGTTGGTTTGTTGATATTTACTTGACAGTAGGGTTTAGTTAAGAATACGTCTGTTAGTTAACCAAACTGGGTCAAAGCTTAAAGGGTCTGCTGTCATTGGAAATAAGGCCCAGGGTTTGGCTGATATTTTTTGTGCATATAGAAGGCATCAGACTGTCAATCCTTGACCCTGTGCAAAGGGATGGATACTTCAGAAGTGAACTGCGTTCAAAGGATGGCAAAGTACCATCTCCACTTTTGGCAGAACGTAACTGAGAGATAATTTAAAAATCTACTGTGTCTAGCTGTGGGGCGTGTGGGTTGTTTTTGTGTTAATTTGGTTCAGTCATGATCTGGTGTTTCAGTCCTCTTCTGTGTACTATCGATCAGCATTTGCATTGCTCTCAATCCCCCTAAGGCATTTGAAGACAAAAAAAAGTAGCATATGTATCTGTGCCCTAAAGCAGAGGCAATTCAGGCAGAGAGAGGCTGAAGGGAGAAATCAGATAAAATGAGAGGAGAGACTTGACTTTTTTCCTAGGTTAGGTCCGGATGGCTGAGGGGAGACTAAAAATCTAGCTTCTTGGGTACAAAATATTTTGCAAAACTACTCTCCTCAGAATGTTCAGATTCATAATTTTGTTTCTGTTCTTTCTGCTCCATTTTCTTCTCAGAGTTACAAAATCTGAATTAAAGAGGGGCCTTAGTTATAAATTGACATACCAGAGACAACTGAAGTTATATCTGTGACTACATTGCACCTTCCTTCAGGGCTTTTTGTCAGAAGGCTGTCTGGTCTTTATCATGCATCTTGCTACCTGTAGTTACATGTTTAGCTGAAATAGTACTGTAGTATTGGAGCATGCCACTCTTTTAATGTATTTGCTTGTCATCCCTGAGGTAAGAAAACAGCCTGCTATTCATTTTGCAGTAATTTAAGCACTGGTAGGCTATCAGCTACAACCACAAAGCTAATGGCCTTTTAATTACTGGTGATTCTGTTGAGAGTTTGAAGCAGGAATTAAGACCTTAATGCAAAATTTTGGACAAACAGAACAGAAAACATGACTATTGTGACCCAGCTGGTACTATTGCTCTAATAGTTGAATATTTCTATATTTCTCCATTTCCAGCATGGTTGTAATTCAGCCAATGTCACAGTGCTTTTATGCATAAACCGTAATATACAAAACCAATCATGGTATCAGTCATTGTAACTGTGGTCACAGAGAGTCCTGCACCATACATGCGTTGCTGTTATGGTCACAGTGTTATCTTTGACTGGAGAAGTTAAGCAAATCATTTAAATAATAAAGTAGTGTGATGATCTTCTGGTCCGGAGGCTTTACAATTATTTCAGCTTATACATTCTGAAAAGTACAATTTAAAGTATTCTGAGAACCTGCAATGAGTAACTTGAAATGCTTGAGAATTTCGTATGTATTGTCTGGGCATTGTGATCAGGCAGTGAGGGAAGAACTGACCTGCCCTGCTCAGGATTATCAGTCAGTGACTCACTATGTTAGTTGACTGTCCTGGTTCCAACTAGGACAGGGTTAATTTTTGTAGTAACTAGGAGGGGATATTTTTACTGTACTTATGTAGCTATATGTCAGTTTATAACCTGTTGACAGCAATAGCTGCAAATTAATTGAGAGATATTGCTTTGAGACTTGAACTTTGTGTCATTCAAAACCTTTCTTGACCATTTGAAAAAGATTTTGATTTCTTTGATATCAGTTTGAATTCTCTTTTATTGTAATAATTGGAAATAGATATAGCAAGTTCTGAAGTTGCATTCCTGAGTTACCTGAAGCATATATATAGCATCTCTTAATTAGTTATCTGTTATAAAGAAATTACTCTGTGTGTTTGTTCATTTCAGTATATGCCAGTCAGTTTTACTATCCTTCTATTAAAGACATTTGTCCTAGAAACAGTTGTTGTTCTGTGAGGGTAATGTTTTTTGAGATCTATGATGATTTCATACTGTCTGTGTAATCACTTGTCTCCTTGATAATTCAGCTATAGTGTTAGAGAATGCAGAAAACAATAGACACTGAACTGGTCTTTTTGCTAGTATGTATCTTGAAGCCCATGATTCTCTTTACCTTATAAATTTAAAATTCTCTGTTACTGATAAGATTATGTTAGTTGTTTTCATTTCTTTTGCTTGACTTTATGTTCTTAATGGAGTATTAATTCATCTTGTGTGCAAAAAAGAAATTGTTTCTATTTAGAAGTATTTCAGAATTACTAAGTCAGACTCCAGGGGCAAATTTTCAGACTATAGACATTAATACACGGAATGTAATTGCTAATAGATAATGAGTTTAAAATTTTTATTAATATGCAAAAAAGTAGTCTCAGCTGGTTTGTGCAGTGGAGTTATTTGCAAGCTTTAATGAAATTCTGAATTTTTCTAGAGTTGGGAAGAAAGCTTTGAATCTGAATTCCAGTTCTCTTTTTTGGAACTTAAATGTTGCTTCATCAGTTACTTCGTTCTTAATTTAGACTGATGACCCTCTTCAGAAGTCAATGGGAGTTTTGTGCAGTTTGCTATAAAGTATTGCTACTCGAAAAGTGTGGCAACCCTGTACATGTTAAAGGATTTTGTTGTTTGAGCTCTACAAAAGACTCACCAAGAAACTGATGTAGTTCTATAGAAATGTGGGAAAAATCTACCAGAAATCCTGCAAAACACCACAGGGTTCCACAAATATAGCATTTTTCATCTGACTGCACTCTGGACAACTGCCCTCCCTCTATGACAGCAATAGACCTAAATAGGACCATCGGTCTCACAGCCTCTATCAGAGTTTTCTCTCTTGCATATTCAGACACGATTGGATGGATTCTTTGTGCAGTGCACAGAAATAGAGAAATGTTTTATCTGCAGCTTTTGTTGCTGGGTCAGATGCAATTATTCGTCACCATGATTATATTTATCTTACCTGAAAGCATCTGGAAGTCTAAATTTCTGCTCATAAGAGGAAAATTGGTCTGTTCTCGTTGAGTGGGCTATTGAAAGTAGTCTTTCAAAAAGACTTTGTGTATGTCACCTTATTATTTAAAACCTCTCTGATATTACACTGGGTTTCTAGATATCATAGAATGGCCTAGATTGGAAGGAGTCTTCAAGATCATCTAGTTCCAATCCTCCTGCTGTGGGCAGGGGTGCCACCAAATCTGGTTGCTCAGGGCCCCGTCCAGCCTCTTTTAGCAGTATACCTGCTGTTCCTAAAGAGGAAGAGTTGTATGTATCACTGTCATAACCTCTCTGTTCATGATCTTTCAGGCACTGAGGAAAATTTCCAAAACAAATTTTTATCATCATAATTTCCTATGCCAAGCGTGGATCAATACCAACCCTTCTAACAACTCCGTTCTACTTCTCCTTTGAATTGTGTGCTGGGCCCTGGATCCTGCAAGGTTTTCCTGTGCTGTGGCACTATATTTTAGGACTATATCAGATTTTTTGTATTTCATAGCACTAGGAAAATATTATTTACACATAGAATCTAAAGTTTTGTTTTGGAAGGGCAAAACTACATGTCTCTTGCAATCTGTCTCTAGCAGGCTATTGTTAGAAAATACAAGGTTTGTTGTTTGTCATGGAGTAATAAGCTTCTGCTTGTCTTTGTAGACCCAAGTATTTCATCTTACCAGGTAAATAACAAAGGAGAAGAGATGAAGAAAAGAAAAACAAACTGGGGTCCTAGAAAATTCATTTTCTTTCTTTTTTCCTCCCATGCAACTACTTCTGCAGAAAAAAAAAAAAAAATTGACAGACAGGGTGTGCCAGCTAATGTCATCAAGCATTGAATGGGAAGAAGAATATTAAAAAGCAGAAAATTAGAGCTGTGCTTGCCTGTTTGACTCCCCAAAAGAATTGAAATTGTCAGCATTTGGGACTCCTTGTCAGAGGCTGAGAGCCTCACCTGTCTGTGGTGCTCTGCAAATCTGTTCTGGTGACCATCATCCCTCAGAAATGTGTGCCTGAGAGCAATTAGAATTTTACCAAAGAATACTGAAAAAAAAAATTAAGTGCATGTATGTCATGTAGTTACTGAATTCTTTAAAGATAAAACAAAGGCCACCACAGAAGCAAATTAAAACCCCTGGGAGCTGACATGGTTATTGAAAGAGCTGCCCTGCCATAGAAACCTGCTTTCCTATTGTCATTCATTTTGGTCTCTGAAAAGGAATTTATGATCAAAGTTTTGTTTGAGCACAATGTAATGGCGCAGTTAAACACTTAGATTAGATTTTGGCAAAGTTAGACAGGGATTTAGTTTTTGTTTGTTTGTTTGTTTTTGTTACTCATCTTCTAGTGAGAAATGTGTTTTGCCTGTAAAATGTTTGGACCTTGAAAAAAAAAATCTGTTTACGATATATTTTGTGAATTGTATTAGATCTGTGTTTCTTGTTTTATATCTGCTATTATTGTTTCATGATAAAGTCCAAACTAGGGCACCTTTTGTGGATGTTGTAAATGAAAATACATAAATTAAATAAAACCTGTGTATATTTAAATTTTTGTTTATAATATGCTTCTATGTACAAAGTTTCCACCTTGATGACTCTAGCAAATGCCCATTGTCCACTTTTTTTAGTTGCTGTTGGCAGAAAGAGGTTACATTTTTAACTAATAGAATACCATAATATAAATCTTTTTGAGCATACAAGGTAGTGACCTGTTCTTTCATTGGATAAAATGAAACATACAGTTTGCTTTGATCCAGGGGGGACTTTTTAGGGAGAGAAATTAAGATGAGAATTAGCCATAGTAGGAGAAGTCATTACAATTATTGAAATGTATGAAATATAGGTTCATTTCTTGTCTTTGCTGTTGACTTGCAGCGCAAGACTGCAGTTGACTTTGGAAGTAGGTTATTGCTCTTCTCCATCTTATGTCCATATAGAAAAATCTTATAAATGCTCTAGGATAATAATGGCAGTATGTAGTTTTGAATAACCTAGAGACTGAAGTACAGGTGGAAGAAACAATTTCTGTGAAAGAAGAACAAAACTCCAGAAGATTTTGATGGTGAAATGAGTTATTTAAACTGATAATAGGTAATTTAAAACAAGGATCAAGAAAAATCTGAATGTACACAGTTCCCTTAACACCTCAATGTACAGTCATGTTGGTATATGCTAAAATTTTAGAAGTAGCTTTAGAAATACTGCCTCATTGTGTGATCACAACAACAAGCGCGGTCAGCCAATTTGAGTCTTTTGTCTTGAATGCCCATGGGAAGTAGGAATATTAATTTAGTCCTATATATGAGGTTTTAAAAAAAAAATGTGTTAGAAATTAAATAATGGGTTTAGAAATCTGGTTTTGGAGTGTGTTGAAAGAAAGAAATCACGATAGAGGTTCCCCCTCTGCTGGTAGAGAGTTCAACATTCAAGATATTTCATTATGTGTAAACACAGATAAATTTTATTGAATTTGAACATATTTATGCCATGAAAGAGCCAGTGTTACACAGTATACACTATTGTCAACCTACTAAAAGCATTTTAAAGTGAAATAGAGTACAATTGAAGTTACCAAGTTCCATGTCCGTTTATTGTAGCTGGCACATAAGTAATTCATGTCAAGTACCCAATAAAGAGTCTAAACTCTGTTGTCAATTTGTGTTATACCTAACTTGTCACGTTGTGCAGGTTGGTTTTTACCCATTTAAGTGGTGTTCAAGATTTTTATCCTAGTAAGCAACCCTTTGCACTTACCCTTTTTAAGGTTTTCAATTCAATTTAATTAATGATCTGCTTAAAATGTTTCCCTATGCGTGCTTGTCAGGAGAAATTCTCAATTCCTTCTGTGGTGGGAAGTGCTTATGCCAAATTTTGCATATTTACTTTGAGTACTTGTGAAGAAGAGTGAAATTTTAGAGGTACTGCAGCCAAGAGAAGTAGATTATTTATGGTGAGCAACAGGTACTTGATCCACTTAAAAGTAAACTAGCAGGAAAGGACAAATGAACAGACAAACAAAAATCCATCTTCAGTAAAACTCTCAAAGACCTGTGTGAATTCAAGCTGCCTAGTGTTTGTTGTTTACCTGTGTGTGTGTGAAATAAAATGTAAATGGTTACTACTTTTACAGAACACATGCCAAAGTGTTAGGTTCTGAAATATATTCCAAAATTGTTATATTTTGGTATGACAAATATTAACATAAATTTTAATAAGTATTTTGAATAAATATCATTATCTATCTCAAGTAATTTTAACTTCTTGTGAATATAATTAAGGCTCTATTACAAATGTAAATAGAAGCTTTTCTATAGTTCAGATACTCATATTCATATAGTAATATGAATATGTAAGTTAAATTTACCTATGCAGGCATAAGGTTGTCTCTCCATACATCTATCCAGTCTAAATGAGAGAGAATGAGGTTTTATTTCCCTCAGAGATATAAATCATAAGAGGACTGTGTATTAGTCTAATAGGATCATTGAGCTAAAGATGAATGGAATTTCTTATAATAAAGAAACAGCATCATCAGGTTGAGGGGTTTTCACTTTCTCTTAAGGAATGGCAATCTTGAAACTCTTAAAACATGTTTTTATAGCTTTTTTCTACATTAAAAAAGATAGACAGTGGTAATAATTCTTTCCCTTCTCCCCTTGTTTATTATGAGCTGAATGATTTTAATGCATAAGAAAAAGTAGGCTTTTTGCCACAAAATCTGGTTTTAATTTTCGTATTTTTAAAATACTTCTGGATGTGTAAAGGCCTTGTTGGTCATTCCTTCTGTTCTTTTGAGAAAAATTGCTCTGGCTGTTTGATTTTTTTTTTTTTTTAAATAATATACAACTGTTGGTTTCTATGGCAATATTAATCCATATCTATTGTAACTTTTCTGTTTTGGTTACTTGTATTCGATTTAAATTAAGAACAAGCAGGTCTTCTCAACCTTCAGTTTTATGCTTGCCTTTCAAGACAGTGTAAGTTCTCTTTAACACTGAATCTGTTACTTAGTTTTGACCAATATAGTTAAATACCAGTTGCCATATTTTCTGATTAAACTATCACTGAACATAATCAGTTACTGTTACAAATGAAAATGTAACTGCAACTTTTCTGATACTTTTGTATCCTTTCATTTTCTTTAAACTTACCAAATTGTTTTAACCATTTCCAGCTAAGTTTTGAGGCTGGTTATTCAGAACTTGATTATATACCTATCTTATATATTAGATATTAGTATAAAAAGTTACCTGGAAAATTTGGCTACTCCTATATGCCTGGAGATTTCAAAATTTTCCCTGTTTATACAGACTTTGGCAATTTAAACAATGTATTTTGTCACCTGTTTAGCCATTTCATGAAGAGCTGGAACTTTTATGAAGAAATAGAAAATATGACTTTGAATCCTTGATGTCTTTTAAATAAATGCACATATTGATAGTGACAGATTGCTAAATTTGGCATTAGACACTTAGCTGTGTTTCTTGCCAAAAGTAATCCAGATGTGCATAATTTATCTGCCTGCCATATGTGCACTGACTTGTCTTTCTATAATCAATTGTTAAACAGTTAAATGTTCTTTATCAACTACCTTTTTGAATAATGCTAATAACTCCTTTAAGGAGTTAAGAAACAACAAAACCATAACAACAGCTTTCTTAAACTGAAGAAGGTAACTTCAGTTTTTTGATTGTTCAAAAAGCATGCGTTTTTCAGAAAATAACTGCTGGTAAAGACCATTTTAGGTGGTGTTATACAACTAAGGTGGATTTGTATTTTACGTAATCTCATTATGATGGGACAGATCTTTGTTGTGACTGTGTAAAGAAAGTTGCTATGGTATAATAACATTAATTAATAAGGATTTTTTTTGTATGAGGTGCTTGTTGAAAGGAGAAAATGAACTTAACTTGACAAGCAGTAACCAAACATGTCCTGGCATTAAGTTCACAAAGATTTGTAGGAGGACATATGTGTCTATGGAATATTTCATCATACCGTCAAAAGAAGCAACTCCCATTTTATGGCAGGTTTTTCAATGTGTGTTTGTTCTTTGACTGCCCTCAGAAAGTTATTGATAGTAGTATTACATGACCTGAATGGAAAAATTCCTATGTAAAAAGAGTTTCTGCCCAATGAGTTTCCTGCCCCAGAATTTTGTTTACAAAGGAAGCACTGATCCATATACCCTTTGTTTCATATAAGCTTATCCTTTCACCTCATTGACATAATGTTATCAGAATATTAACATGGATAATCTCACATTCATCAATCTCTGAGTCAGATCCCAATGTTCACCTTGGAGGTATACAGGAAGATGTATGGTGGTCATGTAGAGCAAAATGCTCACAGTGTCTCATGGTTCTGAGTTTACCCTGAGGAGAAAGGTGTTTGGAGCTGTCTGATGTTCCTGTGCATACAGGTAAGTATTTATCCCTACAGTTATATAGATATCTATCTGTTGTACATAGGCCTGTCTTTGTAGCAATCTGCTTTGGTTTTTGAACTCCCCCCCAGCAGTTGCATAACTTGTGGCATGATTAGCTGCTCTTCTTCATCATCCTGGGAGGTCTCAGTCATGACCTTTCCAACTGCTGATCTATGTCATTAAGATGAGAATAGGTGTAAAGGAGCTGTAGAGAGCGCCATCTGTGTGATGCTTGTCACATAAGGTCATCCACATTTGAGCAACTCATCTTGGTTTGTATAAGGAAAGAAGTAGAATGCTTACATAATGCCCTGAAATTGGGTTACCGTGCTAGACACATAGACACTCCCTAGTTTGTAAAAGCATGCTCCTTGTTTGTAAACTTTACCTGTCTGACCAATGCGCATGGGTTAAATTTACATACTAATTCAGTGTTTTGAGATGTTACACTGCTGAAGTTCTCAAGTGTGCTTAGGTTTTGTCCTTTGTTGTAATCTGTACCAAAATGATGTGAAATTCACACATGCACACACGCACTCATTTAAAAAATAAACAACCGAAACCCCCACATATCACCAAAAATTGTAATTGTAATTGTAACTTTTGATATTCCTTCAGGCAGCGTAATTCAGGGATAAATTCACTCCTTTATTAATCTGCATCCTGTGTAGTACTTTACTTCAGTTTTATAATTATTTACTAAATTATACTCTTTGTTATTTGATCGCTTCAGTTTCAAGAGATCAACATCTTTTAAAAAATTCCATGTGAGAAAGTATGTGTTTTCTTTTTAGAAAATGCTAATGTGAATCTTAAAATATATATGAAATACTGTGATACTTTCTATTGTTCATATCTTAGCTAGTTTTATAAACCTCTGAGAAGCCTTTGGCCTCCACAAGCCACAGACATATGTTTTTTATGAAAAAACCTTTTGTATTCTGCTTAGTTATATCCTGAATACGCTAGAGTTGTCACTGTTTGCCAAAGAATTATGCTTCAGAATCTTAATTTTTAATTT
Organism: Pachyramphus minor; assembly: GCA_013397135.1. Lineage (NCBI taxonomy): Eukaryota > Metazoa > Chordata > Aves > Passeriformes > Tyrannidae > Pachyramphus > Pachyramphus minor. The sequence goes on from VYXB01003701.1 coordinate 46,446, forward strand.
TCTTTCTTAAACTGTCTCTGTTTCAATTCTGTAAGCCAGAGATTCTTCTTTAAAAAACACAGTTTAATAAATATTACTACATTATTATATTGCATGACCATCTGAGAATTAATAATTGTGGCATTTTGAAATTCTCATCACTGATAATTTAGTCAGTATCAGTGACATCCTGGCTATCTCTAATATGATAGTTTTGTCATTCCTGACATTTTTGGGGCTGGGGATGAAAAAGGAGAGCCTAGAGGAGAGGAAAGATCATTCAAAATTAACTGGATGTGTGTGTGTGTGTTTACATACATCCTCTAGTGCTGGAGTGAATATCGACTGAAATACTGTGTATCTGTGCACTGCATTTTTGCAGCCCAGCAGCATTTAGTCATTTTAGTTTGTCTTCAGTTACATTTACAAAAAGACTAATTATTATACTAGAAAAGTGAGTTTGGCCCATGAAGAGCTAGCCTGACAACTGAACTCTCTCGGTGCATTTCCATCTTTATGTCTTGCTAAAGTAGGCAAGACCCTGGATAGACTGTAGTTTGAAAGGTTAGTTGAAAAGATTAAGGGTGACTTGTAAATGGAAAATGGCAACTTTGTGCTTTTGGATTCTAAACACATCTGGTCTAGTGTTCCTCTTGTTGAATGGTAGGTCTGCCAAGACTTGTTGCAGACTTTGTAGAGCAGTAATAATAAACCTGTTCAGAGATTTAAAAGAAACTTGGCATGCCATATGACAGGTTCTCGACTAGTTCGTCAGGAGCCAAGTGTACTGTAATAAACCCTTTTAAAATTGTTGGCTTACACGAAAACTAGAGATTTACTCCTTCTTTCCCCCCCCCCTTCTCTGAAGTACAAAAGGCAGATGAATTTATTAAAATGTTTCTTTAGTGTATGTTATTGAGCTGTGAAAGAGACCAATAGATAAACATTATTGTAAGTTTGCAGATGCACTCTCATTTGTGCCTGTAGGCAAAATAAATTTATGTACTTATGTTAGAGGAGCTTTAATCAGATAATCTGTTATTGCAAGTAGTTTAGATCATGAGGTGAGTAGTTTTTAAACAGACCTTTACAATGTGTGTGGACTTTGCTGGTCCTGTTCTTCATCATGAGAAACATAAGACACAGTCAAGTGCAGAGGACATAAGCAGTATACTTTTCTCTCTTACCTTCAACACAGTGTATGTAACAGACATATACAATATTTCTACAGGAATATACAGCCCCCAAAATATTGCTTATTATATTAGAGAGAAAACAACAGATCCACATGTTTGGATAATGACATTTTTCTAAAGAAGTAAGAAGGGGGCAAGGGGATTGAAATATATACATATAACATTACATAAGAAATTTTGACCTTGTATACCTGAAAGTATATGTCCAGCATGAGTTTTCCTGTGCTGAAAAGATATGTGCTTGTATAAAGAATGGGTTTTCTTACTGTGGTCTACAAGTTTGTGCTGGTCTTCATTTCTGGTCTTTTTGCTAGTCTTTCAAATCTACACTTTGAATGAGAAAATCTGTGGTTAAGTATATGGAGACCTTAATCACCTTTGACACTGACATCTTCTACTGCTATTTGGCAAAGGTTAAGCATTTCTAATAGCATCTTCATCTTGTTTAAGATGTGGCAAGATGTGAATGGCACACAGATGCTTTAAGTGGTTGGACACAAATGTATCATATGCTCATGTTTCTTTCTTGCATTTAACCAGTTGCAGTGCAGAAATGTATGGTTGAGCCAAAAACTTTTCAGGCAGAGTCACTTCACTCTAGCTGATTCATCTTGTTTTTAGTCCTCTTTCCTCCCTGTGTGATGGAGAAGTCACTAAGGAAGAGATAGCTAAGCAGGAATCAGGGAAACTCCAGAACTTACTTATCTCTGAGAATCAGTCTTTTTTTTAATTGTGGTTTGTTTTTTTGTTTTTTATTTGCAATTCATTTGTTTATAGCATAGAGTATTTTCACATCCTAGTGCTTTCAACAAAGCAGTATCCCCTTGATGGTGCCAAGAAAGATTTTGTTGTTGTTGTTGCTGGTTTTGTTTGTTTTGGGGAATTTTGGTGTTGGAAGGTTAATTCTAGGGGAGATTGTTTGTTTTCAAATTTTTAAAGCCACTCAAAACTCATCTAGTGATAGAACAGATCACATTGTTGTGCCAGTAATGACTGTTTAACATTGTAGCATCCTGAAGGAAGCTACTTTCCAGCTTAATATAAAGGGGGAATAAGACAGCTAGGAAAGGGGAGAGGAACTTGAGAAGTACAGGAGATTTGAGAGGATTAAGAGAAAGCTTGAGAACTGATCACCTAATCTGCTCCTCTCAGATAAAATAAAAGGGAAAACAGGAGTACTCCCAGCAGGAGTACTAATCTATAGCAATTGCAATTAAGCAAAAAAACTATTCATGTGTCTGTCTCCTTTCAGAGATTTCTAATGGTTTGGCAATCTATAGTGATTATTACTTTTTAATACAGAAAAAAAAATCCACTGTCCTTTTCCCTTTGCCTAGAAAAAATGCTGTCAAAATATTCAGGAATATCAAATATATCAAAATACTCAGAAAAAGAAATACAAGTTAACAGACCTCTTATTCTTCCATTTCTTTATCCCCAAAACCTCCAAAGTCTTCCTTCTCTCAGTAAGCTTCATTTGGGCAAATTGCACAAGATTTTGCACTCATGCAGCAGTGACAGACATGAATGGTGGAAGCTGAATTACAAGGTTGACTTGTGAATGTAATCTGATTCATTCAAGAAGTTTTTAGAATAAGATTAATTACATCTCTCAGTATGAATTTCCCCTGAATTTTAATAGTATTTACTTCTCTTTAAATCATGTATAACGGAAATCTGCTTTTGTAAGAAAGGTTCTTTTGAACATTTTTAAGGATTTTGGAAATGAAACAAAATTTCTTAAGAAATTTAGAAAATAATGTGGAAAAAAGTTTTCTGAAGGGATCAGTCAATTGCATTTGGTGAAGTTGTGAAGCTGCTTGGCTCCTCTTCTCATCTCTGCCCAACTCAGACCAGGAGAAGAGAAGCAGTATCCTGCGGCGTTTGAGAAAGCATCTCTGCCTAGGTTCCCTAGCAAGGATAAGGATGGAATACAGAACTGAACTGAGACAGGGATCAAAGTCCAGAGTAAGCGTTCCAAGAAACTGTAGTTTAATTGGTGTGTTATCTGTGATTTCTTTCACAGAGCAGCTGAACTGGGGGGGAAAAATTGATAATCATGAAGACCCAACTTTTATCGTACAATGATAGAACATCCTGAGTTGGAAGGGGCTCACAATGGTCATTGAAGCCCAGCTCCTGACTCTGCTCAGGACAGTCCCAGGAATCACACCATATGCCTGAGAGTGTTGTCCAGATGCTTCTTGAACTCTGGAGGGCTTTTTGCTTTTAAAATAGTTTGTCTTTTGGCTCTCTTCTAGAAAGAATTCAGAGAGAGGATGATTAGATATTGGAATGGGCTGCCGAAGCAGGTGGTGGACTCATCCTGCCTGAAGGTGTTTAAGGAAAGACTGGATGAATCACTTAGTGCCATGGTCTAGTTGATGTGGTGTTTGGTCATAGGTTGGACTTGATGATCTCAGAGGTCTTTTCCAACTTAGCTGACATTGTGATTCTGACTTTCATTTGGTGTTATATGTATGATGGTAAATGGACAGGAACCAGGATTTTTATGATGGTGGTTTTGACCCTGTTGTTCTTTCCCTACCTTCTTTTCTCCCTAAGCCTTTTTATCATACTCTAATCTCACAGGTTTTTTGCTAGATTTTCTATATTTGCACAAAGAGAATTTTGTGCTCAGGTGTGGTGAATATCAACACCAAAGTAGTTCTGCTTTCTCAAGGAGAAGTTCCACTTGGGTTCTTGGCTGGTTTTTTTTCTTGCTGTCTCCTTTTTTGAGAACCTGCTACAGTACTGCTGCTTTGGCTGATTTTGTGGAGATGCAGCATGTCAAGGTGGAGAGTGGGCAGGTATCTCTGAGGTTCAGAGAGCAGGCTTGTTGGACTTTAAACACACGCACTTGTAGAATATGTTTTACAGATTCTTCAAATTTCTGTAGAACTTTGCAAACCTAATGCTTTATTATCAGTGTTGTAAAAAGCAAGTGTTTGTAATTGGCACTTAGTCCAGCTGTAAAAATGTGAAAAGTGATATGTAAAAGTTGTTTATGAAGAAAACTGTACTGAAAGTTACTAGATTTTACCAAGAGTTTTTAGTAATCTGGTTTTATAGCCAATGCCTGACATCACAGTTACTTCCATTAAATTGGATAAAATATACTTAAAGCTAATTCTGGTGTTTATTAAAACAGAAAGTGCATGACAAAGCAATGTAGCTGTTTGTTACCCAGGAGACTGGCAAAGCCCTGGAAAGAGAAGCATTTTGGCTGTCCTTTCTGCCATACCATGGTGGTCTTTAGCGAGCCTGGTCTTGTTTGGGATATGATTTCTTAGGTTCTTGGTTTTTCTGTAGATATGAAAAAAAGACGGGGCTCAAGTGCATGCATGACCAAGCCAAACAGGTAACCCAAATACAAATATTTAAGAAATAGCCCCTAGCCCAGAGTCTTTTGTGCAAGGAGTGTTTCAAGATTTAATTTTTCTGGGGAAAAAAAAAAACTTGACCAGGTTTAGGGGCAATTAATAAGATATTTTGATAATTTAGGTTTTTAAAATCCTTTTAGGCTGCAGGGTCAAAAAGCTTTATTTTCTTGTATTTAGAGTAAAAAACAAAAACAAAACAAAGACAAACTATCTCCCCTATTTTAAAGATGTTCTTGATATTCTCAACCTCAATAACTTTTCTTTAAAAATATGTTTACCTCTAATTTGTCAGTTTCTCTCAAGTAAGATATTTTTAATCTTGTTTCTTAGGACAGAAGTCTTCATTGAGCTGGCCGCTTATTTGAGCTTACTTCTAAGAAAAGGAGAGACAGAGTGTAGTCATGATCTGTTAGTTCTGGATTAGTAAGAAGACACGTGTGATCCAGCCTTGGGACAAGACTTGGTTAGTAAGGCAAAAATGAAATGCTTGCATATGAATGTTTCCCAAATGTCTTGGAGTAATAAACCTACAACCACAGTCAGGTCAAGAGAGCAAACTACTTTTAAAGATGTAGTTTCATCAATTGTCCAAGTGGGAACAGGGATTGTGATTACCTGTAGGAGAGGAGGAATGCATTTGGTCATCCTGGCAGGCTTCACACAGTCATCAGCCCTGCCTTTGTTGTGAAGCTGGTGGGTAGTTTAGAGCTCAGTAAGATGTATGTATATTTTGTCTTACTCCTTTCACAAGCCATCCATGTGCAATTATTGTGACTGGAAGCATCTCACCTCATGTAGCCCTTCATTTGCTTTGCCTAGATCTCTTTGATCCCTTACTCAATCTTGAATCATCATCAATATTGCTTCATGTACAATTTTAATAAAAAGAATACATAAATTAATGCAATATTAATGTTTATCATTATTATTATGTATGCATGTATATTAATGTCAGCAGAAAAATATTTTTAGCTTATTGTTATCTATTCATTAAAAACATAGACAAGTGATTTGCACGTGCGTATCATATTGCAAAATAGCCCTGTAAACTCTGTCTCATTGGTTAAAGCAGTGATTTTGCAGCACCTGAAGGTTTTCCTGGTGTTTGAGAATTTTAGTGGGCCCCACTTACAAGAGAACTTGATATGGCATTTAAAATGTAGAATATGAATTAGCTTAATATCTATATGATGTAAAGTTAAGAAAATAAAAAGCACTCTGAAGTCTCCTGCAGCAACCAGCATTCAGCGTCCCACCAAAAAAAAAAATTATCAAGAGAGATATAAGCTCAAAGAAGATATAATGTGTAAAATCATCCAAAGATGAAAAACATGTCTACACAGTATTTTCCAGGCAGCTGCAGAAAACTGTGACTATGAGTAGACCAGGAGTCATGTAGTCATGTTATTATGGCACTGAGCTCAGGATGCCCTGGCACACAGCACATCACTTCGGTCCGTCACTCCGGTCTGAAGTCATAACTTAGCTGTACGTGGTTAAAGCTCAGGCAAAGGAAGCATAGGTCAGCCTTCAAGATAAATTTTGGAGATACCTAAATAATGGTCATTGTAACGTACTAGCACAAAATACGTGTTATAATTTAGAACTATATTTCTGTGCATGTTCTAATGGAGAAAAATGAAGATCCATAAATTGAGGCGTGTTGTGGCTTGACTGAAAATTGGAGCCACTGTATTAATTGATGTCGTTAGTTTTATGCATATTATGTGTACTTTTTCTACCACTGGTCACTGAGCCAGTAGTAGAGCTATAATTAATAGAGAACAGAAGGTTAGACTGTATTCAAAGAAACAAATGTTAATGAAGTACAGGACTGGCAGAAGAGTGGCTATGCTGCCTCAGCACTCACCGTGCGGTCACTTGTGAAGGGAAACTTCCAAAGGGCTTGGTGCTGTGCTTGCTGTTGCTGTACAGCCTAGATTCAGGGCAAAAGGTGCATTTCACAAAGAGATTGAAGGGTCGTGTGAAAAAGTTAATTTTGTTATTTAATTCTCTTAAATGTGTTCTGAAGTTAAAAAGTAGCTGTGCAGGAAGATTGATCCTTGATTTTGGAATGTTAAAAGGATGCTGATATGGTGGAGGTGTTTTCTTACTATTTTTCTTGTTGCTTTTTGGAAGTTCTTGTTACAGTTAGAATTCCTATTTATTCCTATTTATAAAGACTTCTAATGTTACTGAGCTTGGGCTAGGTAGCAGCCTTGACAATTTGCACAGAGGCATCTAAAATCTGGAAATGCATGTTTGGGGAAGAAAACAAACATTGTGTTACATTAATTGATCTAATTTGTTGTTGTGCAGCACTACTGCAAACATAGGAGCCTTGTGATGTGATGTCCAGCCTGCAAATAGGTGATTGACTCTGATCTCTGTTAATTAGTGCAATTAAATCTCATAATGAAGCTTTGAAGAGGTCATCTGAAGTAGACGAAAGCTGAGGGTTTAGTCAGTGTCAGAGCCTTGATGTTAATTATTGAGTCCTGTGACCCAGCAAAAGGAAGACTCACTGATAATCTGGTCTGAATATAGGAATTGCTGTTGTAGTATTTTAAAATTTGTGTGGATTGTATCACCACCTCTGTTTCACTATTGCTGTACTTCATCACATAATGTAAAATAATTAGACAGAAACCTGAAGGACTCTGGTTTTATGCTTAAGATACAGTTTAAATCCTGAAATTAGCTATTCTAATATAAAGAAAACTAAAATCTTAGAATAGTGTATCTATTAAAATAGCACTTTTCGAACATGGAAAATAATATTCTGTTACTGAATAAACTCTTGACTTTTTTTTCCCCCTACCTGAAATTTGAGATTAATCTCTAAAAATGTCACACAGTAGACTGATCATATTTCCACTTTATCAGCCTAACCTCCTAGGTGTACAAAGTTAGCTTTATAACATAAAGTTTCAGCTACTTGTTATTTTTTACACTGTATAGTTTGATCATTCTATAATAATGCATGTTCTGAGTTTTATAAATGAATTACATAATAGAAAATCACTAGAAACTGCAAGTGTCAGATTGCAGTGATTGGAAAGACTGAAATGAAAAAAAAAGAAAACAAACCAACGCAGTCCTAGTGAGGCCACACCTGGACTGCTCTATTCAGTTCTGGACTCCTCAGTACTAGAGAGACATGGAGCTCCTGGATTTGGTCCAGCAGAGGGCTATAAAGATGATTAAGGGACTGGAATATTTCTCTTATGAGGAAAGGCTGAGGAAGCTGGGCCTGCTCAGCCTCGGGAAGAGATGAGTGAGAGGAGACCTCATCTAAGTCTGTGTCTGAAGGGAGGGTGCCAAGAAGATGGAGCCAGGCTTTTCTTGGTGGTGCCAAGCAATAGGACAAGAGGCAGTGTACACCAACTGAAACACAGGAAGTTTCATCTGAACATGAGGAAGAACTTCTTTACTATGTGGGTGACCACGCAATGGAAAAGGTTGCCCAGAGAGGTTGTGGAGTCTCCCTCTCTGGAGATGTTCAAGAGCTGTCTGGACACAATCCTATACCACGTGCTCTAGGCATTTGAGATGACCCACATGTCCCTTCTAACCTGACCTGTTCTCTGATTCTGTGAAAATGGGAACACTCTCCATCCTGAATAGACATTGTAATGGAAGATATTTATAGGCTTTAATGAATTTAAAGGGTTTAGATATTTCCCAGAAGTACAAACTAATAAGAATGACAAAGACTGAGTGTTATATGAACAGAAAAGATTATAAGTCATCTTTAGTGTAAACTCCTCATGTAGTGTTTGTTCTCTGTGACCTAGTAATTTGAAATGGAAATTTGTTATTAATCTAGTTGTACCTTCTTTATAGGGGCTTAACTGGTGCATGCTAGACAGCAAAAGATTAGGCTTACAGCTCTGAGGTTAATCACGTTTTGATAGTGTCTGTCTGATCAGGCTTGTTGCATTCTTTCACTAAAATAGGCTGACTTTGTTAAATTAGAGATGGCCACTTGAGATACTCCGATAGGTTCAGGGGTTTTTTTTCCAGGATTTTATATTCACTGCAGATGTCAAAGGAGTTGTTCCAGAATAGTTAGAGAGTAAGAGCAATTTTAGTGGACTCTGATTTTGGACAGCGTTTATTTTTAAAACTATTTAGGATAATGTCGTGATGTCATTTATGAAATTCCTTTGATGTGTGAAAATTATGTTTGAGCCCAAGTTCTCAACACATTAATAGACAGTGGGTTAAAGGACCCAATTGCTAACTGTGGAAATGGTCCTAATTTTCATGTTAATAAAAGATGTTTGCATATTTTGCTTGTCTGGGCATTGGAAATATGCCATAGTATCAGTGCTTTCTTCAAGAAATCTTGAATACATGAAAGTTGTTTTATTCATCGTACCCAGAAGGTATGGGTTGTATTTGCAAAATAACAAAAAAAAAAAAAAAAATCTTTTTTTGCAATATGTGAAAAAATATATTTTTTATTTTGATTAATATTAGGAGGCAGTGCTCATTAAGGTGGCTAGCAATAGAAAAACAATTCCATAAAACAATTGTAGTATTGGTAGTTAGAATGATTTTTGTACCTGTATAATTTCTAGCAATTATTACAGATAAGGGGCATTGTAGATTTTTAATTGTTAAAAAAAGCTAGAGGTTTTTGGCTGCCAAGCATACAAAATTTTCTAAAGAAAAATGAGTTTATAGAAGTTAATTAAGCTACTTTATGTAAAATAGATTGTAACCAATGACAAAATGGAGATCTTGCGAAATATGGTATAGAGATTCCTAATATAGTGGACAATCTTGTACAGTGCAGAGATGTGGAAACTCCTGCTTTAATCTGCTGTGTCATAAAATGTATTTTAATATAAATATTGTAGCCCTAAAGCATTTCACAGAATATGGCCCAAGTTACGTATCTGAACTCTATACAGAAGGACAGAGAAATGTGCCCAGCAGAACCGCAGTTTTGTAAAATGCATTCTTTGTGTGAGTCAGCCACAGCTCTGAGTGTTTCTGTCTGTCCCAGGATGAGAGATGCATCCTTCGCTGATGATTTGGCTTCATCAGATCTGAGAGCTTGCCATGTGAAGCTCATGATTATTTCCTAATTGTGTCTGGATGGTGATCAAGGCATCATTTGTCCCCATTTTGTTCCTGAGACCCATTTGCCAGGCTGAGGGTAGGATAGGACAATTCCCTCAAAGTAGCGCGTCCATGTAATCTGATATGGGAGAGTGAAGTAACCATGTTAAGTAAAATAACCATGTAGGTTATGAATACAGGGATAGGGTTGTTTCTTTGCCTCTGTGTGTTGTGTGTATGGAAGTTTTTAACCAGGCCTTCTCTTCTGAGGGAAAAATAGCTGCCTTCTCACTGTAGCGATGAAGTAGTATTTGTTTCCTCAGCTTTGAGATCCAGTTTTGACTGTTTCCATTTAATATGATGTTGAACTATTTCCGCTTTACCAGCTGAAGATGATTTGATGGGTTACAGTCCTTCTCTATAGCTGCAGACTCAATCTGGGGACATTTTGAATTTCCTTAGCTATGTCCAAAGTAAGTTTTACAGAAAAATATCCTGATTAACTTGATGCCAAAACCACTGACCTAATTCCTGGACACTGTTTGGTAGTCAGTGTTCCAAGGATCATTCCCAAAAGACAGTTTCTGTGAGGCCACTCTGTTTTGCAGACTAGGGGAGTTTACCACCCTAGAAACATGTAATTTTGTACCAGTTGGCCTCAGTTCCCTGCAAGATACTCATGGAAATGTTTAATTTACAGTTACACATGTTTCTGAAAGGTTTGTTGTAAATGAACCATACTGGCTAAAGAAATACTATGTGACACCCTGCCATGCTTGGTGACAATGAACAGTCACTATCAACTTTATTGGTTATGCGACAGACAGCTCCATGGGCGTGGGTGGAAATGCTTATGTGTGCTGATTTATAAAGGCAGGAGTACATATAGAGTGCTGTACTTCTAACCTGCACGACTCTTACGTGAATGCTGTTGTCCTCTCAGCTCTCTGTCTGCTAATACCTTGCAGATGCATGTAAAATCTATGTAGCTAATAATTTCATTTTTTTCCTCTTTTAGAAGTCGCAGTGCATTTTCATTTGCTCATTTTATTTCAAGTTTTTGCCCTTTGGTTCTCTAATTGTTATCAGAATTCATGCATCCCAATTCAGATGAGCATATTTCCAGGACCCCTTCATACAAGTATTAGCTTTTTAATTAAACTGTGAAAGATCTATTTCAAATATCTTGGACTTTAGGTATAAAAACTGTTTTTAAAACTCCTGAAGATAATTTATTTTTAAATATTGAACTTGTCACAAATCTAAACAGCTTCTAAATCTAAAAAAAGTGAATATGCATAGACATTTGCTTTCTTGTTTCTCATTTGTAGGAATGCAAGTAGCAGTAGGGCTTGAGCTCCTCTATTCTTCTGCATGGAAACTAGGGTTCTGTACTGCCTTGGCTGTGAAAGATACTGCTGGCTTGGACTCTAAACACTAAATAGAACTATTGTGAGTAAATTGGTCTTTCTGCAAGTTTTGTGTAAGCAAGAGTTAAGTCTTTGGTATAATATGCACCAGTTAGAAGTAAACAGGCTTTGATTTCGGTGTTAAACACTGCCTTAAGGCAAGAGAAATTACACTGCCATACAGAGGATATGTAGCTGTTGCTATTTTGGTGTTTGATTTCTTCATTGTCACATAGTTGAAAGCTCTCCAGGAGAGGAAGAAGTGTAAACTGACAAGTGAAGAAAATGACCAGCTTATGGAGGATATAGGAGTGAGGAATTGCATATATATTTAAGAGTCATTTGTGCTACTTGCAGCTTTTGTGTATTGTTCATTGTCAGAGAAAGCAGTGAGTCCTAAGGATAAAATGCTTCAAAAATTGGCAAGTATCAAAGACTTTAAAGAGTTAAATGCTCATGAAATGATTTAGTAATCAATTTATGAAGTTGGTTATCACCTCAATGATGGACGTGCACTTCACCATGTTAAAAATATGTATTTTAGTTGTAGGTATGGCTTTTAATACACAATAGTGGTTTCTCAAGTTTTGAAGAAAATTCCTGGAAGTATTGAAAGTTTGAAAAGAGCTCGTCTGTAACAGTTTATGAAAATACTTAGACATCACCGATGTCAATTTTGTGTTTCTTTAAAAGAGTCAGAGTTTTTTAGATCTGAGTTTATAAGCTGGACATAGGCAATTTATTAACAGGTCCTTTTAAATATAGTGCTGCTACTGCTAATGAATAGCAAATGCCTGAAGCCTTTAGAATGTATAAAAAAATACTGGTAGTAACTGCCAATAAATCTCACTAGGGAACTGAAACATATCTGACCTCCCCAAGAATGAAGTATGCAACAGTATTCAAGATCACCTTGCATATCTCTCCCAAATGAAAGCATTTCAGTACCAGGACAATTTGTCCTGCATTCTTGCGTACAAATTGACCCCATGTTAGAGAGGCTGCCGGGACAGATATGTGAGGAAAGAGTAGCAGCGCTTAGTAGCCTAGTGAGATACATGTAATCTAAGAAAAAAACCCTAACACCTCTCTATCAATTATTGAAGAATAAGAAGGAACAGAAGGGGTTGTTCTGATTTGTGTAGCGATTGAAATAGTACTGATGACATTAAAAAACGGGAAGAAACTTGTGTATGGAATATATACTGATTTTGTGTGATTTTTTTCTCAGATGATACTGAAGGCTGTCTGTAGGAGATATCGTATAAAGCACAAGACTTACAACCTTTAAATTCAGAGCACAACAAGTTCTAGAATCTTATTGTAAGATGTTGTCTTGGAAAGGTTAAGCAAAACGCTATACTCTTCAAGATACTTTGCTCTAGCTGCTTTGACATGTTTTTATTGTGTTTTCTTCAGCATTTCTCAAATACAGCTAAAAATTACTCCCAATAGTTCTGCAAGGAAAGTGAAAACTCTTCTGTCCAAGTTGGGGTGAAAAGCCAAGAAGCAAGTTAGAGTAAGGGGAACAAGTGGTGTCATGACGAGTTTAGGGACTTTCTTAAAGAAAAGCTGTTCAGGATCTTTGTTAGCTGCTGGCTGAAGCTTCCCATTTCCAGGTAGCTGTGGCAAAATCACATTGGAAACACTGCTGCTGCTTTCACTAAGAGCAATATAGGGAAATAAATAGATTACTGTAGTTTATTCCTTGCTTTTTATCTTACCAGAAAACCTGACTTATAACAATGATAATGTTTTCTTAAAAAGCAGATTTTGGGCTTTGAATTCTTCAGGCTGATAGATTTTAAAAAAAAACAAACCAGAATATTTTGTTGGCTTTAAGGGAACTGAACTGACCAAATTCATGTTGTGCCTCTGCCAAATACTTTTCAGTTGTAATTGTAATATCATATTAAACTACATCTTTTATGATGTAGTTTAATCACAGGGTGTGCATTTTGAAAACTTTGAAAATTATGAGAGGGAGAAAAACTTCATGGCAAGGGATGTTCTGAGTACATAGAATATATATCTAAATGTTTTTTATTTGAATTGACAAGTTAATCCCTGTACAATAATATATATATTTTATATTTTTTGAAGTATAGCTGTAAGGCCATCAGCATCAACTTGCAATGAAACAACTTACATCAGTCTGACTATAAGCTTTGTCAAGCACTGTCTTTCATAATCATTTAACACATTACAATTTTCAAGATGCTGGTGATGTATCTAGGCTAATTATTTTTCTTGATTTTCCATCATTATTCTGTCATTTAAATGAAGTCAGCATTTAATATTTAGCTAAGTGCTAAAAAATCCAGACTTCAAGCTTTAGCTTGAACCAAAGATTAATAAATACTTCTGTATCAAATTATATGTTTCTTACTACCTATTGTGGAAGTGTCACTGAGCTGCATTCGGTGTTCAAAAAAGAAAAGCAAAGAGAAGATGGCGGACAGGTTTTGTAATGGCTAAATAAACGAGGACATAGTGTTATGGTATATTTAGGTTGTGCCAAGCTCTATGGAATAGGTTGGATAGTCCACTGCCTTTCCAAAGCAAAAAAAAAACCTACAAGTTGTATGGATACTTGTTTTAATACCCTTGTTTCCTCACAAATACTGATACCTTCTTTTAAATGTACATAAGTTTGTTCCAGTAATTGTAATTGTCTTCTTTTAGGCAGGGCATCAGGAGAGTTGCTAAGAAAATATCTTAGTTATTGATCTTTTTTCCAACATATTTACTGTCTCAGGCTACTATTTAAGAAAGAAAAGCAATTCTAGTGTTGCTGTTAAAAACTTAATTTATACTATATAATAGTATGAAGTAACATTTGCAAAATTCTTCAGTTTATACAGAACCTGTTACAAAAATCTCAAGCCTTCCCACTCCTTGTTTTAGAAGCAATGTGAAAGTATCTTTTACTTGGCATAATTATGAGGGTGGAGTCCTTTTAAAATCATGATGAAGACATTCAGCTGTTGTTTTAGGAATTTAGTGATCAGTCTTCAGCATCCAGAAATGAAACAACCTATATAATGACTGGAATTATTTCTTTTGTGGCATTGAGGTGAGGTCTCAGTTCTCAATTCTGAATTTCTGTTATTAATATGTATTTGTATACATTATAAAAAAATGTGCAGTGCATTCGAAAAGTGTTTAGTGTAAAATGAAAAGTCTTACATGCTTTAGGAAAATTGTCAGTATAAAAAATACACCAAAAAATCCTTTGAATAAGAGCATGTTGATTTAAATAAATTCCAGAACAAATTGAACTAGAACACTACAAATTCACGACTCACTCTTTCTGAGAATGGAGCATTTCAGTTTGCAAGTGCATACAACTATTCTCCCAGAGAGCTCTTATATGAAAAGCTGGAGTTTATAGATTTCAGGGTCCTAAACTGGGGAGTGTATTTAATCATTAGTCTGTGGTTTATAGTGATCACACTAAAGTAGAATAATTGATGATATGACACAGTCACAGTATCTTGAGAAACTCTATAAAGTGTTTGCAAAACACACCAAATAACTGTATTTCTGGCCCATACTGCTTGGAAAGAGAATTTTGAGTGTGTCTAAAGATGCATCTTCACAACATATATATTGCTTCTGTGTGTTGTTAAAATACAAGTTCCTGAATAGTACTGAAGGATCTGCCATGGTTGATTATTTCGCTATTTTTCATTACTATTGAGAGGATTTCAAGTTTTTCCTGTTGTGTTGCCCTAAAGTGGTTTGGGGTTTTTTTATGTGTGCAGAACCAAATATGTGACATTCTTGCTGGGGCACCACACATTAGAACTCTGTCCTGCCCCACGCATGGTACAGTGGGAACAAGGCCTTTCTGGATATTTAGAAAAACAGTAAATTTTAAAGAAATATAATTGTGATGACATTTAGGATTTTAGCTCTTCTACAGAAATACCCAGCAGCAGTATTCTGGCATCATGCCTGTGGTTTCCAGAGGGAACTACCACTCTTCTCCATCACTTTCAGTTATTCTTATGGGAAAAATTACTGGAAGAACATGCAGCCCTCCTGGATCCTCTTTTTTTTTATCTTTTTCTGAAAGGAATACTAGATGACAGCTAGAATCTTTACAGCTAAGAGTTGTTTCTATTGTAAGATAACTGCAAAGTGAGAAGAAGGGGCAAAATTGGAGATAACAGATCTTAGATTTTATGCCTTTGTTTGGTCCGGGAGTAGGATTTTGGCTGCAGCATGTTTGCATGAGAAGATTGTGTACTGTCAGGATGTGCAGATGAAGATAGTACAATGCTGTAGTTATCCAGGTAAGAGAAAATTAATCGACAAGAGGTTTGTGCAGTCTGTGCACAGGCTACTGTTTCCATGGGGCGCAATCACTTTTGAATATGTATCCCTCTTACCTGTGGTTATTTTGAGCTTTTATTTGAAACTGGACTTGTAAAACTATTTGGTTGGTTTGTGCTGAAGATCCTGATGTCAGTATGTCAGAGAAGATTAATCGCCTGCACATGCTGGAATAGGTAACTGGGTGGAGAAGAGTCAATCCCGCAGGTGTCCTTGACAATGGGAGGGCTGCAGCACGAGGTGCCAGTGGTCAGAGCTGTATGGGAAGTCTGTATATATGGGAAACTCACCTTGTACATGTAACTAGAACAGCTGGGTTTGTTTGTTTGTGTGGTTTTTTTTTGTTTTGTTTTGACGTTTTTTTGGTTGGTTGTTTGGCTCAGGTTTTTTTCTTAAGTAACTTGCACAAAACATCCTATTAACGTGTTTGTTTAAGGATGCTTTGAAACTTTCTTTCTGCTCGCCCTAGTCTTACCCTATAAAGTAGCTTGTTCCAACTTGTTTTCCTGCCTTTATTCTCCCATCAAACATACTTTTCCTAGGCTTTTGGTTAAAAATGTAAAAAACGGAGTAGTCTCTTTTAAAGCTTGGAGTGTTGCTTACTGACCTTGGCAAAAAGAAGGTCCTTTGAAACTTAGTAGGAGGATGATTTTTTTCATTAGCCTTTTATTGCTCACTACAAGTGTTTCCAGACACAACCCATGAGGAATGTCCCAGGGAGGTAGGAAACAAGACAGATAGCAATCTCCCTAACAGGAGGAGGGTGCCACATTTCCCTAGACACCCCATCTGGGCAAGGGGAGGGCAGATCACCTCTACCTCTCATTTTCAGATTTATCTGCATTTTTAAAAGGTCTTCCTGTTCATTTCAGTGTTAATAAACTGTGGTATGCTACAGGAATTCATCCCAAATACTTGTTTATCGCTGTACAAGCATGCATCACAAACACCTTAGGAAAATCCAGTCTTACTCCTGGCAAGTGTGAGTAGGTTTCTTCATGAAAAAACAAAACAAAAAAACAAAACGCCCCCCCCCCCCAAAAAAAAAACCCCAAACAACAAAACAAAAAAAAATTAAAAAAGGAAACCTGAAATACTTTAAGTTAACTGGATGAAGGATGCAGAATCAATGAAAACGTCATAGTCTTGCAGTATAAAGAGCAATAAAGTACATTGCTCCTTTAAATAAATAAGAGGTAGTAATATTAAGGGAATATATATACTCTTTTAGTCTTTGTATAAGACTCTGTGTACAATCTTTCTTCCTTTGAAGGTTACTTTTAGAAGTTTGAAGGTGATCCAGTGAAAACTAGTTGATTTTGGATTTAACTTATTACATTATTGTATAATTCCTTTTACTGGCTGTAATGCTTGGACTGGGTTGGTTACGTGGTTTCTGTTGCCCTCATCCCTTTCTGCTGCAATGTTTTTTACAGTTTTGGTTTTTTTTACAGCAATCTGAGACATATTATAACTGTCAGAATGAGAATATATGCAAAATTAAAGGGTATTTGATAAAAGAATTGGGTGACAGAACCTTCCTCTGTGTATAGTTAAAAATCAAAAATAGTATATTCTAGCATTCTTTTGACAATTTGGTTAATTACCAATTTATAAGTTGTAAAAGGGTTTGGTAATTAGAATAATTTCATCTGGTCACCTCATTGGTCATCGTAGGTGCTCTCTCTCTAGTTATGGTACTTAAGCAGAACAATCTTCCCCTACTGATCACTCTTGCCTTTCTCTTCCCGGTTTGGAAAGGTTCCTTTTCCAGTGAGTAGAGTCTTGCTGTTTGATCTGTGTTAAGCCTCTTCCCCTAGAACTTGACAGGCTAAAAAATTAACACATGAACTGGGAAAAACATTAACAGAATGTAGTTTATTCATATAGATGAGTAAGCAGCAAGAGAACTCCATGGGTGATGGCTACTACTGCATTTTTCTTGTTTTCCTGATGTCTTCTTATCTATTTGCTTTTCTGTGGGTTTGTATTGAAGAGTTCAGGAATACATTGTCCTGCTATGAAAGAACCTGAATTGTATTATTATTACTCTTGTTTTTAAAATCAAATTCAATTCTGAATGATCAGCTGTTCCATTATACACAAAAGCCATTATTAGCACAGGTCCCTGTGTTTCTTCACGAAGGGTTTATAAGAAGGAAAGAGTTATGGTGAGAGATCAGTTGTTAAAGCTGAAAAATTAGGTGGGTCTGGAGTACAGAGGCTTTTCACTTTGTTAACAATACTGCAAGTTTAAAATTGCATCAATTACCACGTCAGTCAGACTTTGTTTGTAGTTTGTGTAATAGAAAATAGTTAAAATTATGGACTTGTAATACAGTTATAAATGTAGACACAATGTTAAACTTACAACTTAGCTTTTTGAAGGATTTATGTCCAAAGCTTCTCTAAATTACATTTCAACATTAAATTAACTTTCCTATGTTTAGACAAGTATTTGTTCTGGTCTATTCCTTTGATGATTTTTCTGCTCTACTAGTCTGAGAGCCCTTCCCACCACCACACTATTCACAAGCGTGCAACATACAAGCAGGTAAGAGGATCAAATCTGAGCTGTTTAGAGAAAAATAATAAAAACACTAAGGTGATGAGAGAAGTGAAAATACTATTTCATTTTGTCAGTAAATGAAGGGTTTAAAAATAAATAGTTTGTGTTAAGATAATCAAAGATTATCAGCATTGATTCTTCTGTATTTTTTCTTTCCCTATGGTTTTAAACCATAGATACAGCATATGGATACATGGGACTACAGTAAGTGTTAGGATCTCAGGCAGTTTATCACTGGTTATTGGATTTGAACACTTACATTAGCTTACACAGTGCCTGTGTAAGAAAGTTGATTTAGTGATCTGAGAAAAGCTCTAGATTTCTGATATTTCGAGATTATGTATCTTTTATTGTCTTGGCAGTAAGTTTCCATGCAAAAGCACATGTATTAACTGATTCGATAGATGCCTTTTTTGCCCTTTTTGTCAGTGGATTGATAACTTCCTTTCTGAAAAATGACTGTTTTACTTCCAAAGTGCAATATATCTGCCTATTTTCAGGACTTTGGAAGTCTGAATGTGAATTATTAGCTGGTTTCGAGGATATTTGCCTGAAATGTGCAGCACAGATATCTGCTTTATCTTCCTGATACAAAAGAAGGGAAGTGCTGCTGTTTAAGATGATGTCTATTCACAATTTTACATTTAGAGCTATTTATCTATTTTCCTTTAGTCAATATTTTTACTTTTCTTATTCACATGCTCTGTATGGCAACAAATAGCAGTTTCAGACCCCATGGACTACTGGAATGCTCTGAGTACATTATGATCCCAGCTTGAGAGAGGATGGATTGATAGGCTGAAAATATTAATAGAATAATAATTTAAAAAAATACGAAGATTGAAGCTACTGGAAAAAACATTTGCTCAAAAGAGGTGTAGGGCTTGACTGATACTCTGCTCCTAATCTACACTGCATGAAAACTATTGAAGAAACATAAAACTTAACCAAAATAGTATTAATGGATAAAGCTTTCTCTTCAGCAAAAGCATGAGAGAGGGAAAAAATTAAAAGACAAATGTTTGTTGGGCCACATTGTATGCTGGTCGGAAACCTCTGTGGATCACAGCACAGATGGCATTGTGGCACTTTGGGAGTAGAATCAAACATTTTACACCACGTAAGTGGGCAAAACCAGTTCATATTGTAATTGATTGAATTAGAATTAAAACTAATGAAAACAAAGTCTTTATAATTTTAAACTGTATATCCCAGTTTGAATTTTAAGTTAGATGAATTTTGAAATGCATTTTAAATAGAGACTCTAGACTTGTTGGTATTCATAGTAGACACATCTAAACATAATTAATCCCCTTTTGGCAAATACCATATTCTGTAGTTGAGCTGAAGATACTCTTTGCTATAGAGCCTTAGGGATTACACCTGAATTTCATTAAGAAACTCTAAGTAATATCCAGAGGAATCTCCCCATGTAGAATTGCTCTGGACTGGTTAGGACAAGATGGGATGCAGCTCTCCCCGCAGCCCCCAAACCAGTTGTATTGTTTGCTTTTTGTAAGAATAAAATTGTATTGAGATGAACAGGATATTGTCTGTGAATAATTCAGAGAGTGAAGACAGATCTATTGTGCTGGAGTTGCATTTTCAAGGCACGATATGTTTCCTAAGCTTGTTAAAATAAAATTGTCAGATTTTAACTGAATACAGAGAGTTGATGTACAATACAGCATGTTGGGAAATTGATTAGTTATAAGAACATGAGTCAAAGCTTAGTCTACTTAGGTGACTGAAAATTCATGGGCTTTATTTAGTGATCATGTTATATCCATTTATCTTCTGAAGAAGAACTTTGATACTGTAGGTTAATCCACGTAGATTATTTTTTCTATGAATAGGGTAAAGATGTTAAAATGCTTAAGGCTTCTATTTTATGTTTTATTTCACTTTTTTTTTTATTTAGGGAGAAAGAATCATGATCATCTTAGTTTTCCCTTCTTCTCCTAAACCTGCTGCTGTGCAAAGAGAGAACTAAGAACTTTAAGAAGTTTTTAGATTTTAAGAACTAAGTTGTGTACAACAAGTGGTAAGGGTGTTACCTGTTCTTCATGTCCTGCCAAATTGGAAACATGAGAGGAAACACTGGTGTTATCTGAATACTAAATGCTTGACACAGGTTTCAAAGTATTTGTTATTAATCCTAAGTGCTGCATCTTTGCTTTCTGCTATATGCAATCACTGTCCTGGCATTTTACATTTTGAATTTAGGAAATTGTCAAAGTTCAACAGATCAGTCTGTTGGACCATATTGGAGGTCAGTCCAAACCCTGAGTTACTGAATGGTTCCTTTCTCACAACCCATTTTTTAATCATATAGAAATCATTCATTTTCATCAATCTGTATTTGTCTTGAGAACAGACAAATTTTCCTCTTTGAGAGGAAAATTTCCTCTTGAGAACTGAGTAACAAAACTGCTAAAGCTCACTTACCAGGCATTAAAGTACCTGGATTTGAAACTTCTAAACAAGTTTCTTTTCCTGGAACACTTACTCCCGGTGTTTGTCCATTTGTTAGAACTTGGACTAGGCACAGCTCCGGGATGATAGTTGTGTAAATGTATTACTGCAGACAAGACCTTTAAAAGTTTACAGAAGAATTCCAGTTCTGTTTAAGGTTCTAACTAGGTCAGTTAAAGGCTTATATAGAGAAAATATTTCTTGAAGAACATAGTTTTTTCTTGCCTTGGCCAACTGTTATAGACTATCGTGCAGTAATGAATTTCCTATCATTGAACTGATTGCTTCTTCAACTAAATGGATTTTTTCCTCTCTCTGAATTAAAATACCTTGCAAAAGTATATATGACAAGTAGTGAAAGTTTCTAATTAAGGGTTATGTTGTATAAATTGAGGTAGTGATGGTCTCCTGAAGATTCAGGTGAGCCCTGTTTATGTCTAATACCGTACATGATGTTTCAGAGTTATGAGGAGCTCTATACAATTAGTTATTCTAAGTTGTAATCTTGATAGATAGATTTATTACCAGCAGAACAAGTTCACATTAGGAGGTCTTCACATTTAAACAACTTCTGGCACTTTTACAAATGTCTTGTCAGAACTGTGGCACTGTGATTTTACAACATGAAGGCTTATAAGGATTTTGCAGGCTGATGACTGACTATTATTAGAGAATTTTGCTGCTGTTTTATCATGCAGATGGTATCTGAATTTTTCAGGGAAAATGTAAATTTGTTGTACTTAGAATCATAGAATCCATTGTGTTGGAAAAGACCTCAGAGATCATCAAGTCCAACCCTTGGTCCAACTCCAGTCCCTTTACTAGATCATGGCACTAAGAGCCATGTCCAATCTCAGTTTAAAAACTTCCAGGGACGGTGAATCCACCACCTCCCTGGGCAGCCCATTCCAATGCCTGAATTCCAATTCTCTGTAAAGAATTTCTTTCTAATATCCAGCCTAAATTTCCCCTGGCAGAGCTTAAGCCCGTGCCCCCTTGTCCTATTGCTAACTGCCTGGGAGAAGAGACCAATCCCCAACTGTCTATAACTTCCCTTCAGGTAGTTATAGA